>CM041642.1:1266681-1321254 GCA_023333625.1 Bothriochloa decipiens
ATATAAGGGGCTCCTGTCGGACGTTAGGGTTAAGTGTTTTTGTTCCTCCCGACCAGCCGCCGCCGCCGCCTCCACTTACTCCACTGTTCGAGCTTGAGTTGCTCCTGTGCACCTCCGGCCAGATCCCCTGCGAGCACAGGCGGCTCCGGTGAGCAGGCCTCCGGAACTTGCCCCGTCAAGCGTACCTGCTCGGGTAGGCGGGCAATCAAGTTTTTGGGGAGCGTCCAAGGGCGCGACTGCTCCGACACGCTCCTGCTGCCTTCCCCGACTTCGTCTCCGTCCAGCACCAAGATGGCCACGAGGACACGTGCTGGTGCGAGTGTGGCGAACTTCACCGCCATCCCTGCAGGTGGCGCTCCAGGCGATAATGGTGCTGTACTGGCCGCGGGTACCGGCAGTAGCACGCAAGGGTATAAACCGAGATCCCTGTTTATGCTTCATTTTATCACTGCTGTTATTTTTCTTATGTTAATGAGTAGCAGTAGCAGTAGCGATTATGAGGCTGTCGCACGCATCATACTAGCGTTAGTATTTTCCTTATCACATTTATGGATTAATACATGGTGTAAAATGACTAAATATCCAACATTCCAAAAACTTGATAGGTCATTTTCATCTGCTAGCTTTGCTGCATCAATGAGGCCACCATCTTTGAAAGATGGCGGATCTAATTATAAGATATGGCGATCCCGTGCTATGTTGTGGTTTACCGCTATGCACTGTGAGCACGCTGTCAAGGGAAGGCGCACTGAACCGCCTCTTTCTCCTGAGGAAGAGAGCAAGTTCAATGAGGCGGATAACTTGCTCAAGCTGTCGCTCATTAGTGTCATAGATGAGGGTATGATTCCACTGTACATGGACATGCCTACGGGCAAGGATATGTGGGATGCACTGCAGGCCAAGTTCGGGGTTCCTGACGCTGGCAGTGAGCTGTACATCATGGAGCAGTTCTATGACTACAAGATGGTCGATGACCGTTCTGTAGTAGAGCAGGCTCATGAGATACAGATGCTAGCCAAGGAACTTGAGAACAACCAGTGTGTGCTGCCCGATAAGTTTGTGGCCGGCGGTATTATCGCTAAGCTGCCACCTACTTGGAGGGATTTTGCCACTTCTCTAAAGCACAGGAGGCAAGAGTTCAGTGTGACTGATCTTGTCGCTTCCTTAAGTGTTGAGGAGAATGCGAGGGCAAAGGACACACGGGGCAAGAAAGTGCTAACTGAGGGAGGCTCTAGCGCCAATCTGGTGCAGAAGAGGAACCCTCAGGCCCACAAGAGAAAGAAGAACAAGAATGCTGAAAACAAGAATGTCGTCAAGCCACAAGCTCAAGCGTTTAAGAAAAAGGCAAACAAAGAAAAGAGTGGCGGCTGCTTTGTCTGCGGAAGCACTGATCACTGGGCAAAGGAGTGTCCAGACCGCAAGGACAGGCAGCAGAAGAAGACAGCCAACATGGTTGTTAGCGAGGCTGGAGGATCTGGGTACGGTAATTATTTACCAACGATCCTTTCAGTTTGTCTCTCTCCTGATTGGTGGATTGACACAGGGGCTAATATTCATGTATGTGCTGACCGCTCTTTGTTCTCTTTGTACCAGGAAGAACGAGGTTCCTCCCTGCTGATGAGAAACGGATCGCATGCGGCTGTTCATGGTGTTGGCATGGTCAATCTGAAGTTTACTTCGGGAAAGACCGTGCAGCTGAAGAACGTGCAGCATGTCCCCTCTATCAAGAAGAATCTAGTCAGCGGGTCTCTACTGTGTAGAGATGGTTTTAAACTTGCTTTTGAGTCCAATAAATGTGTTGTATCGAGATATGGAACATTTGTTGGTAAGGGCTATGAATGCGGAGGCTTGTTCCGCTTTTCATTGATGGATTCTTGTAACAGTAATGTCGTGAACCATGTGAGACATGATGTTGGGTGCAACGTTTGGCACTCCCGCTTATGCCATATTAATGTTGGATGCATGACGCGCTTAGCTAAAATGAGTTTAATCCCTAAATTTGATTTGGTTCAAGGTTCTAAGTGCCATGCTTGTGTGCAAGCTAAACAACCCCGCAAGCCTCATATGGCTGTGAAAGAGGCGAGGAACTTGGCACCTCTAGACCTCATTCACTCAGACTTGTGTGAGATGAATGGAGTGTTGACCAAAGGCGGCAAGAAATATTTCATGACTCTAATCGATGATAGCACTAGATTCTGCTACGTGTACTTATTAAAAACAAAAGATGAAGCATTACACTACTTTAAAATATATAAAGCCGAAGTTGAGAATCAACTTGAGAAGAAAATCAAACGGTTGCGGTCTGATCATGGTGGAGAGTACTTTTCAAAAGAATTCGATCAATTCTGCGAGGAACATGGAATTATTCATGAGAGGACGCCTCCTTTTTCCCCCCAATCCAATGGGATTGCCGAAAGAAAGAACCGCACTCTAACTGATTTGGTTAACACCATGTTGGACACTGCGGGACTTTCCAAGGAATGGTGGGGTGAGGCTATATTGACTGCATGTCATGTCCTGAATAAAGTTCCTACAAAGAATAGAGAGAAAACACCATTCGAGGAATGGGAAAAGAAAAGGCTAACTCTCTCATATCTGCGCACCTGGGGTTGCTTGGCCAAGGTAAATGTGCCAATCATCAAGAAGCGCAAGCTAGGACCAAAAACTGTAGATTGTGTCTTTCTCGGATACGCTATAAACAGCGTAGGCTATAGATTTTTAGTGGTTGAATCTGGAGTGCCCGACATGAGAGTTGGTGCAGTGATTGAGTCCAGAGATGCAACATTCTTTGAGAATGATTTCCCTATGAGAGGGAATGTACCGAGCACATCTAGTCAGGGACCTCCTGATGCTCCCGAAACTTCTGTGCCAGTGGAGTGTTCTGAACAACCAGTCATAGAAAATCCTGATGAGGAAAATGGTGGGGTCACTCGAAAGAGTAAGAGACCTAGGATTGCAAAATCCTTTGGTGATGACTTTACCATATACCTCGTGGATGATACTCCAACAACCATTGAAGAGGCATTTTCCTCTCCTGACGCTGACTATTGGAAGGAAGCGGTACGGAGTGAGATGGATTCAATAATGTCTAATGGAACTTGGGAAGTGGTTGATCGCCCTTATGGGTGTAAGCCTGTTGGATGTAAATGGGTGTTCAAGAAAAAGCTTAGGCCTGATGGTACCATTGAAAAGTACAAGGCAAGGCTTGTTGCTAAGGGTTATACCCAGAAAGAAGGCGAGGACTTCTTTGACACTTACTCACCTGTGGCCCGATTGACTACAATCAGAGTGCTACTTGCCTTGGCTGCATCTCATGGTCTTCTCGTTCATCAGATGGACGTGAAGACGGCTTTCCTAAACGGAGAGTTAGATGAGGAGATCTACATGGATCAGCCTGATGGTTTTGTAGTAGAGGGTCAAAAGGGCAAGGTGTGCAAATTGTTAAAGTCTTTGTATGGCCTAAAGCAAGCTCCAAAACAATGGCATGAAAAGTTTGATAAGACCATGACGTCAGCAGGCTTTGTTGCCAATGAGGCTGATAAATGTGTCTACTACCGTTTTGGTGAGGGAGAAGGAGTGATCATGTGCCTATATGTGGATGACATCCTAATATTTGGCACAAACCTCAATGTGATTGAGGAAGTAAAGGACTTTCTGTCCAAGAACTTTGATATGAAAGATCTGGGAGAAGCTGATGTGATTTTGAACATTAAGCTACTAAAGGGAGAAAATGGTGGGGTCACTTTATTGCAGTCCCACTATGTGGAAAAGGTTCTAAGCCGGTTTGGCTATAGTGACTGCAAACCTGTGTCCACTCCCTATGATCCAAGCCTAATTCTGAGAAAGAATAAAAGGATAATGAGGGATCAATTGAGGTACTCCCAAATCATTGGCTCACTAATGTATTTGGCTAATGCCACTAGACCTGACATCTCATATGCTGTGAGCAAGTTGAGCTGGTTTCTTTCAAATCCGGGAGATGATCATTGGCGTGCTCTCGAGAGAGTAATGCGGTATCTCAAAGCAACCGCAAGCTATGGCATTCACTATACCGGGTACCCAACGGTACTGGAGGGTTTTAGTGATGCAAATTGGATATCTGATGCTGACGAGTTGAGGGCCACCAATGGGTATGTGTTTATCCTTGGGGGTGGTGCTGTTTCCTGGAAGTCTTGCAAGCAGACTCTCATTACGAGGTCAACTATGGAAGCAGAACTCGCAGCACTAGACACCGCCACAGTTGAGGCCGAATGGCTTCGGGAACTCCTGATGGACTTGCCGGTGGTTGAAAAACCTGTGCCCAGCATTTCCATGAACTGTGATAATCAAACTGTGATAATCAAAGTTAACAGTTCTAAGGATAACCTGAAGACTACTAGGCATGTAAGGCGTCGTTTAAAGTCTGTCAGAAAATTGAGAAACTCCGGAGTGATAGCGTTGGACTATGTCCACACGTCTAAAAATCTGGCAGATCAATTCACCAAGGGGCTGTCACGTAACGTGATAGACAGTGCATCAGTTGAGATGGGACTGAGACCCACTTAAAGTCTGCTATAGTGGTAACCTGCTCTATGTGATCGGAGATCCCGTGAATTAGAGTGGTGAAACAAGCTATGAGTAGACTGAGGGAAAAGACCCTTATAAAGGTCTCTATCTTTGAGAATGCACTTCTTTTCCAAGCTGTAAGGCAGGATGGTATGTATATACCTTTATGTGATCCGAGTGGCTTATTTAAGCAGGGATGTCGACCTACAGGACATCCTAGAAGGAACACACCTATGTGAGTCAGACTGCTGGTCCCAGTCTATGAGATTTGGGTGATCTCTAAATACTCATGAACAGGCATGGAGTTTGACTTATATGCTCCACCCGAGGGGGTGCCCTTGGCAACCTAGTATCGGTTAAGAATTTGGGCGAACCTCGTTTCACACAAAACTGTCAATTCAAGGCATAGTCCATTGATCAGTTGTGAGTAAGTGCAAGCCTCTTTTCTAGATGGTAGTTCAACTTAACAGTCTCCATCAAAACACCGGTATATCAAACAAGCTCAGAACTGAAGGCACTAACTGTGTACCTTTGATGTTTGGTGGGGATTGTTAGGATAATTGGGCCAAGCCCATTATTTATTCTAAGTAGTCAGAAAACCTCAAAGGCCCACAACTGTGTAATCAAGTGGAAAGGTGATTAGTACCAACTTGACTAATTACCTAGAGGACTCTCAACTTAAATAGTGAGCTTTGAGATGCCCACATAAGCTGATTGAGGAGGAGAACCTGGGACCCACACGCGCGCGCCGCCGCCGAGCCGAGCCGCGCCACCCGCCCGCGCGCGCGCGTCGCGACGCGACGCGCCGGGCCGGGCCGGGGCGTGGGCGTGGGCGTGGGCGTGGGCGTGGGCGTGGGCGTGGGCTGGGCTGGCTGGCCTGGCCTGGCCTGGCCTGGCCTGGCCTGGCCTGGCGTGGCGTGCGTGCGTGGCTTTGGCCTGAGGCCGTGGGCTTTGGGCTGGTTAGCTCTAGGCCTTTGTTTTTGCCACTCGGCCCATCCGGCCGAGGCAAACCCTAGCCGCCGCTCCAGCCCACCCGGCCGCCAGACAGGTCCAACGGTCCCCCGACAGGGGCGCCTCCTATATAAGGGGCTCCTGTCGGACGTTAGGGTTAAGTGTTTTTGTTCCTCCCAACCAGCCGCCGCCGCCGCCTCCACTCACTCCACTGTTCGAGCTTGAGTTGCTCCTGTGCACCTCCGGCCAGATCCCCTGTGAGCACAGGCGGCTCCGGTGAGCAGGCCTCCGGAACTTGCCCCGTCAAGCGTACCTGCTCGGGTAGGCGGGCAATCAAGTTTTTGGGGAGCGTCCAAGGGCGCGACTGCTCCGACACGCTCCTGCTGCCTTCCCCGACTTCGTCTCCGTCCAGCACCAAGATGGCCACGAGGACACGTGCTGGTGCGAGTGTGGCGAACTTCACCGCCATCCCTGCAGGTGGCGCTCCAGGCGATAATGGTGCTGTACTGGCCGCGGGTACCGGCAGTAGCACGCAAGGGTATAAACCGAGATCCCTGTTTATGCTTCATTTTATCACTGCTGTTATTTTGCTTATGTTAATGAGTAGCAGTAGCAGTAGCGATTATGAGGCTGTCGCACGCATCATACTAGCGTTAGTATTTTCCTTATCACATTTATGGATTAATACATGGTGTAAAATGACTAAATATCCAACATATTCATACTCTGCTAACTCTTTCCAAAAAGTTTGTTTAAACAATCAAAACTGATTTACATGTTCCTGCCCTTTTCAATTAACAAACTTTTTTTTTTGCGAGGAAATTTCAATTAACAAACATATGTCACAGCTACGACAGGTAGCTTGCAAACTCTCCAATTGAAGATGTACCAAGCAGTGGGGAGTACATACCAGAGATAGTGTCTACTCGGTGAAGCTTGCTGCAACCAGAAGCAGCCCCGTGCGCCGGCGACCGGACGCCGCCCCTGAACAGGCGGGCGGCCACCTGAAGACCGCAGCCCGCAGCCCGCAGCCCGCAGCCCGAAGCTCGCTGCTCGCAGCCCCGCCGGACGCCGCCCGCACGCAGTCCCTTCTGGCTCCCCGCAGACCCGCGCGCCGCCCGAAGCTCGTAGCCGCAGCAGAAACCGCCCGCACGCAGCCTGCCGGAAGTACGGCGTCCCGCCGCCGGGCCCACCGGCGGCTGGGGATTTGGGTCGGGATCAAGGGAGATGAGAGCGAGCAGACACGCACGCAGGCCGAGTTGGCCAAATAGATGGGCTTGTTTTTTTCGGCCTTCGAAGAAAAAAAAGTGAACAGTTAACTTGGGCCTATTGAAATAACGGGCTCCATGGGTTTATGTGGTGGAAAAAGATATAAATTTGTCATTTAATTGTGGGACTACCTCTGTTTATACTTCATGATATACATATACTATTCAATTTTTGTTGCAAAATTAAAGTATGACACCACTATCCGATATTCAAATTTTCTTAAGTACTTATGTACATTGATGAAAGGCCAGAAAATGGAGAGAGTACTCTCTACAAGACAAAATGGTAAGATAAATAATAATACACATGAATACTTGCATGTTCTTCTAATTGTTCTTTTTAAACACAGTGAACACGCGTGCATGCCAACGCATGCAGATGTGTTATCTGTACGAACACCTATATGCTACTCTATCGGCCAACGTTACTAAAAAACAATTAACAAAATTGAGCACCGATCTAAACAAATCTCTTATTTTAATCTAAAGCTAACAAAGAACAAGTGACATGGTTTTGCGGACACTGCTGGGATTCTAATCTTCCGATTCAAGATTTCCCTTGGGGGCGGGGGGCATCATCTTTTGGCTTTGGGGGGGCATGTGACATGCTGCGCATCGCATTCGTTTCGCCGTACGTTGGTGGTAGCTATTTAAACTGGTCGCTTAACCTGCTCGTCTTTGACCAGCAACACGATCCTCATCCTGCACCATAATCATTGGCAAGCCCTATGACGAATTTGTTAATATTTTAACACAAAAGGGATCAGCAGAGGACAGGTCAGGGGGTGGTGGAGCATGGTGTTTTGACGGACGGACGCACGGGCGGAGAGACGTGCATGGCGAGAAGTAGGAGGCGTGCGTGCACGAGCAAAGACGACGACGACAGAGCCCTGATTGCTCCTGCTGCTCCGATTCCCCTTATGTTATTTAAGCGGCACTTGTGATTTCGCAATCAGGCGGCCGCGGATATGCACGCCGGCCGTCCGTTCTCTGCTGCCGTCGCCGTCGCGGCGACCTTTGGTCGGTAGGGCACCGGAGTTTTCAAATGTGTAGCGGCGGAGTTTTCAAGTCTGCGGTCACGTGTGTGTATGACGTATATGTACGTAGGTACGAGAACTTGTTTGTAGGAACATTCTTTGGCCGCCACGGTTTCGATATGTACCTCAGTCGGTCGAGTTCTTTTTTTCAAGAACTTGCACTGCATTAAGGAACACGAAAAAAAGATCGAGTTCTCTCGATGTTCGAATCGAGTTCTCGCGATGTTCGCTAGCCATTGACGATGCTGACTTGACCAACGGCATGTGGGTGTTGGCAAAGCACCGAGAATTGGGCGTGGAGGAAGATTGTGGGCAGATCATTGCTAGTACTAATCTTGGAGAATAGTTGATATAATAAAGATGGTCATTTCTAGGTGACTGATGTACTCCAGGAGGATGTGGAAGAGTGTCTACATCTATGAGCATGGATGATGATGGAAATGGCTTCCAGGCTAATGGAATGGATAGTCTCGTGTGTCTGCATTATATGGTGGCTATGGCACAAGCGGATGATGGGGTGATTCAAATTTCATATTGCGCGCATTTGATTCGGAGCCATAAACTGATGGTGGAAAAGCTTCATGTAAGACATTTGTAAAGGATGTGTGTCTAGAGTCCTCCAAAACTTTCCCATTGTTTTCAATTGATGCTGTCGGATTTTGTTTATTTGTAATGATTATAAACATGTCAAATCAGTTATTTTGATAATTTTCATGTTGCATTGGTATGCGTGCTAGTTCCTCCGATTGCATTTTTTTCACGAGACGGAGGGAGTAGTCTAGTTTGAAGATGGAGATTGAAAATGACTCTCGGAATAGAGACATACCTATAATTGGTTATCCAAATATAATCATCCTCTATTGTTGAATTTTTTGTCAGCTAAAGTTGGAGATTGAGAATGACTCACTGTGTGAGCACAAAATATAAAAACTGTTAGAGTGAAAAGATATAGGAAACAATTTTTATCTACCGGTAACTAAAAGAAACACTTTTTACTCAAATGACTCGAAATAGTGATGTACTACTTCGTCTCAAGAGAAAATGAAGAATGTACGTGCAAACAAAACCGCGAAGTTGCAATGAAACTGTTTTGGTGCGAACAACAAACCGGAGCGTGTGCGGTGGTTGCAACCAGATCGATCATCATCGTTCGTCGCTCAAACTCTGCGTGCAGACGACCGCAAGTGGTTTGCTGGGAGGAGTTGGGAGGCTCCACGCCTCTCGCGCGAGTCAAAACGAGCTGACGCTTGACAGCTAGCTCAGCCAGCCTTGGGCAGCCGAAAGTGCTGCCGTCTTCGCTTCTTGTCCAGTTGCCCTACGCCTCAGCTCAGCCCGATCGAATGGGAGGATGGGGCACATCGGCGTCGTTCGATCACCGCACTGGCGCACTCCCATGCTTGCACGAATCAAGGCCGCCACCGGCAAGAGCACGACGTCTGTTGCCTTGCCGGGGAACCATCTCTACAAGAAAAAGTGGCATTAACGACAGGATATGCGGTCGCTAAAAGTGCAAATATGGTCGTTAAAGGTTATTAACGACCATAAAATTGTGGTCGTCCATGGTTGTTAAAAGCTCCTTCGTTAATAGAATTAACGACCACATGCTATTTTCCGTCGTTAACTTTTCAACGACCGAGCAACATGTGGTCGTTGATGCTGAAGTTGTAACGACCACATTTCTAAAATCAACGACCGTAATTTTCATCGTTAATAATTTTTACACCATCTAGTTTGAGGCACTAACGACCATGTTTTTGTAATAACGACCACATATTTTTGTGATCAATAATACTTTAGACCATATTTGTATTGATATTTTTTCCAATTGGCTACTTATTTATAACATCAGCCACTACTTGACACCATATACAATGGCACATTTCTCACTGCAGAGAAAATACAATTAATAAACTTATAAGGGCAAGCAATTATTATTTTTCCAATTTGTCAACACATACACATATGCATGTGCAAAAAAGAAAAAAAAGTTGTTCATGGAACTAAGGGTGCCTAACTTAAGGACCGTTCCTACATTACAAAGAATTAGCCGCAACAAGATATGCTTCAAGCTGAACACCACCCGTACTACTATAATAACTCATCTTAAACTGGAGGCACTCGATATTTTTCTCCAACGCCTTGGTCTTGTCAAGAAGCCTGCAGTAACTTCACTGTTAAAACCATACATGACCCAAACAAAATAATAACTACTTAAATGAACTGATGTCAAATTGCAAGATCTGAAAGGAATGGATCTTGTTACTTCATATATATCTATAGCCATTTAGGTCTCCTTTCAGTAAAAAGATACACCAAAACTAAGGTAAAACATATCTATCCCATGAGTTAACATCTTAAATCATGATACACACTGAATAATCAGGACTAAGGAATGCAAAATAACAACTCAAACATAACTTATCTTAACTCTTAGTTTTAGTACAAATAAGGAATGAATCACGAACTCTACTATTTTCAGTTGATGGATGAAGCTATTTTCAGATATATGAAAGGGGCTTGCCAATTTAAAGTTTCAACAGATGGAAGAGCACATTGGTAAAATTAAGACTCTGCACAAACTTAAGGAAATAATAATAATCTGAAGCGATAGTAAAATTTGAAAACTAACCTTCACTTCATGGTAAAATAAAAATTACTAGTTCAAGCAACACTATGGCTGATTCTCTATGATATCCCCTTTGATGAAATTAGTGCCTGGAAGCTGAAACATGAGAATACAAAGGTTCAGACAAGGAATTTGGCATTAAAGCTGAAACATGTTGCATTATCTAAATATGGATTAGAAGCAGTAATTATCTAGAGTAAGCTTAAATAAATATGATGCATTATCTGAATACGTGGAAGCAATCACTACCACCATGACATGTCCCGATGCATTATCTGAAAAATCACTGAAGTGCAGTACTACAGTAGTAGTATATACTAATCCTGTATCTTCTTTTACTTCTGTCATTCATCTGCTCCGTTTCGGAAGTCGGAATGCAGGTATAGGCAAAATCGATTGCGTGTATCTTCTTACTCAGGTGGCAACCAAAACTCAAATTTCCTTCGTACTGATAGAATTAATTAATAACTTCAGGTCAGTTTTTTAGACAATAAATTCAGGCTAGTTAAAATGTAAGATGTATTACATATTAGAAAATACAAGATTTACATAAGTATAAATCTATAAAGGCGACCTTTCTTAGTACCGAGTGCAAGTAATCTTCACAAGCAGTTTTGTTCAGACATTAGAAGTTATTGTACTATAAATTGAACCCTGCAGAAACAATAATCTGCAAGCGTTACCTTAGAACAACAGATTAGCGGAGGCACTCGGCAAATTTCCCGACATAGCATAGATGCAATCTACAAACAAAATTCCTTTGCTAAAGATGCAACAACACAGTAACTGAAGTGGCAAGTGGCAGGACCGTCCAAAGTGAGGAATTGAAGAGGGTAGGCTTCTCAAGATGCAGATGAGGATTGAGGAAGATGATGGCTTAGGGTTGGGACTAGGGCTCATGACGATCTGGTCATCTGGGCTCCACGGCCAGTCATCCACCAGTTCCACGGTCGCCGCCGCCACAGTGGAGCCGCAGATGGAAAACCTCGACGGCAGCGCACGGAGAGCAAGCCGCGGATGGCCCTGGTCCCGGCCCCATCGCAGGCTGGACGCTCGCCCTAACACATCAGTAGAGGAGCGAGACGCCCTTGGGAGAGACGGCCTGCGGCAGCGACGAGTCAAGCAGATGCGGCGGTTTTTAGGGCGAGTGAATGGTGGGTGTGGGAGGTGGACGCTGAGCGGTCCAGGGAGGGCATAGCGACCACAATTGGTCCTGGATGACGACCGGACAATTTTTGGTCGTCGGAAACGTTTGGCAAAAGTGGAACGGATGGCAGATGCAGCGCGACGACCACATATTGTCTGTGGTGGCTAAGTTTTGGTCGTTGTGGTGAGGATTTGTTGTAGTGCATATGCGTCCATGTGTTGAGTAGTACTAGGTACGCACGCACGCACGCTTGCTCCTGAAGCACCGCGATGAGAATGCTATGCGGTGCGATGCATGAACATCAAGAACAAGACAAGAATCGCACACCAACGTCGCAGAGGCAGAGTAACCCAGCAATGTGCCAACGTATGAGAAGAGGCTTCCAAAATTCCTGTGATGTCATGCAGTAACCGATTACGGTTAGAAATCTGCTGACATAGGACCATCTGGCAATGGCAAGAAATCAAGATCCTGCGGTTTGGCTGTTGCCTGTTCGACACATGGCCACATGGGGCGCAGAGCAGAACAGGAGCAGCCGTGCAGACAGCATAGGTGGCTGGCATGGCAATGGCATTGGCCATTGGCCAGCAGGCGGTGGGCGGCAGCCATAGCCCGGCCGCCGTGGTGGCGGGCACTGGCATCCCTTCGCTTTCGCGGGGCCCAGCCTGCGTAGGAAAAGCCACCGACCAGGGCCCAGCCGCCGCGTCTTTTCTCCCGCCAACCTTCTCCGGGCTCCCCTTCTCCGCGCGCGCGGGGCCCGCCGCCGGTCCCTGTTAACGCCGACGCGAACGCGACCGCGACCGCGACCGTGACCGGCCCCCGTCTCTCTCCGTCCGGTCCGGCCCGGCGCCCGGGTCGACCTCGATCCGATCCCTTGCCGCCCTCACCGTTGCGTTGCGCGATCATCGAGCTGGACGGCTGCCAATGGCGGCGCAAGGCGCCAAAACGACTGGTCTCGACGCACGCATCGCTAGCTAGGCGATAGAGGCTGCGTGCCCACGCGCACGAACTCTCTCGACCCGGCCGTTTCCTCGGGCAAACAAACCCGCAGCCGTTCTCCATCCATGTCATCACGTGTGTACGCGGCGCGCCGTCGCGTGCGCACCACGAACCGGTCCGGCCGTCCCCGTGCACGCCGCGGCGCCTGCTCGTTGGCTCGTGCCAATCGCAACTACTCCTCCTATTACTATAGACCACGGCGTGCGCACTCGGCGCGAACGCACGCACGCACGGTCACGCGAGGTAGCTTCACGCCGAAGAAGAACATCTCTGCTGCGTCAGCCGCGGGCTCCACAGCGCACTGCACTGCATGCGGTGTCCGCCAACCGGTCCGGCGGCGCGGCGGCCGTCCCGTCTCCAGTCCCCATGTCTGCAGTGCAACCAACGACGACCCGTCTCGACTCGACAGACACCAGCAGACCAGCCAACCAACGCCGCGCGAGCTGATTGCCGTCCAGGTCGGACTTGACGGCGACGGCTAGCTCACGTCTCTCTCGCTGCTGCCGCGCGCTGGCATTCCATTCTACTCCACCGTCTACAAATAGCCCTGGCCGGCGGCTCTCCTCTCCTTAGTCCTTCTCATCCCAGGTCACCCAGAGACCTAGCGAGGTGGTGAGTGAGACCAGACCAGCGCTAGCCAGCCAGCCAGCTGATTGCGCCGCGCACTAGCTAGCTCTCGGCCGGATCGCTGCGCTGCTGGGCGTCTATTAAGCCGTCGTCCGCCCTCGGCATGCGCGGTTCTGCTCGTCCAGCAGATGGCGCCTGCAGTTTCGATCCACTCGGCCACCGCCGCCGCCACTGGTGCTTCCAAGCGCCGGGCCGCTTCCGACGCTGAGCTCCCGCTCGAAGACTCTGCACTCCACCAGCAGGTCAGTAGCTGCGCGATCGATCTCGGTCCCACCGAAGACGGCACGCACGGCAGTTCCGAGTAGCCGATCGTCACTGACACGTGCGGTTGTGGGTGGCATGGCAGGGCGACGAGGCCGCGCACAAGGACCAGCAGCCGAGGCAGCAGCTGGAGTGCCCGCGCTGCCGCTCCACCAACACCAAGTTCTGCTACTACAACAACTACAGCACGGCGCAGCCGCGGCACTTCTGCCGCGCGTGCCGCCGCTACTGGACGCACGGCGGCACGCTGCGCGACGTCCCCGTCGGCGGCGCCTCGCGCCGCTCCAGCGGTGGGGGCGGGGGCGCCAAGCGGCGCAGGGTCTCCGCCGAGCCCTCGTCCGCGGCGTCGGCGTCGCCGCCGCCGCCGCCGATGGCGGCAGCGTCGCTCGCGGACACGTGCCTGCCGGACCTCACGTCCGCCTTCCCGTTCCTCAGCGACGGTAGCTTCTTCCCGCAGTTCGACGTCGGCAGCGGTGTTGCGCTTGCACCGGTGGCCTTCTCCTCGTGGCAGTCGGTGGTCCCGGACTTTTACGACGGGCTCGCGCCGTGGGACGACGGAGCAACGGTTGCCGCGGGCTTCGCGGGCGCGTGGGGCGACATCGCCGCTCTTGACCTTAGCTGGACTCCGCCGGGGAACTGAGTGCCAGCCGGCCGCCGTCTTGTGGGGCTCCGGTTTTAGCAGTGCGGCCTCATCAGGTTCAGGTAGTGCTTCGATCCAAGTTCCTAGCATGCAGTGTGTTCCGTTTTGATGATCCAGCTAGCTAGGAATGTAAGCAGCTCAAAATTCTCCTATGCCATCACTGTTTCTTGTCGTCCTTCCTACGAAATGAAATGGTGGCGGCTAGTTAGATCAGTGAATCTTGATCTGTAGCTGGAGCGAGGATGTAAGATCTGTGCAGTGATTTATCATGACAATAAAATTAAGTTTGTGTCAATGCGTTAGTACAAGCACACTCTAATCGCTAGATAACACAAAGCTAAACATCATTATTGTCAGCTCAAGCAAAACGGCAGGGTCACCTAAGAAGGGTGGAGTTGCAATACATCAGGTGGCTGGTTTTTTTATTTCTCATGCAACGAATCACAGCCATTGGATCTTAATTGTGTAGCTGCTGGGTCGTCTTCAACACCGATGGTGGCCACGCTGCCTTGCTGCTCACCGCCTACGCTTACCTTGCCAAGATCATTTCTAAACCTAAATGCTAAATCCATGCACATCGCCTGAGAATGGCTCAAATCTAAATCTCAGACACTAGCAACAGGTATCACTCTTAGACAACAAACTAATAAAATAACACAATTATAAGGGCAACTTACAAAAGAAAAAAAAAATACAATTAAAAGGACAACTCGTATAAAAGACAAAAGAAACAATAAAATTAAAAGGACAACTCACAGAAGACATTCATTTTTTAGTCAATGTTGGCTTTAGTCCTGAAAAACAACAAAAAAAAAAAAAACCAGACTGAAATAGAGTAAAGTTTGGAAGTGTAAAATTTAAAATGTGAACTCATGAACTTTGGAAAATATTTTCATTTCATATTACTTGTATCAAAATTAGATACGAAAGCATATACAGTTACACAAAGTTTTGTATTGTATGAACAAATGATAGTGTTAACCATATGATAGTGTGGTTTTGGGAGTACAATCTTGAAGCATCCAACAAGACAGCACAACAGAGAGAACTTTTCAGTAAAACTGTTGACGACCTACCGATATCTATACAGTAAAGAACCAAACAAATCCCTATCTGCATGATCTCACGCTAGCTTTACACTTGAACTGGGAAGCCAAAATTCTGGAACACCCGGATCTCGCCTCCCCGTCCAGCTGTGACAATAACCAAACCCCACGCAGACCGGCGCTGGACATCCATAGCTCCCATGCAAAGATCGGACGAGCAGTGGCCAGGGCTGCTCTTGGCTGACGATAATTTTTCATCAGGCCAGGATGTGGATGCTCCATCACCTTGATGTCTACTGGTGCTTCTGCTTGTTACACCATCGCAAACTGGGCTCTCATTGTATCTGATATCAGCTGCATCAGAATTGAGCTGAGTGTTCTCAACTGGAAGGTCTCGACCAGAGTTCACTGCTCCATCTGAATCACTGTGCCTGCTGCATCGAGATCCAAACGAACCTCGGGCTTCAG
Source organism: Bothriochloa decipiens (assembly GCA_023333625.1). Taxonomy (NCBI): domain Eukaryota; kingdom Viridiplantae; phylum Streptophyta; class Magnoliopsida; order Poales; family Poaceae; genus Bothriochloa; species Bothriochloa decipiens. The sequence goes on from CM041642.1 coordinate 1,282,297, forward strand.
CACCAGGCCATGTGACAGCCACGGTCACACCATGACAGTGGAAATGTTCATACGAGTTGGTTACATCAACTGTACTCCTGCTCCTGCTAGGGTGGGAACTGTTGTCATGTCTCCACACATAGACGTGAGAATCCTCACTGGCACAGATGACGTATTTCCCATTTGGAGCTACAGAAGCTGAGATTTGGCTACTCGTGTTCCGAAACCCTGGTGAAAGGATTAGTCAAACACCAAGTAAACTTAAAAACCCAGAACTGCACACAAGCCCATACAGCTCCATAAAGCAAAAGCAAATGAATGTCCTTTATATTAGATGAAAATAATGCATGTAACTGATCTCAAATTTACCATGGCAGGAGAATGAGGAATTACCTTTAAACTTGTGAACAAATTCATCACCGTTAACAACACGTATTCTTGAATCCGCAGAAGTAATCAGAACTTCCGAGGAGCTTCCAGGAGCAAACTGTCATAAGGAACACAGATATTTAACTCAGTGGTAGACAACAGTATCACACTGGAGAGTGGAGGTTTCAGATTGATGTTTTCCTTGTGGGGTCCAAAACAAGAATGTGCCTTTCTTAACAAACAAAAAGAAGAAGTTGGCCGGGAAATGGATGCTCTGTGCTATATTACCTGGAAGCCAGTTATCTTCTTCTGGCCAGACTTCTTTTTCCTAATTCTTAGATCTATCCGACTTTTGTACTGAAGCTTCTTCTCTGCAACGATTAAACCAATATGAATATGAGTTCATCATATGAGGAACTGGAGCTCTCAAGGTTATCACTCGTCGGTGTATAAATCTCTAGTGAAAAAAAAAGAATAACTGCAATACTGCACATGAGTCAAAATGTGCAAGAGCAAGGTTGTCATACCAGATGTATCAAATATATGACAGCTTCCCTTGTGAGAGCCCACCATTGCAACCTTCAAAGGCCAAAGAGATTAAAATCAAAGCACATATTTATAGTATAAAAAGAAATTTGTGCTAGAAACGAACTACTTCAACCTGTCCATCAGGGGAATAACAAGCAGCGGTAACCATCTCATGAAGATCATTCCAATCCTCAATCTTACGATCTCGGACATTCCAAATGCGAACTTTCTCATCCAGTGATCCACTAATGAAGAAGTTATCATCTACAGGATTGAACTGGATGCAAGTCACTGCCAAAAGTTTGATTGCAAAGAAGCAAAATCAACTGTCAGGATGGTCCAAAGTTGAAACAATTTGTACCGAGGGAAAAAAGGGAATGCATCTTTTTTTTTAAAGAAAAAAGAAGAGACCGTAACAAATGGATAGAGATGTATCATGTGACAATACTCACCATAGTCCGTATGTGAGAATGTTTTCAAACAGGTACTGGTAGTGATGTCCCAGAGCTTAACAGTTTTGTCCATAGAGGATGAGATCAAGTACTGCAAGAGAAGGTGTAAATCATAACTATTTTCTGACAGTAGTGGCCAATAACTTGTACTAACTGTTCCTGAGCGAACATTAATAAGACCTAAAGTACCAAAAAGAAGCAGGCCTAAAAAGAGCAGGGCAGTAACCTTCTTATAACAGTGGAAGGTTCGTGATGAATATAAAATGTGTTGTGTTTTCAATAATATCAGATTTGCACAGATAAATAATGGGCAAACTGTGTGGCAAGAAAATTCATCAGGTACTGTTGCATAATTAGTGTAGTTCTCAGCAACAAGATCTCCTGTTGCATGCTGAGACATATGCCCAATTTCCCATGTGACAAAATGCCAAAAATGATTTGTTTGCAACATTGTACATTCATTTGGATTATGGCCATTTTGACAACAGTATTCCTTACAGCCATACTAGAATTCATCACAACAGACATTAAGTGTTTCTTTTGTCTTAAGAAAATTGGTCAATGCAATTATTGAATGAGATGTTTCAGAAGTAATACCAAAATACCCAGAAATGACATCGAGACGAAGATCATGAATTGGTACCTGAGATTTGGACCATGACAGATCAAGAACATCGGCGGCATGCCCCAGAAGCGAGCAAACTGGCTTATCTCTGAAACCAAACACACACTCAGGAACAACTAGATGATCAGACCCGACAGACTTGCGATTGCTCTGTTTCCTGGGCCTTCTCTTCTTCTCCACGTAGCCCCCCTCAGGACAGGACAATGACAATGCAGCGATCTCCGGTGAATCATTCCCAACAACCGCGAGAAACGGGCTGCAGCCACCACCATTCTCCTTTGCCACCGAAGCTTCACCTAGCAACTCTCCCTTCCTGTCTCCCTCGGACACCTCCCACACATGGATCACACGATCCTCTCCAGCAGTGGCAAGGTATCGTCCATCCAGGCTGAAGTTGATGCACCACACGGAGCCCGAGTGGGCCGCCAATTCCTGCGTCATGAACATCCCAGTGAGCTCCTTGCACGCCTTCCCGTACTGCCGCACCCGGACCCTCCCGACATTGCGCGAGCCGGAGCCATCGAGGCTGTCATCGGTGGCAGAGCTGAGGCGCCGCGCCTCCCTCTCCTTCCTCTCCTTCTCCTTGTCCCCATCGTCGACGCCACGGCGGCCGTACGCGACGGTGCCCGCCAGCTGCCTGATGCCGCGCAGCCAGCCGCCGGTGGCCTTCCTCCGGGGCCTGGTGGACGCGGGGGCGGCGTGATCGGAGGCGGACGCGGAGGCCGACGCGGTGGTGGTCCGCTTCATGAGCTCGTGCACGATCGGGGAGCGGCCGACGCAGAGCTCGAACTCCTCGAAGGTGAGGTGGCGGCCGGTGCCGAGCTCCCGCACCACCTCCTCCTCGTGCACCTCCCCGACCTCGAACTCCGTGCCGTCGTCCAGGTTCCGGATCCGGCATTGCTGCTCCCCACCGCTGGAGCTGGGGTTCCGCGCCAGCGGAGGCCTCCCGAGCCCGCCGCCGCCGGATCTGGGCTCCTCCGCGGGCGGCGCCGGAGGCGAGGCCGGGGGAGACGCGGGAGGAGGCGACGGCGAGCGGCGAGGCGGAGAAGAAGACGGCGGCGGCTGCGGCGGGGCGGAGGCGAGGCCGAGGCGCTGCAGCAGGAGGCGACGGCGCTCCTCGACGGACGTTGGCTCGGAGATCCAGACGTCGTACGCGGAGGACGCGTCCGGCCGCGAGGGCGGCGGGTGGGGGTGCTGGTGCTGGTGGTGGAGATGCAGGTGGTGGCGCCTGCTGCTGCGACGGCGGTGGTCGGCGTCGTCGTCGGACGCGGAGGCGGAGGCGGAGGTGGAGGAGCAGGAGGAGGAGAGGATCCGATCCAGCGACTCGTAGAACTCCTCCTCCTGCTCCGCCTGCCCCTCCTCGCCCGCCGGATCCAGCGTGCCCCGCGCCCGCGCCGCCTCCGGCATTGCCGTCCCTCCGGCACCGGCACCCAGTCGCGCGGCGGGCCGGGGCTGTGGTCGGTCGGTCGGCGGCGAGCCAAGCGGACCGGAGCGGTGGGCGCGCCCAAACGGCGAGCGGATTTTATACGCGACGCGAGGTTTCGTTGTTACAGCTTGTTTGTTACTGCTGCTGCGACTGCGATGCGTGCGCGGGGCCGGCCCTTCACCACTCCAGCTGGGCTGGGAGAGACAGAGAGGGGGCCACAGTGGAACGTGGAACGGGTGGGTGCTACTGCTGAGCACGCACGGCGCCATTTGGCTCGGCAGTCTCGCGGGACGACGGGGTGCTTGGGGCACGTCGAGGCGTGCCAGGTGCTGATCGCTAGTGTCCTATCTCCTGGGGCTGACGATGGCGGGTGGAGCCCGGCACAAATATCTCACTGGAATAGTGGTTCTCGTACCCTTCGTTCAGCAGTCAGCTCCGTCGTTGCTGGACTTGGATTTCGTCGCACGGGACAGCAGGCCGGAGAATGCGCCCTCGCTGAGTGCACGTCCACGAACCACGCATGACGCCCCCGTTGCCTCCGCGTCGACCGTCGATCGATCTAGCTCTCGCAAAACAAAATTTGCATTGTACTGTTGTTGGCTTAAAAGTTGCAAACTTTGTTTTATCCTTTCTTTTCAAGTCGCCTATTTTTCTCGCTCTGTCTGAATTCAGACAATCTGTCCTTATTCTCCTTTTTGGAGAAAAAGTTCGAGTGAAATGACAAGGATACTTCGTTCGTTACACAGTTGGTGGCCTGCCGCGCCCATCCAGCCGCTGCTGCTCGAGTGCTCGTGGCGTGGGCGTGCAATAATGGATCGCGAGGAGTACACGTTCGTACTCGGCGGCACGTTGCGACGCTAGCTTTTCGTCAAGTCAGTGGCTCTGGTTGGCTTGATCCCTACAGGCAGCCTGTGAGTACGTGTGAGCTGAGCCCCTGATTATCTACCTCGATTCCACGCACTATATATTAGGATTAGGATTAATATATATAGGCGCCGTGCATTGACAGCTTTGTTAGCACTATCCTTCACTCCATGCTCTCTTACTGCCCCAGCCCATAGCTGTATTTGGGTTTCCTAAACTATACTATACTTCCTGTCTTCGCTATATAAATATAAATTGGCTGTCCTTTTTAGCATATAGTTTTTTTTATGTGTATATATCGACGTATTGTATATTTAGATATATAGTAAAAATCAGATGCATTGCTTAGAAAAGTTAAGAATACGTAGAACCCATGAAAATATCTTGATCCACAGTTCACACCAACCACACACACGGCTCTAATAGGGGGGAAAAAAAACAGGGAATAGAAAAACCAGGGGAGCACGTTCTAGCTAGGATTTCATCTGGCTGGATCACACGTTACAACGTAGTTTTATATGCATACCCTAACAAAAGGAGGAGGCCTGATTAGATTCCAGCCTAGTAGATCATATCGCAGATTCACTAATCAAGCTGGCTATAGCTTGTGTCTGCAAAATAAAAGCCAAATGGGGATTGGGGACCTGCAGTAGCTGGTGGTGCTAGTTGCTGCAAGGAAGGAATCCGAAGGTGCATGCCTGTCTCGCTACTTCCGTTGCACTGCGCGGCCGCTAGTTCCGTGACGCAAAAGCTAGGAATACCAGATACTATATAGTACAACACATACCAACACACCCCGGCCTCAGCTTTTTCATTAACTATAAGTGCTGACATGCGTGCACGTATGTACACCAGGCATATATGTATGAAGATAGCTTATCAACATGGTTAGTATGTAAATTCCTAAAAGAACATGGTTAGATTACTAAAAAAACATGGTTAGTATAACATACATAGCAAATGTCCAATATCCTAATACATGTTTGGGAGTGGCACATGTCCATCGACGATGAGACGTTTATAGAACCTTAGTCTATCAATCTTAAAAACTACCGGCTTACAATAAAACATATGTGTGCATTTGTAGGCATCTCCTTTTGTAGTGGCTGTGTAATTTTGAAGCCAATGTGATCCCGCAGGAGCCTTAATTAGAAGCTTATATTGGCTTGATGATCCATGATAACCTCACTGTCTACCATGATAAGTCGTCCCTTCAGTCCGGTGAAAAATAATCCCAAAATTTGATTGTGAATGCTTACAAGTAGTATAAATATTCTATGAAATGCATTTGTTATATATTTTATAGATATTCTCTTTTCAAAAGAAGTAGGTTCAAACAAACTCATGTTGTTATAAGTTTGACGAAATTTATTAGAAAAATTTGTCCACATTTTTTATATCAAATTAGAACCATTTAATTCGTCAAATGTTTAGCTTCGTAGTATACCTATTTGGTGTCCCAAACATTGTTTTTTTTTTTCATAAAACTTAGCCAAATGTATGGTATATAGTTTGACTTTGACTAAATATATAAGGTCATTCGTCTTAGGATGTAGGAAGTATTTATAATAAATAAAATAGTAGTTAAACTATGAATTTCTTCAGAAAAAATTTAAACATTATATTTACCTATAGACAGCAAGACTAAAACGTAGACGCTAGGAATGTGGGTTAGATTGCTCCCTACCAAGGATTAGGAGCAATACATGACGGATTCGTTCAGCCTCTACGGGGTAGGTCGGGTGGTAGACCATGGCGTTGGCCCAACCCAAGCCCTACGACCACCATTTCTCAATGGTTCGTGAGGCCAAAAGACTGGCTTGGTCTCTCTTTGTCACTGGTCAGTGATAAGAGGCATCAGGGTCACGTATGCATGTTGCTTGGCCTATTTTGCTGGCTACTTGGCCAGTGAAGAGGGATCGGTACCGAGCGCCAATGTCCTAATCTGGAGAGGATCTTTGTACAGGTACACCTTCAACGCCTTTCGTAGCTTCTATAATTTTGCTTCATAGTCATCCAGAGCCTTTTTAAATAAATATGAGGTCATGGAAGAGCCAACTGAAGATGGCTCAGCTCAGCTCACGAAGTTGAACCGCTGATACAGGGATTGCAGTAGTTATGAATTTAGTTTAGTTACATGGTGTTACTGCCATGGGAGTGGGAACCAGAGAAGGATGCAACTGCAAGGCACGTGGGTTAGGTTGCCCCCTATATCTAGCAGCGGTACACAAAGAGAGGTTGTATTATTGGAGATGGATTCGGTGAGCCTGTACGAGATAGGCAGGTCCCTAGCACACCATTTTTCAATGGTTAATCAGGCCGCCGGTCAGAGACTCCCTTGGTCACTCATCAGTCATCACTCACTCTCTCATTGTCCCTCCTTCCCTCCCCCCCACCCATCCGGGGTCACTGGTCGTTTGGTCAGATCAAGAAAGAGAGAGGGGGTCAGGGTCAGCCGAGCCGGCCAGGATCATTCACGTATGTTGCCTGTCTTTGTTTTCCGACGACCTACGTTGGACGGGGAGGAATTCTGGCTGTGCGGGTGCCGGAGACAACTGGCCGTCAATGTCGATCGTCTCCTGCCTCACCGGCGAAGCTAGAAACGGGGCTCGGCCCTGCCGAACCTCACAGCCGGAGATGCGGTCGCTCGCGGGATAAAGAAAGCCCCGCTGCTCGCCTGGAGCAGGACACGCGCCGCGCAGCTGCAGCTTGCCTGCCTACCTGTGTGCAGATCGCACAGCAAGTTCGGCATCAGACCCAGACAATCTCTGATGATTCCTTCCTTGTGAATGTACGACACAGGAAAAACAATCCACTCTCTGCTGATGACTAATGTACTAATGCTGTGTTTTCCTGGTGACAGAGTTACAGAGAGGACGAATCCACAGCCACCAGCACGCAGCACGTCACAATACTATCACACACACACACGCTTCCAGTCCAGTCAAGGTCCCGTGGAATGCATGGAAAGATCGAGCACATGTACAAGGGAGCAGTCAAGCACCACGGCTCCACAACAGAACGGGCACGGCTGCCGGCGTGCACCGCCGGTCACCGCGACCACGACGACAGCCACACAAAACAATCACATGCGGGTCATGCCGATGCCGCCGACGATGGGCGGGGGCACGTCGGCGGCGTCGCGCGCCCTGGCGTAGAAGAGGTAGTGCAGCTCGGTGAAGAGCGCGGTGAGGAAGGTGAAGGCGGCGCCGGCGGCGAAGACGCCCTTGCGCAGCATGGCGCACCGGGGCGGGTTGCTGCTGAACAGCGACGTGTACTTGGTGTGGTAGGCGTTCCGGACCGACCCCGCCAGCAGGCACAGCTCCGCGATCACGAACGTCAACCTGCACTCACATCACAAACAGAGGCCCGACCGAGCATGTCAGCTATGGCATGCTACAACACCGCATCGGTCATGGCATTGCTACAACATTGCATCGGTCATGGATACTCCTACAGTATGATGCAACTCTGACTCATCTCAACTAGTCAGCGCCAAATAAGTCTGTTCTGCTTCTGCTACTGGCACAAAACTGTGTGCGTGTGTTCTTCCGTGATTCGAGGGGTGTCTGGATCTCAGGGCTAATGATTAGTTTAGCCCTCATGCTGAACAAACTATAGAGGGCAGATAAGTACGGGTAATATAAGAGCTTGAAGGGCACCCTCCTGCTGAAAAGCAACTTAAACTATAAGTAGCTGCCGGCGCTTGTGTTCAGTGGCTAAAGTCTGAATAGCTAAGCCTAATCTTGCTCTTGTCAATCTGGTCCATCTGTTGCTAAGATTTGAGCACAGGACAGCCGTGTTTGGCTTGGCAGGTGATCTTGAAAACTGACTTGCAGGAGTACACAACACACAGGACTACTGCAGAGTACAGACTGCAAGCTGTAAGCTCACAGGCACGAGTCAACTGCCTGCCCGAGAGACGAATTGAGATGAGCTAGCCACAGCTGGCCGAGTGCAAGGTGCACGACCGCAAGAACCCAGATTCCAGAGGGGGATAGTTGCACAGGGATCGTGACCGATGTATTATCATTTCGGGTGCAGGCGATCTAATTAACCAGCTGAGCGCAGCGGGAATTAAAGAAACTGGATTAGTTAGCTGATCGAGGAGGGATTAACTAAAGTTACCAGCATAGGATGAAGCAGATGCCGGACCATGCCCGGCGGCGGCCCGGCGAGAGCGCGCGGCCGCAGCAGAAGCAGCGTGTGGCGATCATGGCCACGGCCTGCGCGGCCAGCAGCAGCAGCAGCGCGCTGACGCCGTACGCCGTCGACGCGTCGGAGCTGTACACGCAGTAGCCCCGCCCCGCCGAGTCCACGTTCACGTAGGCCTGCGCGTTTGTGCGTGCACGCACTCCATCAGGTCGCGAATGGAACGAATCGAAAGAAACAAGGCAGGTTATCAAGTCAGTAGAGCTGAGAGCTGTTCATGACGTACGTAGCTCCGGCGGCGCTCGGCGCCGACGGCGAGCACGAAGGCGAGGATGTCCAGGACGAGCACGACGGCGATGACGATGATGGACGCCATGGTCTCACCGGACTGGCCGATCGAGATAGGCCTAGGCTAGCTAGCTTGAGGAGGATTCGGCTCTGTCTCGCCGCCGGCGGAGACTGGCCGGCGTTCACTTGCTTTCCTTTTCCACCGTCGTCGGCACAGCACACAGACAAAAGTACTAAAGAGAGGATGGGATTAGGCCGAACAAGGAACAACGGGCGATGGATGGAAACTGGAAAAGCAGCGGCCGGGTTAGCTTAGCGCGGTGTAAGTGGAGGTGGTGGTGCGGCGAAGGCGAAGGCGATGGCGATGCGGCTCTGACGTTGACGCGCTATCTGGCCAGCTGCCCAGCTTGCTGTGCTGTGCTGTGCTACCTGCCGTGCTGGGCGTCCCGCTCGCGACTCGGGTCGGGTCGGGTGCACCACCTCCTGTTCGTTGACGCCGCGGTCCCGCCGTGATTAGCCCCCCGGCCCGGCGGGGCGGCGGCCCGGCCAGATTCTCCTCTCGTTCTGGCATGATTGGTCTGATCGGGCATTCGGGCCGGACGAGGCTGCGCTTTGGAACGTGCCGAGGCGGCGAGGCCGCCGGTGCCACCGGGGAGTGGGGAGCACACGTTGTTGCCGCATGGTACTGTGCTATTCCTCCTGTCTCACAAAAAAATAAAAAAAATATATCTAAACATTATCAGATTCATATCATGAAATAAATATGCCTTATTAGTTTACCGATTTCGAATCATGCATCCTTATATTAATTTAGTTTTTTTACAAATTAAATCCAACTTATGACGATATGCTATTAATTTTGACTACATCAATATAGTCGCATTCTTTTTGGGACGGAGCGGATGTAACAGCAGTAATCTTCCTTCTAGGCGAAGAATTTGTGTTCCAAAGCTGAGTTGAGTGGAAGAAGGCGCCTGCTTTCCGCTCCGTTGTCACGCGTGGACAAGTGCTCGCACCTTTTCTTTCCTTTGGCTCGGCCTGCTGCTTTGCTAGTGTGCGCTTTGCGGCCTCCGTCAGGTCATCCGGTCACCGGGGAAATTAAATGTACAGTTACGTGTCGATGAAAGATGGCCGGGCATGGATCGATCGATGGTTACGATCGACGAACTACGTGTTTGCTTGCAAACGCGTGCAAGACGCACTTGATTGACGGCACGGCAGAAGGGTGGGGAAAATGGACGAAAGGGACAGAGGAGCGTCCGGACATCTGACCGCACCGCGCGTACTGTAGATAGATGCTCCTGTGTCTTCTTCGCCTTTTTTTTCTTCTTTCTCTAGCCGGTTGATGTAAGTATTCTTAGGACCTGCACTTCACTTGGGGGGTCGACGGTCCGAGTCTCGAGCTCTCCATCGCACGCTAACATGTTGAAAGAATTTAAACGTAAGAGCAACTTTAAGAGATATGATATATATGTTTTTAATTTTGAATCAATTTTAGATAATTTGTGACATAAAGTAGGATCTAACAGAAGTTGTATCTATCTACTTTTTAAAAATGCCTAGCTGGCTATCCCATGAATTCGGCTAGGTGAAAGCAAACCTGATAGGCCCGCCAACTACTATGTTTTTTAGACGTGTTTTCTATTTCAGATAATAGCTAAATCATGAAATGCTGAATCTACTATTTTTTTCTATTTAAATGTAAAGAGTAATTTTAGAGGTCTTACTTGGCTCCTAGCAAACGACTAATTAACCCTAACAAGCTAAGGCCCAATAGATCCTTGACTCACCTAACACGTGCCTTGAGAGGCTTGGCTTGAGGGCCAAACACCGAAGAACTATCTAGGCGTTGGTCGACACAACCGGAGGGTAGCTTTTTGGTGAACAAGTGAACACCGGGTGACCAAATCTTTGTGTCTCCATGGTCTTCCGATGATTGGTCTTCACATTGTGATTGCTGCCTATTATGATTTATTGTACATCATCTTGGTGATTGGCAACATCTTCTCTTGACCGCCGAAACACCATCCTCTCACTTGTGCTTACTTTCACTAGCCTATCTTGTGTAGCTTGTGTAGAAATAGTTGTTCTTGCTAGCTCATTAGTGTAGAAAGTAGCAACATAACATTTGAGTGATATGGAGATCATAATTTATTAGAATTATTAATAGAAGACTTGCTCACCATCTAGGCTAGTATTACTAATCGAGTTTACCTAGTATCTTTGTAGAATTTTTAAATTTTAATAGGCAATTCACCGTCTCTGGCCATTTAGGACCTTACAGAAGGTTCTCAAGGCTCTCATTTTATAGCTCAAGGGCCGGGAGAGAAATAACCGTCCCTAAGAGAAAATAAGGGAATAAGTCCTATAGCTAGAGATCTTCATGAACCATGTCTATATCGGTCATGGCTTCATTTCTTGTTCGTCAGGGGTGGGGGTTGTCCCCCCACGTCGCTGCATCACCACTATCACATCTACATTGGAGAGTCTTCTGCCCGATGATGGCATGTCACCCTATCGTACAGTGTAGTGGGGATAGCGACTCGAGCTAGGTTGCGCTTAAGCCAACTGGCGCCGTACAGGGTTTTGGTGACGTGGTACCTGTTGGCCCAGCTCCGTTGCGTCCGTGCACCCTCAGGCATGGTCTATCACGGTCTCTGACGACGTGGGACATCCCTTTTTGCCAATCCTCCATCCCGAGCCTCAGTACTCTTTTTCCACATGGCGGGGATCCGCTCGGGTCCTCTGCGAGCCCAAGTACTTCTCGCCCAACCATTTATCCCACCCAAAACGTTGGGCGAGTCGTAATCTTGGCTGAGAGGCTGGAGGAGGGCTGAACAACCCCTTAGGGTCGGGCGAGCCTGATACCTTCTTCCCTTAGGGGGTTGAGCGAATCGTACTTGACCCTCGGGCGGGCCACGTCGGCCACCGAGCCGTCGAGATCCATTTGTGGGCCTATTAGCCGCCCACGACTTCACTTGGCATACAACATCTTACGGTAGTATCCAGGAATTCCCTAATATTGGATCCCGACACACCCACTAAAATTTTTATACTATGATAATATTTCGTTCCTCTTAATACTTATTTTTTTTTCTAATCTAGATGTTGTTTCTCACGCGGAAAATATTTTACTACAAATAGTAAGTTAAAAAAATGTTTTACCGATAAAGAAAAAGCATTTGTTCCATAGAGGACAACTAGTGTCATCTAAGAGTAGCAACATTCCTGATTTATTAATTATGCAATATTTGTATTTGTACAATAACCTTTTTGAATACATAATTGTTTTTACAATCTAATTATTTCTATTCCTTTCATGTCATGCCAAGCCTTCTTTTGCTCTTGCCTCGTAACAAAGTCTATCTTTTCAACTTTTATACCTTTGTTTTAGATTGGAGCTTTTCTATGGACTTAACGCCGCTACGTGCCTCTACTGCGTTCATGCCTTGCGAATAATAAACACTCACTCAACTAGATTTGTTTATGGTTGATAAAATGCGACTATTCTAACACACAAAAGTATTGCCACCTAATCTTTAACCCTTTTACGACATAAGAATCCTTAGTAAATTATAGACCGAAAAGACAATGCAAGTTAAACTTTTTATGAGATATTGAAGTGTTAGTACACTTTAGTTGTTTTTGTTGGAGCATGAAATTATTTTGATAAGTTTATATTATTTTTTATCGATGATGGCAAATTTTCTAGTTCATTGGAACCACTATTGTTCCATGTTTAGCAAATACCATTTTATATTCACTTGAGAAATTGTCACAAAGAGAAATTTGTTTTTACTTTATAAAAAATGTTGTTATAGCTTCTTGGTCTATGAAATTGGTATATGTTCATGTGAAAATGGCTCTAGCTTCAATAGAAAAACATTCAATCCTAATAATAATGTTTCCATTTACTTATTATAACGTACTATATATTTACTAGCCATTGATAGTGTCCAATGATGACAATAGAAATGAATTCAACAAGAATAAAAAATTATTCAAAAAAAAGAATAAAAAATTTAAAAGAAGTAAAAAATAATTTTTTCAAAGAAACTGAAAAAAACGGCCCACAATCCCACATGAAGACCGTGCGTTTTTGTTTCCACCGTCGATGCATAACCTCTGCATTCTCCTTTTTTCGTTGAAAAAAAAACCCTGCATTTATTTCATTTCAAAAAAAAAAAAAACCTGCATTCCCCTTCCGTCCGCTGCGCCCCACTCTTTCCCTCCGCGTTCTGTCTCTCTCTCTCTCTCTTTCGCTCTCAGACGGGGGCCGCCGCCGCCCTAGGCCAGGTGCCGAGGCTTTCGTTGGTCTCTTCGCCGGCGACGAGCACCCACCAGGTACTCCCACCCCTTCTCTTCCCTTCGCTTATGCTGTGCGAAGCTGAGCACTGAAACCCTAACCTAAAGCTATTTGACAAGAGGTTTTTGCAAAAAAAATACATGTCCCTTTACTGGATCCGCCCCTGATAGTAATGCTGGCGAAATGGGCGTAAGAGATGGTAAGTTATTAATTTTCACTTATTAAATCAACATGGTGGATCCAAATTTTTCTAGAACCACAAGAACTATTCACTAACTACTCTTTAGTTTGTTCCCGTTGCTAGATAACAAGTCTGATTTTGAGGAGCCCTTTAAAATTTCTGGGATGTGGCAATGCTCCATTTGCACGCATGAAAATACTACAGATAATTTATGTTGTGAGCTATGTGGTGTACTTCGTGATCTCTCACTGTATTTCAATAATATCAGTGAAGCCGAAGATGGAGGTATATGTATATAGCAATTGTTTTATATTATATTCTACTACAGTGATGCAATATAATTAATTTTGTCTAGCATCTTAATTTAGTTACTTCTCCCTCCTGAAATCTAGCTAAATGCAGACACAAGTATTCTGGAGTTTCCATACTCGCAAGATCTCTTTTTACACCATCTAGTACAAAGTCAAAGGCTATTGTTTTCTCTGATGGTTCCAAAGACAGTAGAAATACAACAGGGAATAAGCAAGCTGCCATGGATGCTCTACATAAGACATACATGGCTTGCAAAAAGCGCCACATTAACATAGGTGTGCTACATAGTAAATTGAGGCGTCTTTTACTTTATCCGATTTTTTGTTGAACGACATAATCCAACTCTTATTGCTCTAAGTGTACTATCCTATTTTAGCTAATAGCATTAATAAGGTATTTGTTTAGCTAACTGTACAGTCACTGTATGTACTAGCACTAGCAGACTTTGTTGAGTAAAGCCAATATGGTAGTAACTATGTCAATCAACTTGCAGATTTATGTTCTGGTAATAATAACCTTATAAGCCAGCTCTCTGCATCTTATATGGGATATTGGAAGCATGCGAGTGGTCTATCTGACTAATGGGTCTTAGAATTTTATTATGAGGGTTTTGATTTGAATTCTCGTAACTACATTTCTCTACAGAAATTTGCAAGATTAGCTTATAATATGTCAGCTCATGGAATGCGCTTTATATAGGCCTAACTCGTGTTCTGTTCCCTTGTAATTTGGATAAATCTCCTTTTTTGGGTGGGTGGGGTGGGGGGATATATTTTAGTTTCGTAGGGTGTGCTCAGGCACTCCTCTTGCCTTTTTTTACTGCCCACTTGATATTTTGTTTCATTTTCTTATTTATTTTCACAGTAAAATGAACTGGAACATGACTGCATTATGTTGATATTGACAGTGCCTTTCAAGTTTGATACACCATCTCCAGATGACATGGTCATTACAGGCTTAAAATCATCCAGAAACTTTAGAAAAGGTACTCTTTGCAATGCTCTCCCCCTCTATTTACAGTTGAACATCAGACTACTTCAAATGCATGCAACATTTTATGTGTGGATCCTTTCTTTGTTATTTTGTGAAGCCATATATATTTCTTTCAAATTAACTCGATTTTGATAAATTACATGTTTATAATGAAGATGAGTCTGATCAAACAGAAGACAAAATTTGCCTGTATGATTATGAACCATAGACAAATCTAGTGGTATACTATCTCTTGGCTCTTTTGTTTTTTTGATCCCTTGAGAAATTGCTCAAATAGTGCTAATGAACGTTATGTTTGAGCTTCCAGGTTTTGGTTATGTATATCTTTCTATAGTTCTATTGACTTAAATGTATACCAGTTGACACAGAGGTTCTAGTTAAAGATTCTGTTGACGTGACCAGAAAGGAGGTGAGGGGTAATGATATTCTTCTAACTGAAAAGAGTACAACTATGGACCCAAGTGCATCAGTACAATTGGATGAAGTTGGTGGAACCAGTAGCAATGTTCGTTCAAATAGTCAAAATACAACTCTTGTTTTGGACCATAAGCTACAGCATTTGAATTTGGAGAGCAAACCGAAGAACAGTAAACCCAATATTAAGAAAGCAGCTTCTGTTTCACACTACAAGCCAGAACCATGGATGCTCCAGAATGAAGATCAAGAAACCCGTAAACAGCTAAGTCTTGCCATTGTAAGCAACAATTGCATCTATCTTTTTCAATTGTTTACATGTAGGTAATTGATTTGTTCTGCTCAAGTTTGACCAAAACGATTTGCTAGGTTGGTCATGTTGATTCTGGGAAGTCAACTTTATGTGGTCGATTACGACACGCCCTGGGATTGATTTCGAAAAAGCAAATGCATAAATATGAGAAAGAAGCTAAAGAAAAGGTCGGTTCTGTTATTCAGATTGGTAGAACATCTCAACCTGTACTTGTATGCATCTCTAGCTGTTTATATTGCCTGTACTTGTATGCATCTCTAGCTGTTTATATTGCCTCAATGCTTGTTCTGACAGGGGAAAGTGTCGTTTGCATATGCTTGGGCTATGGATGAGAGCAGTGATGAGAGGGAGCGTGGCATTACAATGACTGTGGCTGTAGCATACTTTAATAGCGAAAAATACTGTGTGGTTTTGCTTGATTCCCCTGGTCACAAGGATTTTGTTCCTAATATGATATCTGGTGCTACACAAGCTGATGCTGCCATCCTAGTTGTTGATGCATCTATAGGCTCATTTGAAGCTGGCATGGGTGTTAATGGAATTGGTCAGACAAAGGAACACTCACAACTTATTAGGAGCTTTGGTGTTGAGAACTTGATAGTTGCTGTTAATAAGATGGATGTGGTGGAATATTCGAAGGAGCGGTTTCAGTCCATTAAATCGCAACTTGGTATCTTTCTTCGGTCATGTGGGTACAAAGACTCTTCAGTCACCTGGGTTCCTTTGAGTGCAATGGCAAATGAAAATTTAGTCACAGCTTCTTCAGATTCCCGTCTTCTTTCATTGTAAGATAGTTCTAATGATGGCCCTCTACGCGCATCACTATTTCCACATACTTGGCTGTTTATCATTAATTTATTGATGCCTGATGTCAGGTACAATGGAGATTGGCTGCTGAAAGCCATTGACTCATTAGCTCCTCCCCATCGTGACGTTTCAAGGCCACTGCGCCTTCCAATATGTGATGTTATCGCATCTCGCACGCTGGGTCAGGTGGCTGTTTGTGGTAAAGTAGAGTCTGGAGGGATCCGAAGTGGCTCTAAGGTACCATTCTGATGTTATGTCTGGCAATCTATGAAGTGTTGCTATGTGCAGAAGATTTGCTTATTGCTTTCCTGTCCTGTCTAATTACCTCTGCTGCTAGTATTTTCTATATATGTTTGCATTGTCAAGCTAGCTATAATATCTGCATTGTTCTTGTTTATATTTACAAGCTGCTCAGTATGTTATTTTGATAATGAATATTCTGCTATCAGGTTCTTGTCATGCCTTCTGGAGATATAGCTACAGTAAGAACCATTGAGCGGGATTCCTCTACTTGCAGCTTGGCTAGAGCGGGGGACAACGTTGCCATTGGTTTGCATGGGATCGACCCTGGCCACATTGTGTCAGGTGGAGTTCTTTGCCATCCAGATTTCCCTGTGCGCGTCACTTCTCACTTGGAGCTGAAAATTCTGGTTCTAGAAATCACCATGCCAATACTGGTTGGCCTTCAGGTTAGTGGAACAGCACAACGAATATCATGTCAAGGGTTAAGTTTGATAGAGTCTTCTTACCTGTTGTTTCCATCGAAATATTATTCTAGTTTGAGCTGCACATACATCACGCCAGGGTGTCAGCGAGGTTGGTTAAAATAGTGTCGTCGTTAGACCAGAAGACTGGCAAGGCCTTAAAGAAAATGCCACGTTTGCTCACCTCGAGGCAGGCTGCCGTGGTTGAGGTAAGATGGAGCCACATGAAATCTAGCGCACAGTATTGACCATTCAATTTGAGGATTTTATTCTCTAATCGCTGGCAGTGTTTATTTATTCTGTGTCTTCAGGTGAAGCTGAACAAAGAGGTGTGCGTGGAGGAATTCTCGACGCTGAAGGCCCTTGGGCGGGTTTTCCTGCGGTCTCAGGGTAACACCGTTGCAGTGGGCATCGTGACTCGAATTCTGGATCAGGCTTTAAACCTCGACTAACCAGACATCTCATGTACACGGCGTGCCTGTCATGTTGTTGAGCTAGTCAGTAGATGTGTATATATGTCAGTCAATGTAGCTTGGGCTAACGGTTGTGGTCGTGCAGCGGCTACACGCGGCTGTGCATTAACAGACTGAACTACCTTGATTTTTTTTTAAAAAAAAAGATTGTGACTTCAGACTAGTACCTGTCATGGGTCATTTTAACAAATCTCGCTGGTGGCTACTTTTCTATGTTCTATTCCTTTCCTAATTTTATCACATGTTTGTTCACTCAACTTGCTCAGCTTCCGAAACGGTAGTCTTGTGCTGAAGTGATGGCCGGCAGCTAACTGGAATCGAGTGAATATTATTGCTACTGCTGGACTGCTGGAGGATAGCAGGCCGCGGCATCAGCCAGAGCCCAAAGGCAAGGCTTGTGGCAAGTTGGCGTCGCAATCGCAACCCACGCGGCCGCCTTGCCTGCCGCCTCCTCGAGTCCTCGACGACTCCTCGTACGTGCCTAGTTGCATTCCCCTGTAGACCGCCGCGCCCCTCGCCTTGCTGGTTGCGTGATGAATCGTCGCCCCGCGGCCAGCGCGCGGAGAATTTATGAACGTCACGCGTGGGGAAGCAGCAGGCAGGCGAGGTGAGGCGCCCCACGCCCTCACCTCACCACGTCACCTTCTTCTTCCCCGCGGCCTTAACCTCCATTTTTATTATTTAACCACCATGATTAAGTCTGGGCTATAAATGCCACCACCCACCTTCTTCTTCCCCGCGACCTCCACCTCCATTTTTAGGGTTTTGAGCTCTAAAACCCTAAAAATTGCAATTTCTTAGGGGGGAGTTTTGCTCATGGATTTATCGATTGATGGTACCACAAAAGGTTGATTCTTACTCTCCTAGCCTCTAATCCCTCTCTTTTCTATTATTAGAGTGGTTATGTTCTAGTTCTAGATCTAAATCAAAACAGAGGAGAGAGAATAGCAGATCTAGAACTAAATTTAGGTGCTTGCCCAATCTCCTTTAGGTGATTTAGTTGCTTTTACATAAAAGTGGCACACAGGTAAGAGTAATTTTTTATAATGGTACACACATAAAAAAACTCCAGGAACATCCTCCCCAAAAAAGGTATGCTGGGATCCTGCCTTGTAAAAACCTTTATCGAGTGGCATACCACATTCCAAGACCCCACTGACCCAGGAACTTTGTGACCATGTCCCGTCAAATCCGAGATCTCATCTTGTCACAACCAGTTAAATGCACCATGTATCCCTGAACTTGCAAGTCTGTGTCATATAGGTCCATAAACTTGAAAAATACATTTTTGGGCCACCAAACTTGTCAAGTGGTGCACCGTAGGTCCAAGCCAGCCACGTGACATCTTTTTCCTGATGTGGCATGCTAGCATGGTATGCATTTTTTATTTAACCCCTCAAATCTATTTTTCTTACAGCAAATAGAGAATCGGAGAGCAGCGCCTCGGGGTCACCGCATGGAGCCGCGGCACCGTACGCCTGGAAGGAGAAGACGAGACAGCCCTGGATCCGCCTGCGCCACCACTGCCGCCGAAAGAGATGGCCCCCGCGTGCTATTGTTGTTCAGGATGTGTCAAGATGTGGCCGCGCCGCCATGCGCGTGCCTGGAGTGAGGGAGCGGCCTCTTGCGGAGGCGGGATGTGCTCGACCCGGGTAGGGATGGAGGGACGCTCGGCTCAGTGAGGTTGGAGGTGGGCGGCGCATGCGGAGGTGACCGGTGCATGCGCGACTCGCGAGGTGGGAAGCAGGCGGCGCATGCGGAGGTGGGATTTGATGGCTGCATGTTGCTTATTCGGTTCGCTGTTGGGTTGGCTGTTGGAGAGCACAAGTTTTGGGTGGGGAATTTTTTTACTGTGCGCGATCCAAAGTAGTAAATGGGTGTCGTTTTTAGGTCCGTGTTGTTGGAGTCAGTCTAACATAAACTTTTTGTCTCGATTTACTAATATATAATATAGTCCAAATTAATGATAACAATTTCAACCATGCAAAAATGTAGCTTATAATAAAATTATTGAAAGTGTTGATTTCCAACTAGAAATCAGTTTCGACGTATAATTAACGTAGATCATTGTGTTTTTCATCACACATTGGCCAAATGAAATCCGTCAAGCAAATGTGAAATCCAACATGATATAAAAATCTCATATAACAGAATTAATATTACATATATGATAATTTAGTTCTAATACACCGCAATGTCAAGCGGGAACAACAACAAACTTCTTCCTAACGTATGTCCCTTGTGTGTGATCTCGCCGGAACCATGGAGTGTCCTCATCATTTAGCAGGATACTTGGGTCACTTTTCATTGTGAAGGGCGGGAATCCATGTTGCTTTAGATATTTAGACATGTCAGTCCTGTCCTTGATTCCCATGATGTTTCTTTTTCCTGGAAGAACTATGTGGCGCTTTGGCTCAACGTCGTCGTTTTTTGCTTTCCCTTTACTCTTCGGTTTGCTCGCCATGTCCTTAACATAGAACACCTAATTCACATCCTTGGCTAAGACAAATGGCTCTTCTATGTACCCAAGATTATTGAGGTCCACTGTTATCATTCCGTAGTGGGTCAACTTTTACCGCTGTTCCGTTCAACTTCACTCATTAGCACCGACAAAGGTACCTTAAGGTCGGGTCCATAGTCAAGTTCCCATATCTCCTCTATGCGGCCATAATATATTTCCTTTTTCCCATATGGGTCTGTGGTATCTATGCATACACCACTGTTTTGATTGGTGCTCCTTTTATTTTGTGCTATCATGTAAAATGTATTGCCATTTATCTCGTACCCCTTAAATGTAGCGACATTCCAGGATGGTTGCCTAGCCAACATGTACAAGTACTTATCAATACTCTCGTCACCCTAACATCGTTTTCTCAACCAACTGCCAAAAGTATTCATGTGCTCTTTTGTAATCCATGAATCACTCTTTCCTTGGTTCTCGGATCGCAGGGTGTTCTTGTGCATGTCGATATAAGGGTGCACCAAGGTGGAATGCTGCAGAACTGTGTAGTGTTCTTTTTTGAAAGAATCGTCCCCCGTGCTTTTATATGGTTTCCTCCCTAGTGTACCCTTTCCACTGAGTCTCCCCTCATATCGTGATTCAGGAACACCAATAGGGTCCAGGTCAGGAATAAAAATCAATGCAGAACTCAATGACCTCCTCTGTTCCATAACCCTTAGAGATGCTTCCTTCTGGGCGAGCACAGTTGTGAACTTATTTCTTCAGTACTCCCATGAACCTCTCAAAGGGGAACATGTTGTGTAGGAACACGGGACCGAGAATACTAATCTCCTTGACCAGGTGAACTAGAAGGTGAGTCATGATATCAAAAAAGGATGGCGGGAACACCAACTCAAAGCTGACAAGACATTGGACCACATCCTTCTACAGGTGAGCTACATCCAATGGATTGATTGCCTTCTGAGAAATTGCATTGAGGAATGCACACAAATTGCATCTCGATTCACCGGGACACGGACCCCACCGCCGCCATCACCGCCGCCGTCTGCAGCTCGATTCAGCCTGCCTTTGAGCCAGCTAGCGAGCGCGTCGTCATCGGGGTGAGCTCCTTGTGACGCCTGTGCTCTTGATTTCACCTGTATTGCACCATAGTGGCCGGCCACCGTGGCTCGCTGTCGGCACGACCTTGCCAGCACCGCCGCGCGCGTAGCCGCTTACGCTAGGGACTGGGAATGCCCTCATCTTTTGGCTTAGCGTGTTCGCCTAGATACGTTGTGTGTGCCTGTGTGCTCATTGTCACCGAAGATGGCTCCAGTCGTCGTTGCCGCCGCGACCGCACTCCGCCGTGCCGCCATGGCCACCGACGAGGTAGCTCTACTTCTCTACTCGGCCGTCTAGCTATCCTATCTTACTCACGTCGTCGAGGTGATCATGTAGGGCCAAGCCCCGTGGCCGGAGACCTTGCCACCGGCGAGAAATCGCCGGTCAGCGGCGTCGGCCAGCGTGGTCGGCGCGGGAACACTGTTCCTTTTTCTTTTCTATTTTTAGAAAATGAATTAAATGCTATTTTTCTTTAGAAAATCATAGTAATTCATGTGTAGCTCCAAAAATTCTAAAAATTTTTGTGTATGCTCTTTATGATGTCCTCTACCTAGAAAAAATATGCAATGTTAAATTTGAGTACTTTTTGCATAAGTTAATAATTAGCTCTTTTAATTGAAAAATACATCTTCAATGATTTTTAATAAATAAAATAAATGGTTTTTATTTATGAAATTTGTTTTGCCATCTAATTAGACCAAGATATTTTCAAAATAAAAATTTTGACCTCATTTAGACAACTTTAATTTTATGCCTCTTTTTAAATATTTTTAATTAATTAATTAACCCCTTTAATCATGATTAATCATTATAGGGTTGTTTGACTTTGGGATTGATTGATGACCTTGGGTCATTAACCTTAATGACCCTTGGTACTTTAATTAATTATTTGCGCCTACCTAGATCATGCCATTAGGGTTTAATCAATGTTATTTTATGTGTTTAATGAACTCTTTTATTAAATAGTTAACCCTAACGAACTTAATAAGTGAGTTTTGTTGGCTTGCAGCTTTATCGTGAAGGAAAGTTGTACTCAAGTTCTTAATCTGGTTATGCATTCATTAAGCATCATGTTTATTATTCCATCATGTTGAAGCATATCATATTATCGTATAGTTTTCGTTAACGGAGAGTTTAACGTTGTTGCCTCAGATTCTAAGGAAGAGCAGACTCAGGAGTTGGGAGTTGATCCAGAATTCGAGACCATCTACCCCGAATACCAAGGCAAGCCCCGGATGCATTTAAACCCTTTCTTGATTTTATAAAAGTTTTATCGCTTCAGTTTTGAAATGTTGTATTAAGTAATAGGAATTGAGTGATAACCCACCAATTGCATTACCTGTCTTATTTTTTATATTCCTTGTTACCTATTTTTGAAAAATGCTTAGTTATTCTTAGCCCTGCTTAATTAGTAGGTTTTTAAAAAGAAAAAGAATGAAAAAGATGAGAATGGCTTTTCTTGATGGAATCAGTATGGTAGTTAATAAATCAAGTCCGGACGGGTAACTTGCATTGGGACAGGAGTCCCTTTATAGTGTTTCTGTTTGTTGATGCCCTAGGTCCCGTGTCGATGGTGAATTCATGTTTATCGAGAACTATAAATCCACATGCATGAAGTGATATACTAAGGGTTGGAGCCCAGGTATGTCATGGAGTGATATATAGTGGGCCAGAGTCCCCGCATATGTCATAGTGTATTATACTATGGGTTTAAGTTCCCACATATATCGGTACACTGGGTCAAAGTGCTCACATGCATCATGTGGTGATATATGGCTACGGTTGTTCTCCTGGTATATCTGTGGTCTGGTATGCATTTTGGTTGGAGCCTCATGCATATCAAGATCTAGGTCCCAGCTGGGTATCAAAATGGATTCGAATCGTCGTTGGTTCTCAGAGAAAAAAACTCGATCGGTGTTCATCATTGTAGTAACAACTTGAATGATGGCTAAGGTTTAAGAATGAAGTTGGTTGGTAATCTTGATCTAGAGCAGGACAACTTTGCTTTCTGTCAAGCTTTTCTGCACAAATTCTTATCTCTCGCAAGCCTTACCTTGTCCCTCTAGCCTGTATTTCTGAGTCTTCACCCCTCTTTTCGTCGGGTCAGTTTTGTTGAGTACCTTTGTACTCAAGGTTTGTTGAACCCTTGTTGTAGGTGAGTCCCATGGGTAGGAGTGCTTCGCTTCCTGCTGCATGACAGTCGTTGCGAAGAATGACGACGAGTAGGATGTTTGGCTCTTGGGCAGAGCTTATTGTCTGGTATTGTAATAAAGTTATCTATCGCTACTCCACTACTATTATGGTTTGTATAAATTAAACTTATGGTTTGTAAGGTTTGAAACTAAAAGGTTTATAAACTTATGTTATTGTAACCCTTTCGCTGTTTTACTCTGATGTATCTTATTTGTATAAAACTGTTGTAATACTGCAATGTCTCTTTGTAATGATTGATCCTGCTCGAAGAATCATGGATGATTCGGGATTTATTCGACAGACCTTTTAAGTCTTATGGAACACATTCATGGTTATTAGGAGTCTGTTTAGACAATAATAATGCATGTGGGCCATATGATTTAGGAGGTTCTGCCATAATGTATCTTCTGGATTTCTAATCCCAGAGGGAAAAGGATTTGTTTTGCTTCATATGTCGTGGTAGGCAACTCATTATTCTTCGGAAGTATCTTCTTTTGGATAGTCAGTAACTCCCCAAAGCCCTTGTCTGAGACACCATTCTTTGCCTTCTATTTTAGCAATTCTAGTGTGGTACCTAACTTTTTCTGCCCCTCTTCACATGTCGGATATAACAATGTCTTGTGATCGTCAAACATGTGGTCAAACTTTTTCTTCTGCTTTTCGAGTTCACAGTCTCTCTGTGCATCACGGATGGCCTGACCAAGTTCGTCGGGTGTCTCATCTTCTGCTACTAGATCTTCTTCCTCTTCTCCCATTGCGGTGTCACCAAAGGCATCAGTGTATTCAGCAAAGCCACGAATAATATGGTTGTCATCCCCTTCTTCTTCTTTGTCTTCTTCCATCATAACGCTACGTTCTCCGTGCTTAGTCCAACAAATATAGTTTGGCATGAAACCCCACCGAAACAGATGTTCTTGAAGGACCAGCTGTGGCAGAACCTCCTAAATCATATGGCCCACACGCATGATTATTGTCTAAACAGACTCCAAATAACCATGACTGTGTTCCATACGACTTAAGAAGTCTGTCGGATAAATTCCGAATCATCCACGATTTTCCAAGCAGGATCAATCATTGTAGAGAGATATTGCAGTATTACAACAGTTTGATATAAATAAAATACCACGGAGTAAACAGCGGAAGACTTACAGTAACATAACTTTACAAACCTCTGAGTTTCAAATATTTACGACCATAGGTTTAAATTGTACAAACCTTACTAGTAGTGGAGTAGCAGTAGATTACAATATTAAACAAAAGCTCTGCCCACGAGCTAAGCATCTTTATTTGTCGTCGCTTTCCTCGACGACTGTCATGCAGCAGGAGGCAAAGCACTCCTGCCCATGTGGCTCACCTGCAACAAGGGTTCAACAAACCTTGAGTACAGAAGTACTCAACAAGACTGACCCGACGAAAGAGAAGGGTGGAGACTCAAGAAATGCAGGCTAGAGGGACAAGGTAAGGTCTGTAGGAGATAAGAAATTTTGTAGAAAATCTTAACAAAGAAAAGGTTGCTTGGGCTAGCTCCCATTATCAACCAACTTCATTATTGATCCTTACTTTTTGTTCAAGTTGTTACTACGATGATGAACAACGATCGAGTCTTCTTCTCTGAGAAGCAATGGCGATTCGAATCTATTTTCATACCCAGCTGGGACCTAGGTCACTGGAAGTACCGGAGACTTTAACTCTGATGCACCCCAGGTAACCGATATACAGGGATAACAACCGCAGCCGTATATCACCACATGGCACCCGTGAGCTCCGCGGCCCAGCGTACCGAGATACATGGGAACTTAAACCCCACAGTAAAACACACTATGACACAGATGGGATCTCTGGCCCCACGCTAGGTCACTCCATGATATACACGGCTCCAACCATCCGTATACCACTTCATGCATGTGGATTTCTAAATTCTCGATATCATCCAGTTCACCAACGAACGGGACCTAGGGCATCAACAGATGAGAACACTACAGAGGGACTCCATTCCCAGTGCAAGTTCGCCGTCCGGACTCGATTTATTACTATCATCAAGATTTCAACAAGAAATCAATCTCATCTTTTTCATTCTTTTGCCTTGGAACACATAAATAAATAAGCAGGGCTAAGCATTACTACTTATCTTCCAGAGCAGGTAACAAGGAATAAGGAAATAAGACAGGTAATGCAATTGGTGGGTTTTCACTCAACTCCTATTACTTAATGCAACATATCAGAGCTGAAGCAGTAAAACTTTTGTAAATAGAATAGGGTTTGAATGCATCCGGGGCTTGCCTTGATGTTGGGGTAGAAGTTCTCAAACTCTAGATCAACTCCTGATTCTTAAATCTGCTCGTCCTTCGGATCTGGGCGATAACGTTAACTCTCCGTTAACGGAAACTATTCGATAATTAATATGCTTCAACATGAGGGAATCGTAAACATGATGCTCGATGGATGCATGATCAGATTAAGGGCTTGAGTACAACTTTTCTTCACGATAAAGTTGCAGGCCAACAAAACTTCATTTATAAAACTTATTAGAATTATCTATGCCATTTTAAGAATTAATTAAACACATAAAATAACGTTAGTTAAGCCCTAATGACATGATTAAGGTAAACGCAAGCAATTAATTAAAGTGCCAAAGGTTATTAGGGTTAATGACCTAAGGTCATCAATCAATCCTAAAGTCAATCAAATCCTATAATGATTAAGCTTAACTAAAGGGATTAATTAATTATTTAAAAGCATTAAATAAAGGCAAAAAAATAAAAGTTATCAAATTAAGCCTAAAATTTTATTTTAGAAAGCTCTTAGCCTAATTAAATGGCAAAACAAATTTCAGGATTAAAATCTAATTATTTTATTTATTAAAAATCATTGAAAGTCCATTTTTCAATTAAAAGGGCTAATTTTAACATATACAAAAATTACTCAAATTTGGTATTTTATATTTTTCCTAGGTAGATGACATCATAAGGAGCACTCACAAAAATTTTTAGAATTTTTGAAGCTATATGTGAATTACTATGAATTTTCAAAGAAAATAACATTTAAATCATTTTCTGAAAATAGAAAAGAAAATCGGCACAGTACCCCCGCGCTGACCGACGGCGGTGCGGCGGTTGACCGTCGATTCCTCGTCGACGGCGAGGTCTCCGGCGATCGGACTTGGTCCATCAGACTCAGCTCGACACGGGGAGTCCAACAAGCTAGCTAACGGCGCGGAGGAGCGGCGGCGGCACCCACGCCGGCGGCCATGGCGGCACGGCGGAGCTCGGGCGCGGCGGCATCGCTCACCAGAGCGATTTCCGGCAACGGCGACCACACGAACTCACGCAGGGCACTCAAACGGACAAGTTTGGCTACTAAATGAGGTCGCTCCCAGTCTCTGGCCAGAACGGCAACGCGCGCGGCGGAGCGGCATGGCCGTGCCGGCGGCGAGCCACGGTGGGCGGCGGCTACGATGCGAGAGGAGTGAAATTGATGGCACAGATAGATGCAGGAGCTCACCACGGCGCTGGCGCGCACGTTAATGGAGGCTCGGAGCGGCTGGGCTGAGCTGCGGTCGGCGGCGCTGATGGCGGCGGCGGCGCTCCGATGGCACGATGGCGTCACGGCGGTCTCCGGCAATGCGCTGCTCAAACCAAGGTACGCATCAGGTGCAAGATGACACGGAGAACACGATAGCAAGGTCAAAGGTAAAATATATTCAACTCCGGCGGCGGCAAACGGCGCGGCGGCTCGGCTGACCGGCCGTGGAGAAGAAAGTGGCGTGCGGGTGGCTCAAGCGAGGAGAGCGAACACGGACTAGCCCAAAATGACCGTGAGAATGTGGCGGAGCTAATGGCAAGCACAATCGGATAGAGATGGAGCGTCAACGGCGAATTTGAGCGGCGGAGCGAGGTCGTCGGCGACGGTGGCGGGAGGAAGAAAGAAGAAGAACGACGGCGTCCGACCGCTATTTATAGCGCGGAGTCGAAGAAGGAGCAGGTTACACGACGACGATGAAGTTTCTCGCGTCCATGAGCGCTCTGGCGGTCGAGGAGGTACGGCGGTGGTCGGCGGCGCGCGATGAGAAGCCGGCCATGGCGTCCGCCGATAGGGTTAGGTACTGTTGCAGAAATTATAGAAATGCCATTCATTTTAAAATACAAATTACTCCAAAATTTATATAAGAACTTGAAAATCTCCAAAAATATCATTTGCATAACTTTTCAAGAGCTACACTTTTCCTTTAACTGGCATCCTCAAATTCTATCTAGATTTTGAAATTTGAATTCAGATTTGAAAAGGGGATAAAACCCTAGAAATAAGCATTTGAAATTACTTTTGATTTTTCAATAAAACTTGAAAATCTTCAAAACTATGAAATGTTGAGTTTGTCAAACCAAACATTTTTCATATACAAAGGTTTCTCAAATTTTGCATAATTTTTGAATTAAAGTTTTAAAATCAAAAGGGGATAAATGCTAGAAACTGTATTTTCAAATTAATTTGAAATTCCTTTTGAAAACTTGAAAAACTTTATATACCAACTTGGTAGCTCTTGTCAAAATCTACAAACTGTCTTTTTAGAGTATCCCCAAATTCTTTATAAATTTTGAATTAGAGAAAAGAGGGTAAAACTAGGTTTTGAAATAAAGGGTTTTTGGAATAGAATTTAAACTCAATTTGGTTTCTAACTTAATTGGTTGGTTATTAGTGATAACAAACATCATCTAAGGACATTTTTAGGTCAATGACCCAATGACACCCTTGGTTGACTAAGTTGACCTTTGAAAAACCTTTTATAGCATTTCCTATTTGAATTTAAATTTGAATTGCCAGGCTTAGAAGTAAGCTTTGGAATCCAAATTTAATTTTAAATATGGAAATCATTTTTAGGGTTGGACTTAGACTTATACACTATGCTTGACACTAGTGTAAACACAGCACCTCAAGTACATAGAGTATAAACTAAGTATTTGCAATGACATTCGAAAATAGGGTTTTATTATTTCATGTGACCAATCATTACAGAAGCTCAATCAACATATAAAATGTAAACTTATTTTAGTTGGTGCATGAAAGCATCTAGGCCCCTTAATGTGGTTTCGATGATTGATGACAATATTTACCATAACTAACGTGTGTTTTACAGAAACATTGGTAAGTTAGGTTATGGTGATGGATACCGTGGGCAATACGGGTTTCATGCTCCCTTGACGATGGAAATCGTTTCGGTTTTCAAAGGATGGACGACAAGGTCAAGAATGGTTAGTTCCGATCATCCATGGTGTTGGGTGACGTCGGATTAGTCGTTAGGACTTTGTTTTTCCTTTGGCCGTACTATTAAGGGGGGTGCAAACGGATAGCTTGACCTAGATAAGTCTAATGGTTTAGGTGTGATGCACACTTGTGAAACTTAGCACTAGGTAACTACAAAAAGGCCCTAAGGTACGTTGGAGTTAAAGCCGTTCACAAAGATCGTCGAATTCGAAGTGGAACGGTTGTTTTAGATGCACCGGACGCTGGATCGAAGAGGACCGGACGCGTCCGGTCTATTCATTTGCGTGTGCAGAAAAATGGTTGAACGCACCGGACGCCGGGACAGTGAGTCCGGTGGTAAGCACCAGACGCGTCTGGTGCAACGCAGAAAAGGATAACGTACCGGACGCCGGCCCGGACGCGTCCGGTGCTACACCAGACGCTGCCCAGAAGCTATGTTTTCAGACCGAAACACCGGACGCGTCCGGTGTAACTCACCAGACGCGTTCGGTGGGTACGTAACGGCTAGCTGAGTTCGTTCGGGTATTTGAAAAATTAAACAGACCGGATGCGTCCGGTGCTGTGGACCGGACGCGTCCGGTGACCCCGAAAATCTTGGTTTGGAAGGTAACGGTTGGTTTTGGCCCGTGGGGCTATAAATACATCTCCTACCCCTCCATACCAGTGGTCTTGCCTATTTTCTTCAGCTGAACAACCTTTTTAGTGTCAAAAGAGAGCAAGAGCCCTAGTGAGGTGCTAGTGATTTGAGAATCCATTGATTAGCACTCATTAGTGATTCAAGAGTAGCAAGTGTGCATCCATCGTCTCATTAGGCTTTGCGAGGTCAAGTGAGAGCTTGTGCTTATTACTCTTGGTGATCGCCATCACCTAGACGGCTTGGTGGTGATTGGGAGTTTGGTGATCATCCGGCGAAGCTTGTGGATGGCCCAACTCGAGTTGTGAGCGGTCCGGCGATTCACCGCGACGGAGTGTCAAAGAATCAGCCCGTAGAGAGCACTTGGTCCTTGCGCGGATCAAGGGGGAGCTATACCCTTGCGCGGGTGCTCCAACGAGGACTAGTGGAGAGTGGCGACTCTCCGATACCTCGGGAAAACATCGCCGTGTTCCTTGCCCCTTTACTTTCCGCATTTACTTTCTAGCATTTATATTTCCGCAATTTACATTCTTAGAATTGCCATGCTAGATTAGGATTGGAACTAGGGTGCAAAACTTTTCTCGGTAGAATCCTTAGAAACACACATAGGCACATAGGGTGAAATGGGCTAATAGGTTTTAATTCCGCAAGAAATTTTAGAATTAGCCCAATTCACCCCCCTCTTGGGCATCTTGATCCTTTCAAGTGGTATCAGAGCCGAGTTGCTCTAAATTAGGCTTAACCGTCTAGAGTAAAGATGTCTCATGGGGATGGACCACCGCCTATGTTCGAAGGCGATGATTTTCCTTATTGGAAAGTCCGAATGGAGTCTTATTTAGAAGCTCAACATGCTCTATGTCTTAGAGCCGCCACCGAAGGTTTTCCAAAACCTATGGAGGGCGTTCCTCTTACACCTAATGAGGAGGAGCAAGAAAAATGGAGTGCAAAAGCCAAAAATCACATATTTAGAGGCATTTGCAAAGATGTGTTTAACCGTGTGCGAAATCATAAAAATGCCCATGAACTATGGACGGAACTTTGTGCACTCCATGAGGGAACAAAGAGTGAGCGTGAGGAGCGCTATCATCTTGTTATGCGCAAATTAAATGCATTTGAAATGAAAGCTAATGAAAGTGCCAATGAAATGTACTCACGTTTGAACATTCTTGTAGAGGAACTAAATGGACTTGGGCTTAATCAAATATCGCCATTCGATGTTGCAAGGAAGATTCTTTGTGTTCTTCCCATTGAGAAGTATGGCCACATTGTCACCGTGCTTCACCAAGGAGATCTTTCCAATGCCACCCCGACACAAATATTGGGAAAGATCAATGCTCATGAGATGTACATGCACCTCACTCCCGAGGATGGTGTATCAGCCAAAAAGAAGGACTTGGCCCTCAATGCTAGCCGTCAAAGAAAGGGCAAAGAAAAGATCTCCTATGATAATTCAAGTGATGGTGAAGTTGATGACTCAAATCTTGCTCTCATGGTCAAGCAAACCACCAAGATGATGAAAAATCTAAACAAGAATGGCATCAAGTTTGATAACAAGAAGAAGAAGTTCTTCACAAGTAGCAAGAGAAAACCCATCTCCGAGATGGAGTGCTATAATTGCCACAAGCTTGGTCATCTTTCTCATCAATGCCCGGAGCCTCCAAGGGACAAGTACAAGAAGAAGGGCAAGAACAAGAACGATGATACAAGTGATGATGATGATGAGCAAGAAAAGAAAAAAAGGAAAAGTTCCAAGAAGAAGGAGTACCACAAGAAGAAGAATGGAAGGGCTTATATTGTTGGTGATTGGCTCACCGATATTGAGTCTTCTTGTGGGTCATCCGATGATGATAGTGATGATGAGAAGGTTGCCACCATAGGCATTGGCTCTTCACCGCCACCACAACCACTACCATTTTTCTCATCCTCTACACATTTTTGTCTTATGGGCAAAGGTGACCGGAAGGTAGATCCTAAACATGAGGATAGTGATAATGATAGTGATAGTGATAGTGAAGATGAATTTGAATCTCCTTCATATGATGAACTTGTGAAGTTGCTAAATAAGTACACTAAAATCATTATCAAGACAAGAGCTAAAAATGATGAACTTGATAGTGAAAATACCTCTCTTATTGAAAAGTATGATAAATTAAAAGATACTAGTGATGAGCTAAATGAAAAATTTGATGTTGTATCTTCCAAGTTTAAAGAACTAAAAGCCTCTAAAAGGGAGCTAAAAGAAAACTATGATAAACTTGAGAAGAAATACAATGAGCTCAACACTAGCTATGATGCTTTAAAAGAGAAGTATACAACTATCAAAATCAATCATGATAATGTTGTTGTTGCTTATGATATTCTTGCCGAAACACATGATGCTTCTAACAATGTTGTTAAGATTGATATAGCTACATCATGTGATGACTTGCTTGTGGAGAGAATTGAGCAAAGCTCTAGTGACAAGGGCAAGAAAGTGGTTGAGGCCGAGAGCTATGATGACTATGCTAAGCTCAAGAATGAAAATGAAGAGCTCAAGAAGAATCTTGAACAAGCTAAGGCCATCAACACAACTTCCATGAAAAACCTTGATCATGACAAAGAGTCAACACTTGAGTACAAGTCACTCCTAGAAGAAAACAAGAAACTCAAGCAAGAGAGAGAACATCTCAAGATTGGGTTGAGCAAGTTTGCAAAAGGCAAGTCACTTCAAAGTCAGCTCTTGATGAACACCGTGATGAAGACCGATAGAAGTGGCATTGGGTTCAAGGCACACCAAGAAAAACAAGTTCAAGCTAAGCAAGAAACTCAACAAAAGTCAAAGCCAAAGCCAAAGAGATGCTTTGAGTGTGGATTGGAAGGCCACTTTGCTCATGATTGCAAAACTCCCTCACCACAATCCTTGCCCAAGCATGCTAGACCTTTTGCTTTCAATGCTCACTACTTGCTACAAAAGGATGCAAGTGGTAAAATGAAAGTCACATTCTTAGGTCCCCTCAACAAGAATAGGCCTAAGAAAATTTGGGTTGCAAAGTCACTAGTTGAGAAAGCAAAGGGCCCTCATCAAGTCTGGTCCCCTAAACAACAAGCTTGATCTATTGTGTGTAGGTGAACTACAAGACCGGTGGAAGTCATTGGGTTATTGATAGTGGTTGTACACAACACATGACCGGTGATCCTCGTATGTTCACCTCACTTGATGATGGAGACCAAGATCAAGACAAGATTACATTTGGTGATAACTCAAAGGGCAAAGTCAAAGGGTTGGGCAAGGTTGCTATATCAAATGATCACTCTTTGTCAAATGTGCTTTATGTTGCACCTTTGAGCTTTAACTTGCTATCCGTTGGTCAATTATGTGATCTTGGCTTCCAATGCTTGTTTGATGAGAATGAAGTGATTGTTACCAAGAAAGAAGATGCTCAAGTGATATTCAAGGGTTTTAGATACAACAATCTCTATCTAGTGGATTTCTCCTCCAAAGATGCAAGCTTGAACACATGTTTGTTCACCAAAACCTCTCGTGGTTGGTTGTGGCATAGGAGGCTAGCACATGTTGGAATGAGTACACTTAAGAAGCTCTTGAAGAAAGATTTAGTGAGAGGCTTGAAAGATGTGAAATTTGAAAAGGACAAACCTTGTAGTGCATGTCAAGCCGGCAAGCAAGTTGCAAACACTCATCCAACCAAAGCTTTCTTGTCAACATCAAGAGTGCTAGAACTTTTGCATATGGATTTGTTTGGACCAATCACATACAAGAGTCTTGGAGGAAATCTATATTGTCTAGTGATTGTTGATGATTATTCAAGGTACACTTGGACATTCTTTCTTCATGACAAAACTGAAGTGGCAAGTTGCTTTAGGAAGTTTGCAAAGAGAGCTCAAAATGAATTTGATGTCAAGATCAAAAAGATAAGAAGTGACAATGGGAAGGAATTTGACAACACACACATTGAAGCCTATTGTGATGAAATTGGGATCAAGCATGAAGTATCATCCACCTACACACCTCAACAAAATGGCATAGTAGAGAGGAAGAATCGGACACTCATCACACTTGCAAGAACCATGCTTGATGAGTACAATACACCAGAGAACTTGTGGGCCGAAGCAATCAACACCGCATGCTATGCATCCAACCGGTTATATCTTCACAAGTTCCTTTGCAAGACCCCCTATGAGTTGCTAAATGGGAAGAAGCCGGATGTCTCATACTTTCGGGTGTTTGGTTGCAAATGTTACATCTACAAGAAAAGGCAACACCTAGGGAAGTTCCAAAGACGTTGTGACATTGGTTTTCTTGTTGGCTACTCATCAAAATCCAAAGCATATCGTGTATTCGACCATGCCACCGGCTTGGTAGAAGAAACATATGATGTGGAGTTTGATGAATCTAACGGCTCCCAAGGAGCAATTGAGAATCTTGATGATGTAGGTGATGAACCATTGAGGGAAGCCATGAAGAACATTCCTGTGGGAGACATCAAGCCTAAAGAGGATGATGAAGATGATGTGCAAGTCATTCACAAGCCCTCTTCCTCATCAAATATGTCTCAAGATGAAGATAAAGATGGGAGACACGAACATGAAGATACTCATGTCTCCCATGAACAAAGAGAGACACAAGCTCAAGATGTTGATGCTCCCCGATCATCTCCTCAAGCGGTTGAAAGAAGAAGTGCTCAACTTCAAGCTCATCCTCAAGAACTCATCATAGGGGATCCAAAAAGGGGTGTTTCAACTAGATCTCAAAATATGACTAACTTTGTTGAACATCACTCTTTTGTTTCTTGCATTGAGCCTCAAAATGTAGATGAAGCTCTCAAGGATCTGGATTGGGTAAATGCCATGCATGAAGAATTGAACAACTTCACCCGTAATCAAGTATGGACACTTGAAGAGCGTCCCAAAGATGCAAGAATTATTGGAACCAAGTGGGTGTTCCGCAACAAGCAAGATGACCAAGGCACCATTGTGAGAAACAAGGCAAGGCTCGTGGCAAAGGGGTTCTCTCAAGTTGAAGGCTTGGATTTTGGAGAAACCTTTGCACCGGTTGCAAGACTTGAAGCCATTCGTATCCTCCTTTCATATGCATCACATCATGATATGAAACTATTTCAAATGGATGTGAAAAGTGCTTTTCTAAATGGCTTTATTAATGAGCGTGTCTATGTTGATCAACCTCCCGGTTTTGAGGACCCTAGATATTCTAATCATGTTTATAGGTTATCGAAGGCGTTATATGGGCTTAAGCAAGCTCCAAGAGCTTGGTATGAGCGCCTTCGGGACTTTCTTATTGAGAAGGGCTTCACAATTGGGAAAGTAGATACTACACTATTCACCAAGAAGCACAATGGAGAAATCTTCATTTGTCAAGTGTACGTTGATGACATCATTTTTGGTTCAACAAATGAAGAAGAATGCAAGAGATTTGGTGACATGATGTCAAAAGAGTTCGAGATGTCCATGATTGGTGAACTTACCTTCTTCCTTGGGTTTCAAATCAAGCAATTGAGAGAAGGCACTTTCATATCTCAAGAGAAATACACCAAAGACCTTCTAAAGAGGTTTGATATGAGGGATTGCAAGCCAATCAACACACCCATGGCATCAAATGGGCATCTCGATCTTGATGAGGGAGGTAACTCGGTTGATCAAACTCTTTACCGTTCTATGATCGGTAGTTTATTGTACCTTACCGCATCTAGGCCCGACATCATGTTTAGTGTATGTATGTGTGCTCGCTTTCAAGCCGATCCTAAGGAAGCTCATTTAAGTGCCGTAAAAAGAATCCTTAGGCATCTTAAGCTAACCCCAAGCATTGGCCTATGGTATCCCAAAGGAGCAAGATTCCAACTTGTTGGCTATTCCGATTCGGATTATGCCGGTTGCAAAATTGATAGAAAAAGCACATCCGGAGGGTGCCATTTGCTTGGGAGGTCACTTGTCTCTTGGTCATCTAAGGAGCAAAATAGTGTTGCTTTGTCCACCGCCGAGGCGGAATACATTGCCGCGGGGGCTTGTTGTGCACAAATTTTATATATGAAGCAAACCCTCCTTGACTATGGAGTCAACCTCGGTCAAGTAACACTATTGTGCGACAATGAAAGTGCCATTAAAATTGCTAATAATCCGGTTCAACACTCACGTACTAAGCACATAGATATCCGCCACCACTTTCTTAGAGATCATGTCTCTAAAAGGGATGTATCTCTAGTTGGTGTGAGAACGGAAGATCAACTTGCGAATATCTTCACTAAGCCCTTGGATGAATCAACCTTTTGTAGGTTAAGAAATGAGCTTAATGTGCTTGATTCAAGCAATTTCATAAGAAAATGATGATGTGTTGTCAGTTGCATTGCATATGTATTATATGTCATATTTACATTCTTGTTATGCATGTAGGGCTTGTCTAACATGGTTAAGATAACCCTCTTTAGAGGTGTGAAGAAGCTTACCCTTGGTTCAAACTTGACAAGTCGACTAGATTCAAATTCTTATCGCATTGCATATGCATGATTGTTATTTGTCGTTTGGTTCCTCACTTGATATTATTGCCTATTTTCATAAAAACCTAAGTATATGGTAAGCCTATGGCAAAATAAATAAAAAATTGAAGGTTTCGAGTGAGGTTCTCATACTTGTTCCAACTAGTGTTTGTTTGAATCTTATTTGAGTTGGAACAAAGTTGGGAGAAAGCGTCGCGAAGGTTGGGGCTCAAAATCCGCAAAATTTGAGCACCGGATGCTGAAACCCAATGCACCGGATGCTGCCCCCGGCGTCCGGTCAGTTCAGTGGCCAGCGTTTCCTGAAATCTAAAGACCGAACGCTGCACAGTAACCCGGCCGCGTCCGGTGCCAGATGACAGGACGCGTCCGGTGTGGTCGGGCAGTTGTTGAAAATTTTTTCAACGCACCGGACGCTGACACCCCGCGTCCGGTGCCTCAGACCCGACGCGTCCGGTGCTCTCGAGAATTTTCGGGGCTCTCTGGACCGCGTCCGGTGCCCGGACCAGCGTCCGGTGCATAGGACCGGACGCGTCCGGTGCTCGATTGACGGGCGTTTTAAACCCGACAGGTGGGCCCCTTCGCTAGGGTTTCCACACACCGCGCCACGTCTCGCCTCGCGCCGCCGTTCCGCCCCGCTCGGCCACCGCGCCTCGCCTCGCGCCGCCGTTCCACCGCCGCTCGGCCGTCGCGCCTCGCCTCGCGCCGCCGCTCCGCCGCCACGCCGTCGCCGCGCGCCCGCACCACGCCGTCGCCGCGCGCCCTCCGCGCCGTTGCCGCGCTCGTCCGCGCCCGCGCTCGCCACATTCTCCGCTCTGCGTAGCCGCGCCACCTCGCCGCGCCGCTGTGTCGCTCGTCCCCGCACTGCACCTCCGCGTCCGCCGCACTGCGCCGCCACGTCGTCCTTCTCGCCGCACGCCCGTGCCCCACCTCGCCGCGCTCATCCACGCCCGAGCACTGCTCCGCGCCCGCGCACCGCCTCGCGCCACCATACGCCGCGCCGTGCTCTCCGTGCCTGCGCACCGCCTCGCGCCCTCTCGACATGGCTCGTTGCAAAAGAGTCGGTCCCAGTGGTGATGGTGGAGACGACAGTCCGCCTCGTCCTTCTCGCATCCCTACGACGGTAAAAGGAAAGTCAAAGATGCTTGCCACCAAGAAGAAGAAGAGGACCAGAGAAGAGAGTGAAGCATAGACAGCAGAGGCAGTGGCAGATGCAGCTGACAGAGCTCGCCTGGGTGGCAGGCGTGGAGGAGTTGTGATTCAGGAACCATCAGTTTCTCCACAGTCATAGTCAGAGCAGCCAGAGGAGTTGGTTCCGAGACGGTACCCTACTCGTCGTCGCTAGCAGTATGATCGATCTGCTTCAGGTACACCTCATCAGCGATAGGAGTCAGTCCCTTCAGTGTCACCTCAGGGACGTGGGGGGCGTTCAGTTAGAGTCCCTGCAGTCAGGCATCTGGACCTTACACATCAGGGCACCAGGAAGATCAAAAGCCTACGATGTGTCTCTCTGAGCGAGTGGTTCCCCAGGGAGAGGCAGCATGGAGTCGAGTACTTCCACACTGCCCTACACGAGGACTTCTATAGGGCCTACGTCGACACTCGTGCACCCTTCACTGCCATGAGAGAGATTTCAGTTCAGGACTTTGCCAGGGTTGTCGGCGACCAGTTTCTTGAGTACCTCTCAGCACAGCCCGGGCTTCTTGACCTCATTGGCAGGACTGGCCACTACGTACCAGAGTGGGTCAGAGAGTTCTACGCCACGGTATGGATTGCACCAGATCATACAGCTATTCACTTCAGTTACTTGGGTGAGAGGCGAGAGCTCAGCAGTGCAGAGGCCCGTCGGATTCTCAGGCTAGAGTATCAGCCTGTCCGCCTGCACCAGATCTGCTTTCCTGATCTGGAACCTCCTCGTCGACCACACGCCGGTGTACTCCCCTCAGCCGCAGATGTCCGAGATATCTTTAGGGGAGACTTTGGTGAGGGATCCAGCAGGATGACCAAGGACCTCACCCCTACAGCTCGGGTCCTTGAGTCGATAGTCAGGAGGACTGTTTTACCCAGAGAGGGACAGAGAGAGTCACTCACACGTCTTCAGCAGTGGGTTCTGTCTCACCTTATTCGGAAGATTCCTTTTGACCTCTGGGACTTTATACTCTGTGAGATCGAGGATGTGATCTATGAGGGGTTCAAGACTAAGAGGAACATGCACTATGCACACTGGCTTACCTTCTTGGTCTACCACGGCATCAGGCCCACTCCTCCTGCAGCAGTTGAGACGTACCAGACCTCCACCAGTGCTTTCCCGAGGTACGACGCTACCCAGCTCCTCAGGTCAGCCACTGCAGTGCCACCTATCCGGCAGAGCCACAGGCCACCAGTGCCAGAGACAGCCACAGAGCAGGATGCTATGATTGCAGAGGTTGGAGCTGTAGAGGAGGCACAGATGGCAGCACAGGAGGCAGCGGGGGTCGAGTTTGACTCTGATGACTCGGATGACGAGGACTTCACGATTCCTGAGTACGTCCCCCGCAGTCACGACACAGAGGCCAGTGGATCTGGGTCAGCTGTAGCTTCGCTACTTGAGCGTCTGACTGCACACCAGGAGCGTGCTGATCAGCGGTTTGAGGCTGCCATGGCCCAACAGAATGCAACTATCGCAGAGATTCGTGGCCGACAGGATGCCTTCCAGCAGGAGCAGCTACGGATTCAGAGGGAGCAGCTTGACTTCCAGAGGCAGCAGGCTGAGTTTCAGAGGCAGCAGGCTGAGACCCAGAGACAGACGATACTCTCTCAGCAGCAGATGTTTGGTTTGATAGCCCATCTATTTCAGCACACTGGAGCTCAGCTGCCACCACAGTCTCAGGCACCTGGACCTTCTTCTCCAGCTATACAGGTGCCACAGCAGTTCCAGCTCTCACCCCTGCACCAGGGCTTTTCACCGATAGGGTCTGGACAGCTTTTCACTCCAGCTACAGGATCAGATACTCTACAGGCTACCTTCAGTGAGAACACAGGCCACCCTTCACCGACGTTCACTTCTCTGGGCCCGTCGACTTCTACAGTATCTGTTCCTCAGCTCCCGACCTAGCCAGTGCCAGTGACAGAGGCAGGTACCACTGAGACGGTACCTTCGTCGATAGCTTCCTCAGAGGCTCCCCCAGTGCCTTCAGTACAGCAGCTTCCAGGCATTCCAGAGCCTTCTTCTCAGATAGCTGCTGACCCTTCCCCTGAGGCCGTAGCACTGACCCAGACCGCTCCTCCGTCAG
Organism: Bothriochloa decipiens; assembly: GCA_023333625.1. NCBI lineage: Eukaryota > Viridiplantae > Streptophyta > Magnoliopsida > Poales > Poaceae > Bothriochloa > Bothriochloa decipiens. Next base: position 1,320,906 of record CM041642.1, read on the forward strand.
CTACACCGTCAGAGGGTCAAGGTGCTACAGGTCAGCTGAGTCCCGCGTCGAGTTCCGATGATCCCGATCAGTACGTTGTGACACCTCGACCTCTGGCGACTGGCACGTCTTCTCCTCCTCCTTCCTCAGATCTTTAGTTTTTTGGTACTTGATGCCAAAGGGGGAGAGAGAGAGTATGTCGAGTTTCAGGGGGAGTTAGTGATATAATTATGTATTCTTGCACTCTTTATGTTTCTAGTTGTTTGTGTGATACTCCCATCTGCATCATATTTTCTTATGCATTTGTTTATGATATATGTGACATGGTTATGACTTTCTCATGATATTTATATATGTCACTCGTTGTGCT
>CM041642.1:1321654-1362359 GCA_023333625.1 Bothriochloa decipiens
TGGTGGTGATTGGGAGTTTGGTGATCATCCGGCGAAGCTTGTGGATGGCCCAACTCGAGTTGTGAGCGGTCCGGCGATTCACCGCGACGGAGTGTCAAAGAATCAGCCCGTAGAGGCACTTGGTCCTTGCGCGGATCAAGGGGGAGCTATACCCTTGCGCGGGTGCTCCAACGAGGACTAGTGGAGAGTGGCGACTCTCCGATACCTCGGGAAAACATCACCGTGTTCCTTGCCCCTTTACTTTCCGCATTTACTTTCTAGCATTTACATTTCCGCAATTTACATTCTTAGAATTGCCATGCTAGATTAGGATTGGAACTAGGGTGCAAAACTTTTCTCGGTAGAATCCTTAGAAACACACATAGGCACATAGGGTGAAATGGGCTAATAGGTTTTAATTCCGCAAGAAATTTTAGAATTAGCCCAATTCACCCCCCCCTCTTGGGCATCTTGATCCTTTCAGGTGCACATTAAGGTTGACTTAAACATGAATGCTTTGCAGTGCATATGATGACATGGCAAGTTTTAGTTAATATAACACCAGAGATGTTACAACCTTTGAGCAAGAATAATCCCTCTCGTTCCTGCATGTGACACATGGGCATGACATAAAACCATTCTACATGTTTGCCCTAGCCACACTTAGGAAACCATGCACGCCCGTCATGAACTGTGAGGAGCAGCGGTCAGAGGTGTACATCCATTGTCGATTCATCTACATTACATGACACATACACAACACATCAAAATAGATCCCAAATTATAGTCTCCATCATTCAACATGATTACACTAAAAACATGATCTTATTCCATCTTACATACAAATGTGCACAACCACAAGTATCACTAAACAAAGTAATAAACCTACAATGCACTTCAACAAAAAAAGGATTTCATGACCAATTCCAACTAAAACAGATAGATCATCAATGGGCTTCTCCTCCTTGCTCACTGTCTTATTATTATCCACACTCCCAGCCTCCTCGTAAGGCAAAATAGTCGCCTCCTTCTTATGCTGGCTCCCTACCACATCATCATCCACACCTGCACTCTCATCTGCAGCTAATGCCTCCTGCTCCGCAAGATACTCTTTAACACGAGTCTCATACGCTTCCTCCCAATATCATCCCTTTCATGATCCTATGACATCCCACTAAAATTACACCAACATAAATAAGAAGACCGTTAATTAACCAAAATCATCACGATCAATGGCTCCAAGACATAAAATAAGTAATATGACAAAATAAACAACTCACGTTGCGATCCGGACATGTGTAGAAGATACGACCATTGTTTGCACCTTGCTTCCTCACTCGGTACTCCTCCACAATCTTCTTCTTACACTTGCCGCACGGAACGAGCGGGAGGTCCGGCCTCAATCGCCTAGGTTGACGTGAGCCCGAGGAACCGGAAGCGGTCGTCATCTACTCTCGATCTCTAAACTCATTTTCACCAACTTCTAATTTATGATCAATATATAAATTTATGTCACCATATATGCATTGTTGACACTAGGAATCAAAACATTGAAGCTAGTTTTTCATGAACTACTATAGTTTTCTTCATCTAACTATGCAGCTATCAAGCAATTTTGAGCTCAAAGGACATACAAATCAAGAAACATCACTATTTGTCTTTCATTCTACAAAAACCATAAATCCTCCTATTCTAGACCACGAAATGAGAAATGACATGGATGAATCATAAGAGGACGAAGTTTCTAAAACTTTACAACCGAAAAAAGGAGGGAGAGTCAATGAAAATCGCAGATCATCGAAGAGGATGAAGAAGACGCGCCGGTGATGAGCAAGAACCGAGAGCATGCAAATGGCTCAGACTAGGAGAGGAAGAAAGGTGGTATTTACGCCGAGACTTGTAGTCCCGGGTTGAATCTAGAACCCAGACTAAAGGTCAATCTATAGTCGCCGTTGGTGCCACAACCCGGGCTAAACTCTTTAGTCCTGGCTGTCACCTGTAGCCGGGACTAGAGATTGATCTTTAGTCCCGGTTGGTAGCACCAACCGGGACTAACATAACGTCACCTGTCACCTGGGCTGTAAAAGCTGCCTACAGAGCCGTTGGGGGGGGGGGCTTTAGCCCCGGTTGGTTAGACCAACCGGGATTAGTGGGATTTTTAGTCTCGGGGCAAAAAAATAGCCTGGACTAAAGCTCTGATTCAAAAGCCATTTCTCTACTAGTGTTCGGACCCCTGGCCAGTACAAGTCGTTTGAATCGAGGAATTTCCTTGTACTGGCTTGTAAGCAGTAACTACTGAGTCTTTTCTGTTTTCTCTGTATGTCATTATAGAGTTTGTGATTGTTCATAAACCATAAAAAAAAGTTGAGTAGTCACCTTTGCTACTAGTCGAAACCTTTTTTGCCCTCCACGCTACACTCGGTCCATTTTTACCTCTAACAATGTCAAACAGATGGATGAGGTCAGTTGGAGTTCTAGTTTTCTTCTCTTTCCTTAGGAGCTACTCAAGTCACTATGAGTTCTAATTCTCTCCCTTTCTTTGGTATGCTACTCTATCTAAACTGTTGTTAGTGCCAAAATTTAAGAAATCTTTTTATCATTACTAATTTAATTGGTATTCAAATTATTTGCAATAATTTGTAGTTTTAAATGTGACGAAGGTAGATGCATGATCCAATTACAAGCTGTCGGTTAAAAAAAGGTGTTTTTTATCTGTTTATCTGAAAAAGGCTAACCAGATTTCTTCTTTTTTTTAAAAAAAAAGGAAAACAGCAAGATCAAAATTCTGTTTGAACGGACTATATATACTCAACCACAGACAGATACATTTCTGCAAATGTAATCGATCTCAATCAAAGGCGTACAGATTTGTACAGTGCACATCAAATGTTTTCTAATTCAATTTTCCAGCCCATACACATCAAATGCAGCTCTGTACTCATTTCAGGTAAGTGAATACCACATATCATCAATGACATATATACACATGTGGACTTCTTTGCTGATCATGATTGGCAGAAGATAACCAAATTGACATACATGTCAAAGCACATATTTTGTGTGTCCTTGCAATTTGCGGAGAACTAAACAGTAGCGCCAATTTAAGAAAGTAAACTTCCCATTTGTGTAAAATAAGAAGTTGTGCGGCTTAAGTCTTCGCATTGTTCGATGCATGCCTGATACAAGACTGATGATAAGATCAAATGTTATATAACCCCAGCCCAGATGCTCACCTACTCTCTCCATATCGGAGATAGAAGTAGTTCTAGCACAGGGAAGCAAGTTTTTTTTTTTTTGACACCCACAGGGAAGCAAGTTGATAAAAGGAAGTTCTCCCAGTCGCCAATCACACCGCTGGACGGCAAAAAATAGCACGTGCCTCAAACCTCGGGACGGGCAGACCGAACCAGCTGAGCTACGTGCGTTTTGATGGTTAGGATGCACCCGCCACCCTATTTAATGTGGCAAACATGGAAAAATTACCCTAATTAATCATGGCGTAGCAGTAAAGTGTCAGGTCGGTGCAGCAGTTGGAAATTTTACAAGAAAGGAAAAAATGATGAAGGCTCTGGAAAGTCACTGCGGGTGTGTTTAGTTGCCTGAATTTCGAATGAAAATATCATATCATGTCACTTTAGCGTACTGTAGCATTTCGTTTGTATTTGGTAAAAATTATCTAAACTTTGCGTAACTAGACTTAAAATATTCGTCTCGTAAAGTACAACAAAACTGTATAATTAGTTTTTAATTTTATCTATATTTAGTACTTCATGCATGTGCCGGCATTTTAATATGATGGGTGATAGAAATTCTTCGTAGTGAATTTTGGAGTGACTTCGAGAACTAAACACAGCCTGCGTCAGGTCGGTATCAGGTCTGCTCAGGGGCGGGATCTTCTGTGGAACGGAGAGCAGCAAACAATGATTCAGTCCACCACTACCGCGCCACGTGCACATCATGCATGCCCTGTAATAGTCTTGCCGCAGAGGATCCCTGTGTCCTTGTGAGCATGTCCAGGAGGAGCGAGCAACATGGGCCCATGGCGTCCACGTTGGCTGTTTCCCCTCTGAGACACTGCTCTCAGTCCAGTCCGTCCCCGGTCCAGTCCAGTACTTCCCGCATCCTAGGTGCGCCCCCACGGCAGATGTACCAGCAGCCGTACGGACGAACATGCGATGCGCGGCCGTCGGATGCGGCCGTGTCCACATGTCGTGCATCCGGGGAGGCGCTCATCCTGTCTACCATTGCATCTATAATACTCCCCAGGCCTATTCCCCTATCCATGCCCTGTTCGCTTGGTCGTTTCTGGCTGGCTGGTTCTGGCTGCTGCTGATTTTTTATGAGAAAAAAATACTGTTGAATGGCTGGCTGGTTTGGCTGATAAGTTCAAACGAACAGGCTGCCAGTCAGTCTCACACGCGCTAGTTAGAGCCGAGTCCAAAGCAGAGTCCTAGCCATGGCCAAGATCATCGCGAGCGAACGCGGTTTTTTTTTTCACTTAAGTGCACGTGCCCTCATGTCCCACATCGTTCGATTCGCATCGAGATGTGTGTGTACACTTATCAATGCGAATCCAACGGTGTGGGGTATGAGGTATGTGCCCTTAAGGACAGAAAAAACTTTCTCCATCGCGAGCGTTTTTCTCCTCCTGGCCCTCGCCGTCGCTCCGAGCGTCCCCGCCGCCGTGGAGGGTGTCCCCGTACCGCTCCGGGCGTCCCTGCCGCCGCCACCGTGGAGGGTGTCCCCACCGCCGCTCCGCACGTCCCCGCCGCCGCTCCAGGCGTCCCCGCGGCCGCTCCGGGCGTCCCCGCCGCTCCGGGCGTCTCCACGGCCGCCGTCACCACTGCGTACGACGTCCTCGCCACCCACCAGCTCCCTCGGGGGATTCTTCCCGAGGGAGTAACCTCCTACACGCTCAATGGTGACTCGACCTTCGAGGTTCACTTTGGATCGGAGTGTCGTGTCCGCAGAGGAGGCTTCGAGATCACGTATGACGCCACGATCACCGGTAAGCTGACGCCGGGGGCCATCCATGGCCTACGCGGCGTCAGTGTAGACATCATCTTCGTCGTGTCCATGACTGATGTGGTGGCATCTGGCGACGACGTCACCTTCACGGCCAGGATCATCAAGAAATCGTTCCTGGCCGATTCCCTTGCTCACAGCCCCAGCTGTAAGTGAGGGTGACGGTGAGTGTCTACAAAGTGGTCGGCACTGGCGGAGCCAGGGGGCCATGGGGGGGGGCCCGGGGGGCCCCCCCCCCCCCCCCCCCCCCAACACACACACACCATGCCGGCGGCTTACTCGTGTACGCCAGACGAGGAGCGCCTACTGAATTGGTGATTGCAGTGTACAGCCGTGCAGTTACGTCTCGAATTAACCTGCTCGTTTAAGTTTAGTCAAGTTTCCTTTTTTTTTTCTCTCTCTCAATCTATCTGAGTTCTGAGCGCTGAATGCATCTGGCCATCAGCGATCCATTGTCCATCCGCTCAGGCATTAGCTTCAACAAGGTAAATATAATTTTATTTTACTCTGTTCCATTAGATTATATTATTGGAATGCAGGTTCACATTGGACTATTAAATTTAGTTGTAGGATAGGCTTTCTTTTGGGGTCAATTGGCTATTTTCTGCAGTGACCTTCATCAAGTAAATTTGTGTTTTGCAATTGTGTTCTGCAATGAAATGTTATTTTCTTTCTTAGTTGTGTTTTGCAATTCATATATACTTGTGTTATGACATGTTAAATTTAAAACGCTCAAAAAATTTAGACAATAGACCACCATAGTTACAATTAATGGTGAGTTTAGTGATATAAGTAATATATGGTTAACTCTGTATATATTTGGGATGCATACTATGTTTCGGTAGTACGGCCCCCCTTATACAAAATTCGAGGCTCCGTCACCGGTGGTCGGCAGTCCCCTGGCACCTGTCGGAGATTCGGGGAGTACGATGCTGTAACCTCTGGGAGAATCGGTGAAGTGTCTTTGGCTGTGTTTACTTACCTAGAAATTATCTTAAATTTATTAAGCAGAATTTTTATCACCCGTCATATCAAAATGCTGGCATATGCATAGAGTATTAAATGTGGATAAAATTAAAAACTAATTACGATTTTGTTGTACTTTATGAAACGAATATTTTAAGTCTAGTTACCTAAAGTTTAGATAATTTTTACCAAATACAAATAAAATACTACAGTGTACTGAGGTGATACGAGATAATATTTTTTTTCAAAATTCGCGGGAACTAAACACACAGCCTTTGTAGTTCTTTTTTATGTTCAGTAAATCTTCTCCCCGCACTCACTGATTGCTCAGTGCGCTCGGTTCCGTTCCGGGCAGGGTCACTGACTGGCCTCAGTCCGTCCGCCGGCGCGCCGCGACACGCACGACGCGACCCGAGCACGCACGCATGTACTGGCTCTGAGGGCTGGCTGTGGCCTGGGGAGTGAGGCGGACGGAGGTGAGGTAGTCAGCAGCGCAAGGTCAGCGGATCGGGGAGGCAGGCGTGGCGGATCGGGGCGATGGGGACGGCCGGACGGGATGTCTCCCTGCCGCCGCTCTCCGCCTCCGCGCGGCGTACGACGTGGGCACCGGCGGTCAGTGGCGGAGCCACCAATATGGCGAGGTCTGGCAGCCGCCATACCTAAATCACATAAAAAAAGCGAATATATATAGTATATATATGTGTATATGCGAATATGTGATCAGTATGAGTACGTACATGACTCGTCCCTGCTTGCTTTGCCAATTAAGCTGTCTGTCTCGCTGGCCTGGCCTGTTCACACTACAATTGAAGGGCCATAAGCCCAGTTGCCCACAAGCTAGAAGGCCAGAACGGTGGCGGAATAGGGATCGACGTTAGTTTGGTAGAAGTCTGGCCGGTTCGACTCTTCCCATTCTTTTGATTCCACAGATCAGGCGAACTTAGGAGTAGAGGGTAGCCGCCGGCACTCCGCGGACAGCAGACGCCATAAGCCCAATTTGTTATGATCTTGCAAGCCTGGCTAAAAATAGAAAGAAATATTATGTTCCCTCAAGAAATATTATTGTTGAGTTGGGGTTGCTGCTACCATTGGCGAAAGCATCAGTTGAGAGGGTCTTCTCAGTTTTTGAAGATTATTAAGATCGAGTTACGCAATAAGATGGGTGATACTTGGCTTGCTATATTGAGGGAGGCTTATTCAAAGAACTTAATCTTGCTGAAATTAAGAAAGAATTTCAAAAGAAAAAAAATAGAAAAATGCCTTTGCCAAGGCCTATACCCAAATAAAGCGTTATTATAGGTATGTATAAAGAATCTTCATTTAGTGAGGTATTTTAAGTATCAATGCTTTACTTTTGGATTACTATTATATTTGCTCTCTATATATGTAAATACATAATGTTTTCGAATGTGTATGCATAGTTAACAAAATATCCTTTACAAACCTACCATATCTAAAAATAATTACTGGCTCCGTCACTGCCGGCGGTCCTCGATCGAGGCCGAGGAGTCCCCTACAATAATCGCACAGCAGATCTCGGCCGGCCCGTCGCAGTGGCGTCGCACCATCCACTCGTCCGTCCGATCCGACCGCCGCCTGACGGCGATCCGATGTCGCGTCGACTCGTGACGCGCCTGCTGGCTGCGGCTTGCTACCGTAAGCACAAAACCACGCGCGAAGCCATGAACGTACATGCTACCAGTGCAGTGGCACACACGCGCACGTCGGCCCTGCACGGCTGGCACTACGTCCGTAACGAACTTCCACAGCGGTCCTTTTTGATTTATCGCGGTGGGTAACGGCATCCGCTGCCGCTGCCACGCCACGGTAAATCATGGTTTGCCGCAGCGGACGACAATCGGGATTTCCCGCAGCGGGCACAGAAGTAAGCCCGCTGCGGTAAAAGATTTACGAAAAACAAAAAAAGAAAAAAATATCCAAATAGGATGGATCTGGGCCCGCCACCGCTCTGGATCCCGCCGCCGGTTCTGCACGCCCGTCGCCGCACCGCCGGTGCCGCGCGCCCGCCGAAGAGGAGAGCGGAGGAGGGAGGCGTCCACCTCATGGTGCCGTGGTGGAGCTCCATCGCCGTCGGGAGGTCCACCGCGCCGGGAGCTCGCTAGATCCACCACCCCGGGAGCTCAACCGCCGGGACCTCGCTAGATCTGACGCCGGATAGGGTGGATCTGCTGCCTCGCTGGATCCACCACCCCGCCATCGATGTCATCTGCAAAGGGAGAAGGACCGTGAGAGATGAAGGAAGAGGGAGAGAGAGAGAGAGAGCTGAAGAGAGGATCTGAGAGAGGGGATCGACGCCGTACCTGCACGGCCGTCTCGCTGTGGCCTCGCGCCATCGCAGCCATGGCAGTCGTCGCGCCATCGCATCCGTCGCGCTTCGAAGCCGTGGCCTCGCGCCGTGGCCCAGCCTCCTTGCACCACTGAGCGCCGCCACTTGCGTGGAGGAGAGCGCGGCCCGGCGCCTGGAGATGAGGTGAGGTGGGAGGTGAGGAGGCCGTGCGTAGAGGAGAGAGTGGAGGGGAGGAGTCGAGCGGAGAGAGCGGAGGGGATGAGTCGAGCGAAGTCAGAGAGAGGGAGGTGGCCGTCTGAGAGAAAAAAGTGAGGGAGGCGGAGGGGGGAGGTGGGCAAAGCGAAGAGTGAAACCTAAGGAGGGTTTATATACGAGGCAGTTTATAGGGCTGTGGGCCTAATGGGCCTCTCCATTTACAGAAGCCGGCCTTATTAGATGCCCGCTGCGGTAAATTGATTTACCACAGCGGGCATCTTAAGGCACCCGCTGCGGGAAATATTCTATTTACCATAGCGGTCAAAAGGGTTCTCTACGGTAAATATAAAGTGTCCACTACGGTGTTGCGATTTACCACAGCGGACTCCAAAATACGACGCTGCGGTTATTCATTTTTTACGTAGTGTGGACCCTGCATGCATAGTCCATGTCCATGGGCCATGGTCCATGGATCGACCGTGGACGTGGGTGATGGGTCGCAACGCAACAGTGCTTTTGTACGTACTACTATACTCCAGCTCCGGTATACGGAGTACACGTATATTGCCTTGAGTGAGTTGAACCAGTCCGCGGCGCTCTGGACGCTACCGCTACGGTATGGCTCCTGCCTTCTGCCGCGCTACTCCTGTGGCCTGCGGGCGGCAGCCTTCCGCGGCGCGGGGGTGTGCAGTGGGCGACACATGCGTGCGCGAGCTATTTGCCCCCGTCGTCGCTCTCGCTGCCGCTGCTCCTGCCCCTGCCCGCGTGCAATGACTCATGTACCGGCGGCCTTGGCTTGGCTAGCGGCTAGCGCCTAGCGCCGTGTATAGGCACTGCGTGCGCTCGGCCGCGCCCGGCCACGGTGCACATGGATCGCGCCAGCAGGCACGCCGGTGAGTGGAGACGAACCGACGGGTGACACACAGACACAACGAAGAGAGGGTAAAGCAAGGTGACGAGACGAACCAAGAGGTGCATGCATGCAACCAGGCTAGTCCTTGGTCCTTCTAGTTACAATTATATTAATGGCGACATTACATTGATGATTCACGGCATTGATAATATGTAGTACGCGATGGTGGCTTTTAGGGCGTCCGCAACAGATGCGATGTGGCAAGTAAAAAAAAAAGTAAGAGGGTAGCCACTGGCGACCAACAAGTACCTAGTCTATTTCACGTAGCTCAAGAACATGTGAGAGAAGCGTATGGATCCAGTAGTTTAAAATAGTCTTTTTTCTTGTATCTTACGTTCACATCAGCTAACTACGTAGCTAGTGCTAGCCATTAATATTGCAAACGCCCTGGTAAGCCCCGCCTTTTGCATTTGGCAGACACTATCGATCAAAAGTCGAGCAATCTCCACGCTCGATCCAATCCAGTCCACACTGCTCACCACGTCACCAGGCGTGGGACCAAAACTTTGATCTAATGTACATGTACAATAAGAGCAAGCCAAGCTGGCTGTAAGGTTTTTTCAGTCTCTCTCAGCTCAACCATATAGCAGTTAGCTTTTTACAATTAATATGGATCTGTTTGTCTCTCTCATAGAGTTTTTTTGTTCTTATGTCTAATTAAGCCGGGTGTAAACTTACAGTCTGTTTCTCCTATCATGTCAGCATTTAGCCGACTTACAGTCTGCTACCCGCCTGTGTGTCCTCTTACCCAACCCCCCACCCTGTTAATTAGCTGCTCGGTATTGCAACATTTTCGAAAAAAAAAAGGCCTCTGTTCTGTCTAGCTAGCTCGATCAAAACCGAAGAGCCTTTGTAATCCTTGCACATCACTAGCTGCTCGTCCTAAACTCAAGTAATGTCATGTTTCGACCGGCCACATATAGTTGCCGATCGACCAGCAGAGGAGGCCCCAAGTGCATGGATGGCACTCAAGTGACCCTGTCCCCGCACGTCAACATTGCTACGACATTTCGGCTGGGTCTGGGAAACAAAAGGAGCATGCTAGAAAGCTACGCGCATATAGAGCCGTGCAACGCCGCTGCAGTGCATGCAGCGCGGCACTCATGGTGTCACACACAGGAGCAGGGTACTCCCTCCGTACTCATAAAATTTAACGTTTTGAATAAGGTTGGGTCAAACATTGAATATATAAATCACCAATAACTTTTAAATTATTAAGTTTATAAATACGAAAATTATATGAATAGATTTATTTTAAAAAATACTTTTATAAAAGTATACATATACCATTTTTCCATAAATATTTTTATAATAATAAGAGGTCAATGTTGTGTTTTGGAGACCATGTCCTAAACATCAAGTTTTATGGGTGTGGAGGGAGTATTTAGTAGTAAGGTCGTCGCAGCATATATTCAAAGAGCACGCAGTCCCGTGAATCCTCGTAAAGGGAAGGAAGAAAGAGGCGAACGTTGAAAGGCTTTCCAACTAAAAATAATTACGAGACGATTTTTTATCTTAATTAGTCCGTGATTAGACAGTGCTGTGCTACAGTATAATTTTGCTAATGATGGATTAATAAGACTTAAACAATTCATCTTGTGGTTTTCAGACGATTTATGTAATTAGTATATTTATTAGTATGAAGAACTCCTTCCGACAACCGATGCAACAACTAAAAACTTTTCACCCATGGACACTGAACACCACCTTACGTACAAGGGCCTATCTGCGTATGGCACAATTATTCCCCGCGCTCTCTGTCGGAAGATATCACCACCACAATACTAGCCTCCAAGGCCTCCTACACACGCTACTACAATAAACTTAACCATGGCGGGCAAAAAAGGTTAACCGTGGCGGTTTCTGTGCCCGCCACGGAGCTAAGGCCACGGTTAAACGGTCGATTAACTGTGGCGGGCCAACAACCGGCACGGTTAATCTATTTACAGTGACGGTTTTTTTATTAATGGATTAACAGTGGCGGTCCTAAAATTGTCACGGTTAATTTTAAAATAACCGCCACGGTTAACGAATTGACAGTGACGGTTTTTTTAATTAGCCCGCTGCAGTTATGATTTTCTAGAATAAAAAAACAAATTCAAAAAACCTTATGGAAATTCATTTAATATAACAATAATTATATCGAAAATGACAAATTCAGAATACACGCACAAAAGATAAGCATATATATCGCATGTGTTCATCCAAGTGTCGTCCAGATCGTTCCGCCACAAATCTCAACACTTACAAGTTAATATTACAAACACACTAATTAAGTTTTCAAATTACATCCGGTAACGTGTAGTCGCTCATATCTAGGCTGTTCCTCCAGGTGCATAGAGACGCGTACTTGGGATTCACCGCCAGATCGCTGTGGGCGTCGAACCGCTTTCCTTCAATATCTACACAACGTCGTCCATTGCACTTACAAATGTCGGCGACTATTTGATGAATGTCGGGTCCGTCGTCGTTTGGGGTTGATGGTATTCTTTGGCGTTCTTGAGCTGATTCCAGCTGCTACAGTACTTGATGGTTGACCTTAGATGTTGGCAACAATAGAATCCACACGTGTTGGAGCCAAAAGGTTGCTTCGCGCACTGCATGGATAGATATATGTAGCACATAATCGTTAGGCCATTTTCCAGAGAATTCAATATGTAATAGCACAGACGAGTCTTGGTACGTACGTTGAATTCTCGCCTCAACTTGACTTCCCTCGCGTGATCCTTCTTCCGCGCTGGGTTTCTCCGATGGAAGCATTCAGGATCCTGTATGAAATCCAACCGTGGTGTCAATATACCTTCATCAAACTGCTTGTAAGTATATGTATAAAAGAATTAGTGTGTCACTTACATATGCAGAGCCGTTTCGAAATGTTTGTAAGCGTATTTTTTTGGCTCTTCCAGTGAATCGAATACTGCGCCAACTCCATTCTGAGGGTAGACGACAAAAATAACCCATATGTTCCCATGCTCCATCCTGAGGGTGACTAGGCTGACGTCTGTTGGTACTGCTTAACACCATTACTAGGTGAAGCTGGACAAAGAGGTGTGTGTGGAGGAATTCTCGACGCTGAAGGCTCTTGGGCGGGTGTTCCTGCGGTCTCAGGGTAATACCGTTGCAGTGGGCATCGTGACTCGAATTCTGGATCAGGCTTGGGACCTCGGCTAACCAGACATCTCATGTACACGGCGTATCTGTCATGTTGTTGAGCTAGTCAATACATGTGTATATATGTTCATGTAGCTCAGGCTAAGCTTTGTGGTCGTGCAGCAGCTACACGCACACGCCGCTTCATTACTGCATTAACAAACGACACTAACTTGAATTTTATTTTATTTTATTTTAAAATGCGACTTCTGTCGTGGGTCATTTTAACAAATCTCGGTGGTGACAATCTTTCAGTGTTCTATCCCTTTCGCTGACTCAACTTGATCAGCTTCCAGCTGAAGTGCTGGCCGGCAGTTAACTTGAATTGATTTTTTATTTTTATGTTTTGAGGGGATGAGTGAATATTGCTACTGCTGGGCTGCTGTAGGGTAGCAGGCCGCGGTATCACTCAAGAGCCCAATGGCAAGGCTTGTGGCAAGTCGGGGTTCGCAACCGCGTACGCGGCCGCCTTGCCTTGCCGGCCTGCCTGCTCGTACGCGGCTAGGATGCCCACGTCCCCGTAGACCGTTGCTGGTCGCAGAATTTATGAACGTCACGCGTGGCCGCAAGCAGGTGAGGCGCCCGCGCGGGGTGGAGGTGGATGTGATGATCCTCCCAGTCCCAGGTGGATTGGGTCAATGTGCAATGGCACCCGGGAGGGAGGGACCGCGGGCGCCCGGTGCGGCTGCCATTTCGCCTTTCGGCGCCCAACGAACCCTCCCGCGTCGTCCTCGCCCGTTTCCCTTGTAAAACACCGCCAAATCAGGCGCCGGCTGGGCGGGATTCAGCTGTGTCCGGAGCACACGAGTCGTTCCGGCAAAAGCAAAGCAAGCGGCGGGCGAGCGGTTGGTAGGCCGGAGCCCGAGGGGCGGATCCGCCCGGTGCACCGGACGGTCAAAGGATCATCGCTAGCGGCTAGTTTCTCTCTTGGCCGCTCACGCGACTGCAGCCGGTGGCGCGTCAATTCAAGGAATCCGATGCGCCGCGACCGGGGCGCGTCGCCGTCCGTCCGTCCGTTCTTGCCTCCGGTCGTTTGCTTGCGCCTGTACGCCCCGGCCGGCCGTTCGCTTGTTGCAATCCGTCCCTGTGTCCGTCGCTCTACCAACGCTCAGCTACTCATAGTATTCCAAGGGCGCACCGACACACACATGCGCGGTGCCACTGGCCACTGCTACTGCTCGATCGTCCGGTCCCGGGTCTTCTTTCGTCCGTACTTGTTTCACGCAAGCTGCTTGTGCACCAGGTCCATGGCCTGTCCCGGTTATTGTTAGAGGACCTCGACTAACTCTCGTGTTCGAGCTCGAGACGGCTGCTGCAGCGCCAGCGCCAGCGCCAGCGTTCGTTGAGGTCGTTGTACTTGCCGGTCGCTTTTCGGTGTCTTTTCGATCTGCTACGAACAGAACGCTTGTCAAGCGCTTGGAAAGCAAGGGGACAGTAGATGCGGCGTAGTATGCGTTGGGACGGAGACGGCCTTTTTGTCCCCCTACTGCTTGCTACTTGCTCTGTCAGCGACTCCGCGCAGTCCGTCGGTGAAAGCGCCTAGGCCACCAAACGTGGTATCGTATCAGGCTCACACATGCAGACATCGAATTAAAATAGACCCGTGTCCGAGTGCACCTATACAGTACGTTGCACCAGTAAGCATTCAGCAAGCAAAAGTCAGTTATCTCTCTCGGCATGAATGAATGTAAACAAATAATAATGTATAACAGTGAAATTTTTGGAAACCTTTTAGTACTGCACATGCAGCTCGCACTGCTACTAACCCGACACCAGCAAATTAACGCAATGTGTAACCTAACCGAGGTAAGCGGGTGCCGGGCTGCTGAGATTCTACCTGCACCTGTAACCAATTCCTGGCTTTCTGGCCGGCGAGGCATGCATTTGTGTGCGGGCAGGGCACGTGTGGCTTCGGCGCGCGGGCGGGCGGGGCGGGGCGGAAAAGGAGAGCAGTGCGGGGTGGTTTGCCGTTGCACCAGGTGACCAGGTCCATGGCCCCCGCGTGCGACCACATCGAAATGGCTTGGATTATTGGACCCGTCCGGGAGGAGTGGGTGTGCCGTGTCGAAATGCTGAAATGGAATGGCAACTTGCAAGTCGCAACGACCAACCGTAGGCAGGCCTGAGATGTGAGCTCAGAATGCCCGGAAGGAGCCGTCTCAACACACGGCCGGCCTCGTGTCTTCTTCGTCAATTTCGTCCACACAGCTAGCAGTAATGCAGTCGTACGCATGCATTTTATACCGAGCGCATGTTCCTCCGCAGTCTGTGCCACGATTTTTCTTACGCCTGGTCTAGCTATACCCACCCCCTGCTTCATGCCATGAAGCGATTTCGATTTTTTTTTTCTTTCTTTCAGGGAACAACGACAAGGAGAGGAGACGTTATCGGATCTTTCATTTCGGTTCCGCCACACAATTCTCCTCGACAAGCCAACTGAACTGCTGCTAATCATGAAGCCACCACCGAGCAAGGGAGCTGGCCTTCTTTAATTATTGTTAGTCATCACGTCTTATATATATCCTCCACCTTGGTAGTGTACTACTTGGAAAAATAACTAATTATTACTTAGTACCTTCAAATGTAACTAAGGCCTTCGTTTGGTACAATTTGGTCCATAAAAGGTGTTTTTTTTAATTTCTTTCTCATAATAAGTTGGAAGCCTATGAAACTATTATTTATAGCTTCACTGGTTCTAACTCTTCCGCACACTATAGCAACGAGCCAGAACCATGCTAAATAAGACTAAATTTTAAGTTCAGATGGGGTGCACATATTAAGTCTTACGTATATTATCGATTTTATCGTCAGGACCTGCAATCCGATTCAAACAAAACGGATCCTGTTCACGTATAAACCCTAGTTGTACTTGCCGAGCCCCACAAAAATTATTTGCGTGGACCCATAGCATAGCACTCGTGAAAACTAAGGAACCATTGTCATTTGTGAATCCCTCCCTACTCTGTTCAACCAAGTGCCGGACGTTTGTCACCCCCATCGCATTGATTACTCCTTATTACCTTATTTGGTTAGACCAAACGCTAAGATGTGATTGCCTAATTGTAGAGAAGATGATAGCGTACAATCTTTTCTTTAGTAGTCTAGTAGCGTGTGAATAACCCGACAAACAACTCAGCTGTCATGTAAACGAAACTAGTATTTCACGTGAAAAATTACACTATCTCAGTACCAAAATATATTTTTTTTCTTAATCACGCAAAAGAAGTACCAAAATATAACAAGACATTAAAGTTTGTCTTGTTTTAAACAAATTTGATTAAAATCCGATAAACTTGAGATCGAGCCGGGGAAGCGGGAAGTGAGAAGACAAGATCCACCTCCACCCCACACTGCCCAACGCCGCAGCGCCATTTTTAATCGGCGAGCCAGCTCCAACCCCCTGCTGTTTTTAATTCGAAAATTTTCGAACCAAGCCCCCATCTCTCTCGTCTTCCACCTCCTGCCTGCCCATCCCCACCCCCACCTCGCCCGCCCGGCCCGGCCCCAACCAGAGACGAGACCAGACAGCTCCGTTTCCCCTCCCCCGTCTTGCCTCCACCTCGACCGCGCACCAAACCCGAAAGCGCACCCACATTCCCTCCTCCAGCCAGCCCCTCCCCTCTCCGCGTCACCCCGAGCGGCGGCGGCGGCGGAAGATACGGCGGCGCCCGCCCCCACCGGGCAGTGGCGGCGGGGCGGCGGCGGACGAGGCAGGGTTTGTCTCCGGAAGAGGGAGGGAGGGCTCTCGCGCGAGTGTGTACGGCCGCCTCGTGCTGGGGACAGGCGGGGCGCGAGATCCGGGCTCCAAGGGCTCGGGGGGTCCCGTTGGTGGCGCCGTGGCGTCGGCGTGATCTGAGATGAGATTGGACCCGCCGGCGCGGTACTTGCTTTGGAGGTAGACGGCCATGACGACCAACACCAAGCGCGCCTACAAGCTCCGTATCCTCGTCGATTATTTTGCGCAATTTCACTTGCTTTTTTTTTTTTGAATTCCTTGTCGGGGGTGCTGCGTAGTGAGTTTTGATATGCCCGATCCATCGCTGCCACCGCGGTCGTTCAACCGGTCGGGGGGAGATTTGGGTTAGCAAGTTTGAGAGGGTGCTCATGACTCTCAATTTTCTGCTTCTTTTGAGATGAGATTGGGTGATTGTGAGATTGGGTGGGTCACATTTAGCTGCCGGTGATTATTCGTTACTGATTTGTTGTTGATTATTTGAGAAGTGTGATTGCTGGCATTCTGTGCTTGTGAAAATGTCTGAAGTGGTACATTGACGTAAATAATAACAGTTACCGATTGAGCTGCTAAATTTGCGACATTGGAATGCCTTGACTTGTGTTTGGCGTAGAGGAGTTTGTGGCGCACTCGTCTTCTAATGTTAACTGCCTCAAGATTGGGAGGAAGACCTCGCGGGTTCTTGTCACTGGAGGAGAGGATCATAAGGTCAATCTTTGGGCTATTGGGAAGCCCAATTCTATATTGGTAAGACTGATTTGTCTAGTGCTAGTAGGAAAACAAAACTCTTAACTCACTTGACAAAACTCTTCGCTGATCGTGAAGTGGTTACAATGTGAAAAATTCACCTTTTCAGCTGCTGACAGCTTATGTAGCACAGTTCTCTTTATGCCAGTATTCAATTAATACAAAGATACTTTTATGTTAGTTATATCAACCTACCGCACAGCATTGTGTTTTGAGGATGGTTCGTTTACTTAACATAGGTGACACAAGTAGCGTTTTTAGAGATGGTGTACTTTATTTAATCCACTCCTTTAACTTTTTGTGGCTGTACAGAGTTTATCAGGGCACACAAGTGCTGTGGAGTCAGTTGGTTTTGATTCTACAGAAGTGTTTGTGGCTGCAGGAGCAGCCAGTGGAACAATAAAACTATGGGATTTGGAGGAGGCAAAGAGTATGCAAATACAAATTTTTAACTTACTATTAATATGCGGTCAGTATAAATATATGTATGAATCTTTAAGTAATTGTATGTTGTATCTCTTGGCTCATTTCTTATGCAGTTGTCCGCACTCTTACTGGACATAGATCGAACTGTATGTCAGTTGATTTTCATCCGTTTGGGGAATTCTTTGCCTCTGGGTCATTGGACACTAATCTGAAGATATGGGATATAAGAAGAAAGAATTGCATCCATACATACAAAGGTCACACAAGAGGGGTGAATGCTATTAGATTCACACCCGATGGGCGCTGGGTTGTGTCTGGTGGCGAAGATAATATAGTAAAGGTAAGAATTTGCTAGTAACTCTGTGCTGTGTGTTTCAATTGCTAGTTCTTCTGCTGGAATTTGATTTTTGTTTTGCCTTAATCTTTCTAATGAAAAATCTTTTTTTTTTGAAACTCATTACAATATGTTTTGCCTTGGCAGATCTGGGATCTGACAGCTGGAAAGTTATTACATGAATTCAAGTCTCATGAGGGTCAGATCCAGTGCATAGATTTCCACCCCCATGAGTTCCTTCTGGCAACAGGTTAGTTTCAGAATTTACAATGCCTATCTGTTTCTTAACTGTTAACTTCTCTTTTTCCTTTTTGGTTGTACTATGTACTTGTTTATGGTTAAATCTCAGACTTCTGTCTTGGCATTTGATTGAAGAAAAGACTCGTCTGTCCATTGTGCCGGTAAATTAATTTAAGTATTTAGGTGCTATCTAAAAACAAGCTTGGCATTTATCCATTTAGTGGAAAAAAATGTTTAAACATGATTTCCTAACTAAAAAAAGATTTGAACCAAAGTTTCATGTGTGTCACTTTGACATTTTAAGTGGTAAGTGTAATGGACCATACTATGGTTGTAATTGTTATCTGCCCCACCACACTCCTTAATAACTTTTTGATTGTTTGTCAAAAAATTTCCAAGTAGCCATATCTTGGTGTAGTTTAGCTTGCTTTAAGTAAATTTCTATACATGTACTGTGTTAATTTTTCGTTGTGAGATATCATGCTTGTTTTCGTTGGTGACATCTGTGAAGTGAAGAGATGCATTGAAACTGTGTACAATATGTTCTATATAAACTTTCTTTCGATGTCATCAAATAATAAATTCCATTTTTGTTTTGGTGGAGACACATATTGTCTCCAGTCAGGCAGTGAAGAGTGTATTCATGTGTTTATCTGGGAGCTCAGAAGAGTATATTCCTTTTGAAACTAAATCTTTCTTATGTCAAACTTGTTGCTACATTCAGGTTCAGCTGATAAAACTGTCAAGTTCTGGGATTTGGAGACATTTGAGTTGATTGGATCTACAGGACCTGAGGTACATTAGTATTTTGGGCTGATAATTCATAATTGTTTATTTTCTTTGCAATTGTAGAATTTTAGCGTTATTTCCTTAATAAGTAACTTGGGTGTGGATCTCATATCTATGTTTCATCGAAAAAGAAATGGAAAATGAGCATAAACTTAGATCTCCCTGTTTGATGCTACTTTATACGACAAAAAGTCATATGCTAATGTTTTGCAGCATAATTCAGTTCAGTTTGGGGGCTCCTATTTAATTCATTTGAGGACCTATTTTGTTTCCATCAAATCAATATTTAATTCATTTGTTTTACTTCTTGTGTTTCCATAAAAAATACTAGACAACAGGTGTACGGTCTATGACATTCAATCCTGACGGAAGATCTCTGTTGTGTGGGTTGCACGAAAGCTTAAAGGTAGGGCTGTTGTTTTCTCAAGTGATCATTTCAGGACAAGTTCTTGTACCCTATGACTTCTAGAGATAAACTTTTCTTAAATTAAGCAGGTTTTCTCTTGGGAGCCAATAAGATGCCATGATACTGTTGATGTGGGATGGTCTAGACTTGCTGATTTGAATGTCCACGAGGGAAAACTTCTTGGTTGTTCTTTCAATCAAGGTTGTGTTGGAATATGGGTCGTTGATCTGACGGTATGTTGGTTTCAGCTACATCTGTAAACTGATCTGTTACAGTTAATTGGAATCTTCCTTTTTTTCCCTTCTTGAATCTACTAACAAAGTAATCAATTGGCAGTGTCTTGAGCCATATGCAACGGGTACTTCAACAAAACTAAGTGGTCATTCTGAATTGAAGACACTGTCTAGCGGCTCTATGCCTTTACAAAATGATACTGGTTCAAGGGCTAACATAGGACGGCCATCAGTCTTGCAAAATTCAGAGAATAACTTGAAAACTTCTTCAGGAAGATTGTCAGCTTCTCAGAACTCAGATTCTGCACCAAAAGAGACTAAATCCGCACCCTGTATGTTCCTGCTCATCTCTATCGACTCATTTATATATATTTAATGTTTAAAACATTTCATATGCCTTATCTGTCTTCTATCTGTTCTTAATATACTGAAGCAAGCGGGTTGGTCCCAAGCACACCACAAAGGGCTGGAGTTAGCTCCAATAATAGATCTGTTGGAAATTCAGCTTTTCAATCTGGTGGTACCACCTTGAAGAGAAGTTCATTGCAGAGTAACAGTGCCTCTAACATTCACAATTTCAGTAAAGCTGATGTAGTGCCTGTCGTTGTTCCCAGAACTAGCTCAGGAGGGGAGTTGGCTACTGATTCTAGAAGCGATGCTTCTGATGTGGCACCTGTTCTTCCTAAGATAACCCGAAGGGTTGATCCTGCTACTGATTCTAGAAAAGAAAGCAATGATGTGGAACCTGTTATTCCTAGAGCAAGCTCAAGAATGGAAATGGCCTCTGATTCAGCACCCATTTCTACTTCCAAGTCAGGCAGAAGGTTGGAGTCTGCCCCTGATCTAAAGAAAGAAAGTGCTGATACAGCACCTGCTGTTGTTTCCAATCCCAGGGCAAATGTAAGAATGGAGATGGCCTCTGATTCTGCGCCCTCTCTTTCAAAGTCAAACAAAAAGCTAGATTCTGGTACTGATTCAAAGAAAGAAAGTGTGGATGCAGTACCTGTGATTGTACCCAGAACGAATTCTAGAATGGAAATGATTTCTGATTCTAGGAGAGAACCTTCTGCTGGAAGAGTATCACCATTCAGAATCCAGTCAAGATATACCGAGCTAAGGAAGTTAACCCATTCCAAAACTTATTCAAACAAAGTTGATAGCGGAAGTAAAACTACTGAAACAGATGACTTCAATTGCCAAATATTTCTTCCCTGTAGAAATGGTGTTTTTCAAACAATAAGTTCTGAAGAATTTCGTGAAGATGTAAAGTGTGGCCCAGTTGACAGGATGGGATTTTCTAATTCTTCAGAACCAACTGCAAGTGTCCGCAGTGAGAATTGTATGACCTGTACTCATCTATATGTTTTATGTGCTGCTACCACTTAGATTCACATGTTTCACAATTGTTAGTGGTGCTTAATTTCCATATAACGTGTTTAATGGACTAATAAGTCGAACTACTACTATTGCTTGCTATTTATGGTGTGTTCATAATGTGCTATGCATTTTTGCATTGCACGTCTATGTCCCTACAGGTATGTAATGATTTGGTTGTGCATTCATCTGCACATATTTGTAATACTATTAATTATATCTTTATCTAAAAGTAGACATCACATAAGGTATTCATCATACTAAGTTCTAAATGCTTTGGAATTGTGGATTTGAATCCAAGAGAGTATCTAGTCACATTTCCATTTTCTTTCATTGAATCAAGCATTAATGTGCAAAAAATTACTTACTAAAGAAAAAATTAACAGGCTTATTTGTTTAAGGTGCTTAATAATTTGTAGGTATCTCGTAGTTTTCATGAATTTGATTTATTTATATGCTATTTACTCATCATTATTTGGACGAAGCATGGTTTCTCAAAGCTCACATTCTCACCAGATATGTCTGTTGTTTTGTTGAGTTATTTGCTATCCTTGTGTTTTTGGCAAAATTTACTTTTTGGGTAATCACTCCATTTGGTTCTGTTTTATAGATGTTTCTAGAATACGCAAACCAAGGGATAACTGTTATATCGAAGTTTCAAGAGCAGGTATGGTTTATGCTACTATGTGTATCTTTTTCCGTAAGATGCTACTATGTTTTGATTCCGGTAACCTGTTCATGAATCTGAATAAATTATCATGTAGGGCGAGCAAGGTCAAGTGTCTCTAATTGGGAAGGGAGGGATCAGTCCCCTAGTCACGAAGAATCAACAACAAGCAGTTCTTCGCTGGCTCCTACAGGCCGTCCATATTCATCTGTATGTTTAATACAAGCTATAAACCTTTTATAGTTTTGTTACTTCATCTTTTTCTTTTAATTTCTGAAGTTTGTGAAAATATGGGACAGTTCCCTTGCTTTATTATGTGATTTCATTTATCTTGGTGGCTGCTGCTGTACCATTGATTTATGTGCATGCATCATAGACCTATGATAAAGTATGACAAAACCATTCCTTCAATCACTCTTGCCCCAGGCTCAGCCTAGACCTATCGCTAGTTCCCATTTGAAACACGGTTGAATTCCAACAATTCCTTTGAAATTATCATGGCAATCATGCTTGATTAGCTTGTGCTTACTATACTGAAGACCTGCAGCCCTTAAACTTTATTTAACACAACAGTTTATACATGGAATTGCATGTTTGGCCATCTATGCTTTTTACAGAGATATATGAAACCTTTCCTCTTCTGCAGAGAGGAAGCAATCAAAAGGCTTCTGAAACTCCAATCATAGCTAGCGAAGAAGATGTTCTATCTCTAATCTTGGAGCAACATGACCAATTTCTAAGCTCAACAAAGTCTCGGCTGACAAAATTGCAGGTCAGTACAGTGCTTGACAGTTTGGCTGTAATGGTCGTGTAATGCTGCTCAACAACAACAACAACATAGCCTTTTGTCCCAAGTAAGTTGGGGTAGACTAAAGATGAAACTCAAAAGAGACCAGGAAACAAAGGACATATAGAGGGTACAAGAAAAAAGGATTACGGTTCAGGCACGTTAATTGCTAGTCTCCAAGTGCTCATATCCATAGATAAATCCTTAGGGATATTCCACTCCTTAAGGTCTCTTTTAACCGACTCGTTCCAAGTCAGTTTAGGTCGACCTCTACCGTTCTTTACATTATCGACCCGCTTTACAAACCCACTACGCACTAGCGCCTCAGGTGGCCTCCGTTGGACATGGTCAAACCATCTCAACCGGTGTTGAATCAATTTCTCCTAAATTGGTGCCACCCCAACCCTATCCCGAATATCGTCGTTCCGGACTCTATCCCTCCTTGTGTGCCCACAACACCATCGCAACACACGCATCTCTGCTACACTCAATTGCTGGATATGTCGCCTTTTTGTAGATCAACATTCAGCACGTATAGCATCGCCGGACGAATCGCTGTCCTATAAAACTTACCTTTTAACTTCTGAGGCACCCTTTTGTCACAGAGGACGCCTGAAGCTTGACACCATTTCAACCAACCGGCTGAGATTCTATGCCTAACATCTTCATCAATGTCGCCATCCTTTTGTAGCATCGATCCTAAATACCGAAAAGTATCCTTCTTGGCCACCACTTGCCCATCGAGACTAACGTCTCCCTCCTCATTCCTAGTCGCGCTGAAGTCGCACCTCATGTACTCGGTCTTTGTCCTACTAAGTCTAAACCCTTTCGACTCTAACGTGTGCCTCCTTAGTTCTAACTTCCTATTAACCCCTGCTCTTGTCTCGTCAACTAGCACCACATCATCAGCAAAGAGCATACACCAAGGGATATCACCTTGTATGTCTCTTGTGACCTCATCCATCACCAAAGCAAATAAATAAGGGCTCAATGCTGATCCTTGATGTAGCCCTATTTTAATTGAAAAGTCACTAGTGTCGCCATCACATGTTCGGACACACGTCATCACATCCCTGTACATATCCTTGATGAGGGTGATGTACTTAGTTGGGACTTTGTGCTTTTCCAAGGCCCACCACATGACATTTCTCGGTGCTTTGTCATATGCCTTCTCGAGGTTCATAAAGACCATGTGCAAGTCCTTCTGCTCCCTATATCTCTCCATCAACTGTCGTAATAAGAAAATCGCCTCCATGGTCGACCTACCAGGCATAAACCCAAATTGGTTTTGGGTCACACTTGTCACTCTTCTTAGGCGATGCTCGATAACCCTCTCCCAGAGCTTCATCATATGACTCATCAACTTAATCCTACGGTAATTAGTACAACTTTAAACATCTCCCTTGTTCTTGAAGATCGGTACTAATATACTTCTCCTCCATTCTTCAGGCATCTTGTTTGACCGAAAAATGAGGTTAAAAAGCTTAGTTAACCATACTATCGCTCTGGCACTTAGGCATCTCCACATTTAAATGGGGATACCATTAGGGCCCATCGCCTTACCTTCCTTCATCCTCTTCAAAGCCTCCTCGATCTCTGCCTCCTGAATTCTCCTCACGAAGCGTCTGTTGGTATCGTCATATGAGTCATCTAACTCCAAGGTAGAACCCTCATCATTCTCCTCATTAAACAACTTTTCAAAGTACTCTCTCCATCTGTCCTTGATCTCCTCATCTCCCTGACCAAAAGTCGATCTGTCCTATCCTTGATGCATTTGATTTGGTTGATATCCCTCGTCTTCCTCTCGCGGATTCTAGCCATCCTATAAATGTCCTTCTTCCCTTCCTTCGTGCCTAGCCGCTAGTAAAGGTCATCATACGCCTGACCTTTTGCTACACTCACCGCTCGTTTTGCAGCCCTCTTCGCTATTTTATAGCCCTCACTGTTGGCCGCACTCTTAGAAGGGCGGCCCTGGTGCAAGCGGTAGAGCTTTACCGTCTGTGACCAAGAGGTCCAGGGTTCAAGTCCCAGCCTTTGCACATTTGTACAGGGATGGTTGCTGGCTATTTTTCCTTCCCCAGACCCCGCAGTGCGGGAGCCTACGGCACTGGGTACGCCCTTTTTTTTTACTGTTGGCCGCACTCTTGTCATGGTGGAGGCGCTTGAACCACTCCTTCTCCCTAATAGCCCTTTGCACCTCGTCATTCCACCACCACGTGTCTTTCGCTTCCCGTTTGCTTCCCCTACTCACTCCAAACACATCTGAAGCCACCTTCCGAACACATGTCGCCATCTTTAGCCACATGTCATTTACATCTTCTCCTTCTTCCCACGGCCCCTCGCCTAGCACCCTCTCTTAAATGTTTGCGCTGCTTCCCCTCTAAGCTTCCACTATTTTGTTTCCGCAATCTTGGCCCGATTGTCCCGGTGCACAAGTACCCGAAAGCGAAAATCCGCCACCACAAGCTTGTGTTGAGGGACAACACACTCCCTAGGTAAACACCTTACAATCTAAGTAAGTACGTCTATCCTCCCTCCTTGCAAGGATAAAGTCGATCTGGCTCAGGTGTTGTCCACTACGAAAGGTCACTAGATGGGATTCCCTTTTCTTAAAGACAGTGTTCGCTATCAACAAATCGTAGGCAAACGCGAAGTTCAAAACGTCCTCTCCCTCTTGATTTCTACTACCATACCCGAAACCCCCATGTACCCGCTCGAAACCTACATTAGTCGCACCCACATGGACGTTGAGGTCTCCTCCTATGAAGAGTTTCTCGCTGATAGGCACGATACTAACCATGCTATCGAAATCTTCCCAAAACTGCCTCTTGGTGCTCTCGCAAAGACCTACCTGTGGGGCATAGGCACTGATCACATTCAGAGTTGAGTCTCCAACTACTAACCGGACTAGGATAATCCGGTCGCCTTTTCTCCGCACATCAACCACTCCATCCTTAAGGATCCTATCGATCAAGATGTCTACACCATTCCTACCCGAAGTTGTCCCCGTGTACCAAAGTTTATAGCCAGTATCCTCCACCTCCTTCACCTTCTGGCCCTTCCATTTAGTCTCTTGTACGCATAGAATATTTACACGCCTCCTAATTGCTGTATCGACTAGCTCTCTTAACCTACCCGTTAGAGACCCTACATTCCAGCTACCTAGACGAATCCTAGTTGGCTCGTCTAGCTTCCTTACCCTTCGCACCCGTCGAGGAAAGTGCGAAAACCCTTGCTCATTTGTCACTACACCCTAGCGCAGATGTAGCGCGTCACAAAGGTTGTGACGACCCGACCCTTGCTCATTTATCATCGTACCCGGATCACGATACGACGCGCCACTAAGGGGATGAGGCCCGGCCCTTGCCCATTTAACACTACACTCGGGTTCCGATATAGCGCGTCGCTAAGAGGGTTACGCCCCAATGAATCTCTTGTGGGTTTCATATTCATGAGAGTGGCTGGTTTTGAAATGTTGGTTAGCCGAACCTAACACACCCTCCTCCTTTACTCGGGCTTGGGACCGGCTATGTTGAAACGACTCAAGAAAGTCTTCCAATCAACACTTTACCCGGGCTTGGGACCGACTATGTTGAAACGACTCAAGAAAGTCTTCCAATCAACATAGGCGGAGTTGTAATGCTGCTCAAGAAAAAGCAATTTTATAATTTAGTTTGCTCCTACCAATTAATCAGATGGTATAAATGCTCCTGATTTATAAAAGATATTTGTTGTGGTTTCTAAACTTATGATTCAGTTAGATGATAGGATTTTTAATTTGTTTTGCTCAGTGGAGTAAAGCACCCTTTTGGAGAGAAGATACGTTTTTAAACTACAATTTCTCAAAGGCTGCCCCCTTTTTGTTGACATGCAGATTATTCATCAAATGTGGGAAAGAAATGACATCAGGGGTGTGCTCTCTGCGATGGAGAGGATGGGTGATCATGCTGTCAGTACTTCACAGCTCTTTCTTTGTTTGCAATAATCAGCATGTTAATGATTGTGTGATTCCTGGAAATTTCAGGTCTGTGCTGATATGGCTAGTGTTTTGATGGAGAGAAGTGAAATAATCACACTAGATTTATGTACCTCTATCCTGCCTGTTGTCACTGATCTTCTGGATAGTAAAACTGACAGGTAATTGTGGCAACGTTTGTGAGTGATTATGATGGTTTTTTGGGGCCATTTTGAACAATCATTATTGGCAAGAAGTTTTGATTGATTTATGTATGGTTTGTGCTAATGTATGCAGACACTTGAGCGTTTCATTGGAATTGTTGGTGAAGCTTGTAAGGACTTTTGGTCCAATGATACATTCAACAGTATCATCAGGTCCTTGTGTTGGCGTAGACCTTGAGGCAGAGCAAAGGTATTGTTTCAGATAGCTGCTTCTATGAAAGGCCATTAGTAGACTACTTGATGCAATTTATTCATTGTAGGAGGGAGCGCTGCAACTTATGCTTTATTGAATTGGAGAAGGCAAAAAATAAGCTTCCGTCTCTAACAAGGTATTTGGAGATCTAGATATTAATACCATAGAGAAATTTTTACCTTTGACCTGTATTAACAGTCTACTTAACATGCTATATCGTACATGGTCCATACTTCTCTGAACTTCCTCTTGTGGCTTTGGTTTTAGTTCTTTAAATTTTTTTGCAATACTCATATCTTGCCTTTCTGTTTAACCTCAACAGAAGAAAAGGGGTGGTTGCAAATGCTGCACAAGAGCTTGCTCTTGTCTTCCAGGAAATCACGAGTTGACTGATGACGTACTAGATATACACAATTAGATGGGACATGCTTCCCCCAGATGACACGGAGATTGGATATCAGCTGCCATGGAGCGCTAGCTATTCGGTCTTAGTGCTGTCATCAAGCTCCAAAGGCCACAGCAGCGGCAAAGACATTTTGTTGCTGCTGTTGGTGCCTTTTGTACACATGCTAACACATAATCCATGCCATTTGTGAAGAGAAGCTGCCATGGACAATGACTTGAGCCACGATATTATGTGGATGTCGTTTCAGCGGCTGCCAGATATGTCATAGGTCCAGTCGAATGCTGATCAGAGGATGGGGCTCGGGAGGGCTTCTCTGCGACTTAGTTCTTTGCTGTCTGTGACATCTTCTCATATACTGTTAGCATGTGCATGTGCAACAGTTTAATGGTTGCATTTGTTAGTTTATGGTTGGGTTGTGTTGTGTGGTCGATTAGTGATCATTGACGAGTGAAGCCATGTACATCATTTTTGAAGATTTCATATCTTTTTTTTTTCATCGATGATTCTTGTGGTGTTGCCTTGACAGCTTTCGGCGAGCTTCCGTTTCCCTTTATCGGGCAAATATCTGCGTTTTTTTACCGTTATTAGAGCATCTCTAAGAGAAATGATAAAAAAAAAAATAAATGGCTAAACCTATTATTTAGCCAACCTTGACGAGACTAGACAGTTAGCAGCACATGTAACATATATTTAGCATACGAGATTTTAGAAATAGCCAACTTATAAAATAGCAAAGCTGTTGGACTTTAACTTTTATCAGAGAAATGCTAAAGATAGCCTAGCCAACCAAGATAGCATGTCTGTTAAAGTTGTTCTTCTTAGGCAGTCATGCTAAACATTGCGAGCACGATCTATTCATCGCTGGATCAAATGACTTGTCACAACAACACGTTTACACAGAAATCTAGAACACATATCTCGCTGGATCAAATGACTTGTCATAACAACATGCTTACACAGAAATCTAGAACAAATATCTTTCTGGATCGAATGCCTTGTCTCAACAACATGCTTAACACAGAAATCTGGAACAAATATCCAAGTACCTTTCCTTATTCCCTTCGTCTACGCAACGCAACACACAACAACTATACCAAAGAACTGGAACACTCGGTCAATCGAGGTCTCGCCGCCGGCTCCGGCTCCGGATGCTCGGCCACGGCTCCTAGCAGGTGGGGACACAGGACTTGGTGCACTTGGCGGCGCACTTGCTGTGCGCCGAGAGCGTGCAGCCCTTGCCGCAGAGCATCTTCTTCTTGTGGCACTCCTCCTTGGTGAGACACTTGCCCTGCTTCTCGCCCTCCTTGCTGCCCCCCTCCTCCTTGCCGTGCTCGCTGCTACTGCCGCCCGACGAGCTCTGATCGTCACCCTGCGTGGTCATGCCGCCGCTCGGCCTCGCCTCCAACGGCTGCGCCGGCGAGACCTTGTTGGCCGTCCAGGTGGACGCCGAGGGCAACACCGTCGCGCCCTCCGCGATCGGCAGTCCCGTGGCCATTGCCTCCTCGAGGTGCTCCTCGTGAAGCAATGCCGGCAAGGTGGCGCTGGCTGTCGTGGATATTGCGAGAAGCACTGACACGGCGAGGCAGCAAGAGCGAGACATCGCTGCAGCTAGCTAAGATAGCTCTATGGATTTTGTTTCTGCGTTTTGGCTGCTTTTGAGCTGTGACATTCGCTTCCAGTTCCTGCTTCTTTTATAGTGGTAGCACGTTCGAGAGCAGAGCAGCAAGCAACCAGGGCGTGCCTCAACTACTGGTTGGGTGAGAGGCACAAAATACGTGTTCGTAACCGAGTGAGCTACATGGGACATTTTTTCTCTCTCTCTCGTGCCATTTTCATGCAAGAGACGCGAATGAGGTATATTTATCAGATGAATTGAAATCACAAATATGAGCTATTTTACCGAAAGGGGAAAACAAAAGTAAAGTTTCCATGTATTGAAATCACAAATATGAGCTATTTTACCGAAAGAGAACTGCTCCGGTACTCGTCTTCCTAAAACTTATACAGATCTCGAAGCAACTCATCTATTTTTTTTTCCATAAGAGGCTATCACCCCATTTCCATTCAATCAAACGGAAATACAAGAGTTTGATCCTAGAGATAGACAGACTTAGATTGGATGAGCGGAAGGAAGCAGGATTGCCAGGATTCTGATTCAGAATCTGGGCGAGTGCAGAATAGAGGGGTTCAGAATCGGTAGAGAGTCTTAGTACATCAGCTGAACGCAAAGCTAGCGCCCAACACAAAATGAATTACAGCTCATCAAAAGTAAACATCAGCTATCATAGCTGGACATCTAGGGAGAACACGCAGACAGACAGACTGATCGCAGCTTTCTTTACCAGAGGACCCCTTCCCGATCCACGCCTTCATTCATGTTTTTCATCGCCTTCTCCATCCTGCCTCAGGCGCCTTGGTCGATCAACAGAGCTTCGTTGCGGTAAGAGCAGATCAGCAGCAGTCTTCAGCATTGTGTTGACACCATTCGCCATCAGGTTCTTGTCAACTTCATCATAGAGCCCTGTCCAAAAATTCATTAGAGCTCCAGCATGGCATATTATCTCGATTGGATTTCTTATTATTTTTCCATCAAAGCAAGCTTTATTGCGCGCCTTCCAGATGGCCCAGCAAATTGCTGAGACCCCCCATAGGTGAAATTTGTTATTATTTTTAAGCCACGTATCACATCAGCCCCAAGACCGATTGAGATCATTAGGAATATTAGGAGCCCCAAGTATAGTAGCTATCACTCCCCAAATAACTCTAACCACAGGGCAATTGAAGAACAGATGATTCACATTTTCATCAGCAGGACAGAAAAGGCATTTGGAATCTCCCTGCCACTTCCTTCTGATCATATTATCCCTGGTTAGAATGGCATTATTAGCAATCAGCCACATGAATATTTTAATTTTGGGTGGGACTTTGCCCTTCCAAATTCTTCTATGATCAAGTCCTACTTCATTTGCAGTTAGAGCATTATAAAGGGATTTCACAGAGAAGGTTTTATTCTTGCCCAAGGTCCAAATGACCTGATCAGAAGCTTCACTCAATTGAAAGTTTTTGACATCAAAGCTAATTTTCTCCCAGCATTCCTGCAATTCATCAGTAAGCCTTCTTCTAAAAGTTATTGATATTTCACTACTTTTAGCTTTATCTACCATAATCTCCTTTTGTTCACAGATTGAAAACAGGGTAGGAGCAATTTGACTGATTGGCTTATCATAGAGCCAAGAGTCAGTCCAGAATCTAGTTTTGTCCCCCTTGTTTATTTTAATGTCTCTGCCAGTCAAGTAGATTTCCTTAACTTTGAGGAGATCATACCATATTGGAGAGTCAGAAGCCTTATGAGATACAGAGAGAATGTCTGCATTTCTTAAGTACTTCTGTTTAACAATAGCTTGCCAAAGCCCATCCTCATTTTCAAGTTTCCACCATTATTTAGCTAAAAGGCATATATTCAACTTTCTGAGGTCCTTAATACCCAGATCCCTTTTCTTTTTGCTTCTACATATTTTGATCCATTTAACTAAATGGTACTTTTTTCTTGTCTTGCCCCCCTGCCAAAAGAAAGTTCTTCTGACCTTGTCAATCCTATCAGTGATTGTTTTAGGACATAGGTACATAGACATTTGGTACATGGGAGCATTATTCAGACAAGAGCATATAAGTGTGGCCCTCCCAGCAATAGACATTGTCCCTCCTTTCCATACATCAAGCCTTTTGTTGCACTTTTCTACTGTTGTGGACCAATCACTAAGATGTAGCCTGCTGGGATACACTGGAACCCCTAGGTATTTGATAGGGAAGGTGCCTATTTGGCAATTGAATATTTCTACGTACTGCTCACTTAAGTTATCTACATCATTAATAACAATGATTTCACTTTTGGAAAAGTTAATTTTTAAACCTGCCATCATCTCATATAGATATAGTAGCATTTTCATGTTCCTAGCCCCTTCAATATCGTGTTTGAGGAAAATTATGGTATCGTCCACGTATTGAAGGATGGCCACCCCATTGGGAATAATGTGACTAATCAGGCCAGTAAATAGGCCTTTTTGCTGGGCATTCTCTACCATTTTGGTGAGAGAGTCAGCCACAAAATTAAATAAAATGGGTGATAACGGATCCCCTTGCCTCACTCCCTTGTGACTTTTGATATATGGACCTATTCTATCATTCATTTTGATGCTAACAGTCCCACCTGTAACCACTTGTAATATACAAGTGTTCCATTGATCACAGAACCCTCTCATTTTCATGTATTCAAACAAGATGTTCCAATTAACCTTGTCGTACACTTTTTCAAAATCTAACTTTAAAACTATGCCGCACTCCTTTTTCTTTTTCGTTTCATGAACAATCTCATGAAAGCACATTCTCCAGAATAAGATATTTCTTCCTTTAAGGAAGGCAGACTGAGATTTGTTGATCAGCTTGTCAGCAATAGGCTCTAATTGTGAGGACTTTGGTTATTAACTTGTATAGGCTATTCAAAAGACAAATAAGCCTATACTGCTGTATTTTGCTGGCATCCTTGACTTTTGGCAAGAGAGTTGTGATGCCGTAATTGAGTCTACTGATGTTAACAGAGTTATTATGGAGGTCGGCAAAGAGTTGAAGTACATCGCATTTGACTATATTCCAGCATTTCTGAAAGAATTCGATAGGGATTTTGTCAGGTCAAGGGGCCTTATTAGTTTCCATTTGGAACAATGCAGCCTTAATTTCTGTTTCAAAAAAGGCTGGCACACTTTTTCATTGTCTGTTTCAGACAATTTGAAGGAGTTGTCCCAAATAGAAGGGTCTAAATGAATATCAAACTAAGGGGCAGGTCCAAACAGCTCAGTGTAATAATCTGATGCATGTTTGAGCAAATTCTCCTCTCCCTCAATGTTAATCCCCTCATTTTCAAGTGTAATGATTGTATTCTCTCTTTTTATGCCATTAGCACATTTATGAAAGTATTCCGTGTTACTATCCCCTTTCAATAGCTATGTTTCATGACTTCTCTGGAACCAGTATGTTTCTTCTTGTTCCAAAATTTTCAAATTTTCACATATAATCCATTGTTTTCTATTGATTTGCTCTAAATTAAGACCATCTTTTTCTTCTAACTCCTCAAGAATACTGAGTTTCGCCAGTAGGTCCTTTTTAATTTTTTCATTTCACCTTGTTGGTTTTTTCCCCAACCTTTGAAGAATTGTTTAAATAGTTTAAGTCTTTGTTGAATCCTGTCCAGGGCAGATTTTGCCCTACGGGGTTTTTGCCATATCTTCTCCACTAAAGGGATGAAATCAGGATTCTTGAGCCAATTAGTATCAAATTTGAACTGCAGTGAAGCGCTGATTCTAGGTGCTCTAGTTGATACAATTAATGGATTATGATCTGAGATTTCTCTAGGAAGCTTCCTAACCATGGCCAATGGAAAAGCATCTTCCCAATCTTTAGATACTAGAACTCTGTCCAGTTTTTCTAAAGTAGGGGGATCCTGATTGTTACTCTATGTGTATAAACCACCAGACATCATTAACTCTCTAAGTTCAAAAAAATGAATGACAAAGTTGAATATGGGAGAATGCATGTGGGCTCCTCTATCATTGTTTTTCTCATTTGCATATCTGATTATATTAAAATCACCCCTAATTATGTAGGGGTCACCATTAGAGTCACAAAGTCTGGATAACTCAACAAGAAAATCAATTTTCTTTTCTTCATGTGCAGGGCCATACACTACAACTAGGTTCCATTTGAAGTTGTTTTCTTTGTCCCACATATAGAGCTGCAAAATATGTTTTCCTTTTTTCAAAGCGCCAACATCATATTTGGATAAATTTACTTCAACAAGAATTCCACTAGATTTACCTCTGGAAGGAATCCATTCCTAGAGGTATGGATATCAAATTTCCTAAGAGTGGTTGGGTCAAAGTCTTCCACCATAGTTTCCTGTAGCCCAATAAAGTCGAATTGATATTGTAGAATGAGATTTTTTAAGAATGTAGAGACCCCTTTCTTTTTAAGGCCTCTACAATTCTAAAAAAGACCTTCTATTATCATTGTTACTTTTTCTTTCTTTTATGTTTGGTGGATTGGAGGACTAATTTGCCTCTTTTCCCCTTTTTCTACCCCAAGCCCAGACTTTGCTGGTCTTGATGCTTGTCTTTTTTGTGAGAAGATAGCTTAATTCTTCTTTTGGTTGATTTTCCACACTTCTTTGATTGAGCAAGGATTTCACTTTCTGTTTCAGAAAGGTCGTCCTGAAGCCACTCAATCATCCTTTCATTAATATTATCATCTAGCTCATCCTCAACACCAGTAGTAGTTTCAGCACCTTCATGTTGTTTGGTATATAAATTTTTCCTAACTTGTTCAAGATCTTTCAACACATCAAAGGTACCAAAACTAACTTTATGCACATCAATACCAATATCATTAGCTATGGATTTAATAGAATCTATATGTAATTCAGAGAACATAGAAGAAGATGTCAGGTTACCTTCCAGGTTTCTCTTCCTAGCCATCATCTCATTTTTCTCCATGGTGGTCAGCTTGATATCTTTCTGAAGTCTTTCACACTTCCTTGTCCCTTGTGGCTTCTTGGCAGGCACCACATCAATCACTTGAATGCTTTCCTATGTAGACTTGTCCCCATCACCCTCACCACCTTTGTTTAGAGGCTCTTGACTGGCTTGCTCATTGATCATTGCATCACAAATATCTTCAGTGCTTCCTTGTGTGTTGACAATGGGGTCATCAAACATATCTAGCTCAGCAGCAGGTTCATATATAGCTGGTGATTGTATCTTTTCCTTTTCTTCATCAACATTTCCTGTTGTTTTCAGCAAATCATCCTTAGTGGAGAAGATCTCAGCATCAACATTGGGGATGATATTGTCCATGAACCATAGATGTTTAACATCAGT
The DNA here is from genome assembly GCA_023333625.1 of Bothriochloa decipiens. NCBI lineage: Eukaryota > Viridiplantae > Streptophyta > Magnoliopsida > Poales > Poaceae > Bothriochloa > Bothriochloa decipiens. The sequence continues at coordinate 1,355,631 of CM041642.1, forward strand.
ATCTTCATTGTCTTTAGAAGAGCCTTGACCCAAATCACCAAGCCCTTCAATCTTCTTGAGCCTTGTTTCCAGATCACCATCATAGTCAGAATCCTCAAGATGATCAAGAGCTTGTATCTTTTCTTTGGGACTTCCCTCATTGCCTAGAGTTACTGATGGAGTCCTACCCTTGTTCACTATTTCAAATTTTGGAGGAGCAGAGAGGGTCACAGATCTCCCACCAAAGTTGTTCACTGATTTACCAGACCATTTTTCAGCTTGAGATCCACTTGGCTGAGTGTCTCTGTTCTCTTGATTGGCATTGCTTTGGTTCTCTTCAGACTTGAATTTTTTGGGAGGGGGGGGTTACCTTCTGTAATCTTGATCCCACTCTGAAGAGTTCTTGCTGGAGGATCCACCTCAACTTCCCTTTCATAAGTGAATTCATGCTTGATTAATCCCAGATAACATCTAGCAGTGCTAGGGACCTTTGTGACATCAATGCAGGCCAACTTAGCCCTCACATAATCATGCCTCAACCTTGTATTTTCATTAATTTCCATAGTCTTGCCAACTAGATTCCTTACTTTGGCACAGGTTCTGATGGATCTCTGGTCAGAAGGAATGCCCCATATTCTGAACCAGGAGACTTGAAGTTCACCTTTTGCACCAAAGCTAGAAGTATACCTTTCAATTCTCATTTGAGCATCAACATATCTCATGGACAGAGCAGGGAAGAAACTCCATTCCTTAACCATTTGTGTATTGGGGAACCTCATAATGAATTTGTTTTCCCCTGCTGGTCTTGCAACCCATCTCCATTTTTCTGCCCCATGAACATTGACAAATTGCTTCTCCACATCTCTACCTGTAGCCTGACCAGATATAATGGAAATGATAGCAGAATTGTCTTTCTCTCTAGCCATCCTGGGATCAATATCCTCATCAATGAAGAAAAAACTTTGATCCTCAGATTGTGAAGCACATAGTTCTAGCAAATAATTCCAAGGAATGCATTGCTTGCAATCATATGCCATATGACCTTGAATACCATAGATTTCATAGTTAAGTCTCCGACAATCCTTTGTGACATGATTATAGTACTGGTGGCTCGCGCAGCAATGTTGGCAACTTCACTGGGGCTCCGGGTCCTTCTCCTCCGGTGGCTCGCGCAGCAACGTCGGCGGCGCGCGCGGGTCCGGCTCCGGCAGCAGCGGCAGCCTTTCCCCGCCTCCCTCTTCTCCTCTTCTAGCTTGGACAGGCGAGCGGTGGCGCGGCTGGTGTCAAATGGCTGCGCGGCACTGGAAAACCCTAGCGCACTGAGCTCCCCTTCTTATAGCGGCCGGCAGCCATGGCGGACGGCAAGGATGGCAGATGCTAATCCTAGGGTAGGGCACGGCCGCAAGTTAGGGTTAGGGCTTCGCGCTGCTCGGCCGAATGGGATGGACGCCATTGGAGCGCAGCATCGAGTCACGGGCGGGCGGCGGACGGCATCGCGAGGCCATGGCCATTTTTGGCACGGCGGACGCGAAGCGCGGGCGGCCAAAAATGGTGGGAGGTCGGGGCTAACAGGCCGACCCCACCAGTCAGCGACTGCGAGCATAGGTGAACGCGGGCGTGCGGGAGGCCGACCCCATGCTGGGCTGTTTCGGTTTTGCGGGCCGCAGTGCGAGCGGGGCTGGCTGGGCCGCGAGCGAGACCGGCCACGCGGGCGAGCGTGCGGCGCTGGCGGGCCGTCTTGCTGGGCCAGCAGGTCGCGGCGGGTGCGGGCGTCGCGGGCGGCTGGCAGGCCGGGGCAGAGCGCCATGGTGGGCCGCTGCTAGGCCAGCGCGGGGAGAGAACAGCAGGCCGGCCTGAAGCGTGGGTTGGGCTGGGCTGGTTTCCTCTTTTCTTTTTCCTTCTATTTTCCAAATTCTTTTATATCTCTATTTCTTGCCAAGCAACTAATCGAGCCATAACCCTATGTTAGTGTGGTTAGTGACCATGATGTATACATCATAGTGGGTCCACTAGGGTCTCTAGGTCATGATGGATCCATTTTCGGAGTTAGTCGATACAAATTTACACATGCGATGTTAGATTATTCGATTTTATTGGTCATCACATAAAATCGAGAAATACGAATCAAGTTTTGGTAATTTAAATGCAATGCTCGGGCTAACATTAGGTGCTACTTGTGCATCTATTGACAGGTTTCCTACATGACATCCACCATACACTGGTAATCTTTAGAAAAAAATTTTAAAAGTCCGTATTTTCGGTTACCAGATTTGTAGGGTACAGGAACCACCGTCTCTGACTAGTCGGCTCCACCTCCGGGTGCTTGGGTTTGAGGATACTTTTTCCGGCCGGCGGGAAATTCGTCGCTGGCGAGCCTCTGTTTTGAGAATTCCAACGAGATTCAATAGGAATTTCCTTGATTTTGACCGCGCTTCTTGAAATTTGTTCAAATGGGAGAGAACCTTTCTAAATGCAAATTTAACTTGCTTCGATTCGGCCTGAATTGGTATGCTGAATCCCCAAATTTTCTCACGTTTACGGTGATTTTCAGATAATTCGGGGAACACATCAAAGTTGGAGATCCAGCCCAAATTCGTGCTACACCCCCTTACTCTATCACCACAGTCCCATCCTCTTACTCCTCCCGGATTCTCAAGAGAAGTTCGAGGCGTACCTGATAGTCCCGATGGTGGTGTCGGAGTTGCAATATCGCATCTCCTTCCCGCCGTAACCGATGCACGAGGGTAGCGACGTAACCTCATCGGTCATCCTCGCCGATTGCACTGGGGAGTGGGGAGGAAGCGTGTTGTCTCAGCGTCTGGGCCATGGAGGAGGATGGCGTAGGCCATTGTAGCATGGGAGGCTACTGCGCACGTGGGAGACGGCGTCGTCAACGTCTTGCGATGGAACCACATGAGGAACGTGACGGCCAAAGGCCTGCAAACAAGGACCGTAATGCAGTTTGAGGCACTTTGATCCTTGATCAGTAGCAAACACAAGTTTGCAGTTCTGAAACACTATATACTTACTACCACTAGAGACAAGTTCCTATGCCGTCGCTGCGTTGGCCGGCCTGACCATGAAGCCGGCTGGGGCGTCCTCCGCCGGAGCGTCCACTGATGGTGACCACGTCAGCCGCGCCAAGAAGCGCCGCGCACGCCGCAAGCGCGCCAGGGACAGGGCCCGCAAGCTCCGCCGCAGCCTGCGCCTCAAGGAGAAGGAGGAAGCTGAGTTCGAGCTGCCGGAGGACAAGGCTGCGAGGGTCCAGCACGCCAAGTTTGACTACACCGGTGCGTCTCGTCGGTTACACAATGCTATCTCTGCATCTTATCTCATATCTTATTATCCATATCCCTCTGATGATGATCAATCCCTCTATGACATTGCTGCAGCTTGCAGTGCTACTGCAGAGGAGATGGACGAGATCGATGGTGCTGCTGCTGGGCCGTCCACTGCCCCATGAAGACTACCAGGCCGTTCAACCGAGGAAGTGGTGCATCAGGCTGCGTTGCAGAGCGGGGCTCCCATTTTGGTCCTTCCAGCAGATGTATCATCAACTGCCCCCCAAATAGTAGTGTGTCGATGCTTCACCTTGTCTGTAATCCACTAGTCACCACTCCCAGAAACGAGCAGCGTAGTATCTGCTCAAATAATGTTCAGATCAGGTCGGCTACCACGAAGCTCCGTCCTGTGTGTGGTGTGGATCTGTGTGTTAAATGAATAGAAGCATCAGGATGTGTAACTGGAATGTAAGAGGGCTTGGAGATGCAATCAAATGTGGGGATGTCCTCTCGGAGCTTTTATCTGTGTCGCCTGATATTGTTTTACTCCAGGAAACTAAGCTATCCAATATTTCTCCTCTGAAACTCTATACCTTTCTCCCTAGAAAGCTTGACTCCTTTCAGCACTCTTACGCTGATGGCGCCGCTGGTGGTGTCCTCACTGCTTGGTCCAACACCCACTTCTCCCTCTCTTCTGTTTCCCACTCCCCAAATACGCTCACTGTCTGTCTCATGTCTACCTCTTCTGATCTTCGAATTCTTGTTACTAATGTTTATGCCCCTGCTTACCATGAACTCAGACCTGCTTTCCTTGCTGAACTAGGTGCCATTGCTGTTCCTCCAACTACCCCGTGGATTGTTTGTGGCGACTTCAATATGATTCGGTATGCACATGAGAAAAATAATGCTAATTTCCACCAAGCTAAAGCTGAGGCTTTTAACGACTGCATCAACAATCTCTGCCTCATTGAAGTGCCTCTCCTTGACAGGAAATACACTTGGTCTAACAAACGTGAAACCCCCACTCTAGAACGCCTTGATCGTGTCTTCATCAACATTGCATGGGATAACTCTCCCCCCTCCACACTGCTATCTTCTATGACCTGGTGCATCTCTGATCATGTTCCCCTCAAAATCGACATTTCCACCACCATTCCCCGCTCTAAACTCTTTCGCTTTGAGAATCATTGGACCAAGGATGCTACCTTCTTGCCTCTGGCGATCTCTGCCTGGGATTGCTGGATTCAGAACAGTAATGATGCGGCTGTCATCTCTGCCAAGCTCAAACGCACCAGGCGATCGATCAAATGGTGGAGAGCGTCACGGCCAAACCTTTTCCAGCAGGAAAGTGACTGCAAGGTGGCGATCGACCTTCTTGACCATGTAGAAGAACATCGACCTCTTCTCCCCCGAGAACGCAACCTGTGTACTCTCATTGTTAAGCTTCTTAGCCGGGCCACTCAAGGCAAGCTCATGCTCTGGAGACAGCGTAGCAAGGTCAAGGCTACCATTGAGGGCGATGAGAACACAAAATACTTTCATGCCTGCGCAAACCATCGGCTTCGCATGAACCAGATCCAAGTCATTGAGCACGACGAGGCTAGCCTCGTCAACCATGAGCATAAAGCGGCCGTCCTGCACTCCTTTTATCAAGATCTGCTTGGCACTGATGTGCCCACAGACTGGAGTATCCGCTTGAGTGACCTCTATCCCGAGGGACCTTTGGATCTATCTGCCTTGGATGTTGTCTTCGACAGAGAGGAAATTTTCAACGCATTCCGACGAATGAACTCCAATGTAGCCCCGGCCCCGACGGCTACGGTCCTCTCTTCTTCAAGGTTACTTGGTCAGCGTCTGCTAATGACATCCATGATCTGTTCAGAGCCTTCTACGATAACACTGCTCAAATTGAAAGATTGAACAGATCCTTCCTTGTCCTTCTTCTGAAAAAGGATGACGCCCGCAAAGCTCAAGATTTCAGACCAATTGCCTTACAAAACATCGTCGTCAAAGGGCTCTCAAAAGTACTTACCAATCGGTTGCAGCCGATGATTCCTCCCTTGATCTCCACTGATCATACCGGCTTTGTGCTTGGCAGATGCATTGCTGACAGCTTCGCGTACGCTGCTGATCTTCTTCATTGCTGTCATCAACGTAAATCCCCCACCATTATCCTTAAGTTGGACTTCCATAAAGCGTTTGACATTGTGTCAAGGGATAGCCTTGATCGTATCCTTTGTTGTCGTGGCTTCTCCCTGAATGGAGAACCTGGATCTCCACCCTCCTCTCCTCTGGCAAAACTACCGTTCTCCTCAATGGGCTGCCTGGCAACTGGATCAATTGTCGTAAGGGGCTCAGGCAGGGTGACCCAATCTCTCCCTACCTTTTTATTATCGTGGTTGATGTCCTTCGTCGCCTTGTTCACCGTCACCCCCTTGCCTCCAATCTCTCTCACCCCCTTGCTGATAACCTCCCTTGCCCTGTCCTGCAATATGCTGACGATACTTTAATCTTCATCCGGTGTAGCCCCGCTGCCATTCTAGCCATCAAGCAGATTCTCCAAATCTTTGAAGCTGCTACCGGTCTATCTATCAACTACCATAAGACTACCTTCCTCCCAATCGCTATCGGCGACGAGGTAACACAGCAGCTGGCCTCTACCTTCGGCACCAACGTCTCCACCTTCCTGCAACCTTACCTTGGTCTTTCTCTCTCCCCCCACAATGCTTCTGTCTCCGACTGCCTTCCTCTCATTTCCTCCTGTGACAAATACCTATCGGGTTGGCGCGCTTCCCTTCTGAATCGTGCTGGGCGCCTGGTCCTGAGCTCGTCCGTTCTCAGTGCTCTTCCCCTTCACTTCATGTCTGCCCTTTCTGTGCCAAAAACTGTGATAAAGGCCATCGACCGCAGGCGCCGTGCTTTCTTCTGGACAGGCGAAGATGTCTGCCATGGATCGAAATATCTAGTGGCGTGGGACAATGTCCAAGCCCCCAAGAATAGAGGTGGTCTAAGGATCAAGGACCTGAAACTTTAGAATCGCTGCCTTCTCATGAAGTTTATCAACAAAATTTTCTCCTCTGGCGATGCTGCCTGGAAGAGTTGGCTCCTTCATGATGAGTCGACCATTAATGCTATGCTTTCTCTCCCTCACGGTTACCTTTGGCGGATCATCTCTGACGAGCTCAATACTTACCATTCCATCACCTGTGTCCGTGTTGGTGATGGTTCCTCCACCTCCTTCTGGTTCGACCAATGGCTCGTTGACTCGCCTCTCTGTGTTCATTACCCCGCGCTTTTCTCCCATACTACCGCTCCTAACATATCGGTGCAACATATTTTCTTGAATGGGTTTGATTTGCCTCTTCGTGCCCGGCTAACCTCTGCTGCTACAGATGAGCTGCGGAGACTTCTTTCTTCCTTGCAGGCTGTTACCTTGTGTAACAACCCTAATTTTTCAAAATTACAAAAA
>CM041642.1:1372359-1382507 GCA_023333625.1 Bothriochloa decipiens
TCTAGTATGTTAGAGGTTCCCTTTATGGCGCAAGGGGGGTGTGTTTCTGGTTGGGTGTAGTTGGACCTCTGTCTGTATGTGTATAGGCTGCGGTCGTGTGCCATCAGAAGGGGGATACTACATCTGTAGGGCACAGAAACCTCAGTGGCCCTAATGTGTTAGACGAACCTTTGAAAGGCTTCATAGTGAACCCTGCCGGCCTTCCTTGGTAGAGGGCTAAGAGATTAGCTACCTCGGGCGAAAGGGCAATTCACGGCTCACAGTGAAAGTGTACACCTCTGCGCGGAGTTTAATAAACTGGTATACTAGCCTTGCTCAAGGACACGAGCGGCCTTGGAAACTCCTTCCACTAATGATGATCTCTCTTGTCGGGTTAAATTGTTCATACAGTTGCTGTTATGTATACTATTCATTTATGTTACATTGATCATGATGTTTTCGGGAAACACTTGCCACCTTGATGCTGCTTAACTGATCATCTTGATTAACATATAAAAGCTAAATGCAGTTAAACCGTGTCAGCTTATTTGAGCCTCATTAACCCATGTTATGCTTGCTGAGTACGGTTGTGTACTTACGCTTGTTTTATTTTTAATTTTGGAAAATCCCGGATGGGTAACAGATGAAGGCTGGGATGTGAGCTATCGTGCTGAGTACTAGGCTTGGTGTTTACCAGTCGACGTGTCTCTGTGGGGATGCTTCCGCCATGATTTGATCTTAGATTTTATTGTTTATACGCAAGACTCTGTAATAAATATTAGTACGTTATGTAATAAATAGGGTTATGATACTCTTTATGATTTGTCATCTTATATGTGCGACTGTTCCTGGGGCGCATATAAGGCTATTCTTACATTCTATTATTATCCTTAATAATGGGGTGTGACACCTTGACCGATGCAGCTGACAACAGGCTACTCAAGTCGACAGGGCGCTGCTTCACCACTCGGGACGCATATGCTGCATTGGATGATGCAGGAGACGACCTTGATCCTCATGGCCGCCGAATCTGGGCAACGAGAGTGCCCAACAAAGTTAAAATCTTCGCCTGGCTATTCTTCAAAAACAGGCTGAGCACCAAAGCCCACTTGTTCGCCAAGCATATACTGGGAGATGAGCAATGCTTCCGATGCAAACAGACACCCGAAGACAGGCAGCATGTCTTCTTCCTATCTGCCGGCAGCTCGCAGCTCTGGCAAACAATTCAGCTGGGCCACCTCGCGGGCGGGGATGATACTGACCTCTGGGATGCTCGCCTTCCTCCTAGGCTAAACAAGGCAGTGTGGCCCTTTGTGCTCTTGACAACACTCTGGAGGATCTGGGATGGCAGAAATAGTGAAACTTTCCGAGGTGAAAAGTTCCTGTCAAAAAAGGTTCTCTTGCGTGTGTGTGATGATCTTGTAATTTGGCGCAACCTGTTATTAAGGTAACGGAGAGCATTGGAACGACGCCGAGACGACACTGCTCCTTACATCTGAGCATGACGACGTACGCCTGCCCGTCTGCGGCGGTTCCCAGCGATGTGCATGTAACACTGCCGCGATGGCGAACACGCAGATCTCCTAGTAGCTCGCGACGGTGTGATCCGCAGAGAATAGAGGACCGGAGGTGCTGCCAGCCTGCCATGCTCGATTTGCCGGCTGCCAGCACCGGAGGCAAATCCCTGTCGCCGCCGTCTCTTTATTAGCAAATGAAATAACGAACGGGCACCGAATAAAAGGGATCAGAGATTCAGAGATATTACTTTGGATTTGGCCCGGTTAGGGACGCTCGGCTCGGACGACCAGACCTAAGAGAAAAATAATTATGGAAAAAATAATTGGTTTACATAGGATGCTTTGATATCTGTGTACTTTTTTTTAAAAGGGGGTATTGGAGCAATTCCCAGCAAACAAGCAGTAAACAAGTTCATAAACTAAAGCACCATTCTTGCACGTTCACTCAGTCATAAAATCATAAAAATATTATAACGCATGCTAGAGTTATTACAGAGAGGTAGATCAACAGTAATTGCACCAATCCACGTCTTCCTATATTGCCCAACAATTCAAGACATCTAGCCAAATTCGATCTGTAGCTTATAGAGGCATAGGCTTCTCTCTTCTGAAGAATCTGCCTTATTTTCTTTATCGCATCTTTTCGTGGCATAGTGTATAGCGGGCTCATTGTGATTACTTTGTTTAATCTTCGGTGCTTGCAAAAATAGAAAATGCCAGCTTTTATACGACGGTCTTTATACCTTGCAAGAGCACGACGAAGAAAACGAAATGATTCGTGAATGTCTTGTCTATGTTCCTTGTAGGCCTCCCAACTGAGCATGCCCTGTTTCTTCAAGTCAAGATACTCTTTCGTGAGCCTTCTTGCATCAATACGCAACCTCATTTCACGGTATAAATTTGTTTGTTTGATCATAACCCTTCGGTTCAAGTCTGTAATTCCATATTCATCACGGCGGCACAGTGTTAGTCCTCTTGAGCCAACAATAAATTGGATCTTCCCCAATCTGTATATTTGCCTGCAAGCAATTTTTGGGAAACCATAAGAGTTTGAACTGCAAAATTTATCTACATGTTTATTGTTTCAGAAAATAGGACTTTATTCAAGCATCTGCAAGAGTTCTCTACCGCAACTATACAAGCGTGTATATTCTCACACAAGGTCCACGGTTTTTTATGCTAGTTAGATCAAAATTGAACTATCCAGCTTTATTAAAGACGTTATAAAAAAATCCAGCTTTAAAGATATAAGATCAGGCTAGTACTTTTTTTAAAAGATAGTACAACATTTTAACAACCTGGAATCCTCGTTAGCTGCCTTCTTAGAATGCATTTGTATCCATCTTAATTCGTATGTTGGAGTGAATTGAGGTGGAAAGTAGTTTAATTTCTACATCGATCAACTCCACCACATGTGGATGGAGTGGATTGAGGTGGATGCGAGTATATCAAACAAGCCTTTTATGGAAACTAAATACAAAAACGTGGCCTAAGTTGAGAAGTTAGGTTGGTGATTTTATTTGGAAGTTAGAACCGGGTACGAGGATTAGACAGAAGAGCAGACTTCCAATGCCGGAGGCTGACCGACCGGGCCTGTCCGACGAGGAACCTGGCCTAAGTCGAGAAGATCCGTTAGGAATTGAAGAGTAGAGCAGCTTCCGGCGCCTAGTACGACTAGTAAGAAGAACGTATTTGGAGATGTCTAGGTTTTGGACATCTGATGTTGTAACTTGCTATAAATATTTTTAAATTTTTATCGTAGCCTTACATGCGATAACATGACACCTTGATAAGTTTTATGATTTTTGGATTTCGTTTGAATTTTATATAATTAAAAACACTTCTACCACACCTGGATGGTCATGTTTCGTGGACAAGACGTTCAAACTTTTGGGTGAGTTTATGGACACGGCCTCAAAATACACTCTCCAACATGAATCATTTTTCGAATGGCTACGTTTTATTATTTCATGCACCAGCAGTTCAAATTTGGATTATGCGGAAAAAATCAAGTAAATGAAATATGTGAACGAAATATAGCAAAATATTGTAAAAATATCCCAAATTCGAACATGTGCTTTTAAACAATATGTTTGGACTACAGAAAAAGTTTGGTTTCAAAATTCAAAAAAAAATTAAATCTTTGCCGACTGCCAAGCTGGCAGTCGTCACTGGCAGTCGGCAAAGGGCCGTTAAGTAAAAGGGCCCGCCCGCCACCGCCGCTCGCCGCCGCCCGCGGCCTCCTTCGCCCTCCCGGGCCCGGATCCGGGCCCCGCCGCCGCGCCGCACCGTCCCGCACCACCGCGGCGCGCCGCCCCGCCGCCGTAGCCCCGCCCCGTCGCGCCGCCGGTCTTCCTCCGCCGCCACGCCCCACCCCGCCCCCGGCGTCACCGCCCCCACCGTCGTCGGGCTTCCTCCATCGCCTGCCAAGGAAGGAGGAAGAGGAGGCGGAAGGAGGAAGAAGGAGGCCGAGGAGGAAGAGGAGGAGGAAAGAGGCCGAGGAGGAAGGGGAAGAGAAGAGGAGGAAGAAGGAGAAGAAGAGAAGGAGAGGAAGGGGAAGAAGGAGGAGGAAGGGGAAGAGAAGAGGAAGAAGAAGGAGGAGAAGGAGAAGGAAGAAGAAGGAGAAGGGAAAGGAGGAGGAAGAAGGAGAAAGGAGGAGGAGAAGAGGATGGAGAAGGGAGGAAAAGGACCTTGATCCGATGTGCGTCCACGCCGTTCGTTGACGACATTCGTCCACGCCGTCCTTCCCGCCCGTCGCCGGAGAAGAAGGTAAAGCTCCAAGTTGTCGGCCATCGTGCCGTATGTGTCGTTGACGGCCTTCGTGCCAAGTTTGTTGATGTGTGGCCTTCGTGCCGTATATGTGGCCTTCGTGCCGAGTTTGTTGACGGCCTTCGTGCCGTATGTGTGACCTTCGTGCCGTATATGTGTTGTCCGCCATCGAGCCGCCTTCTTTCTTGCAGGTTTTGGAAACCTCCCTGTACAGGGGAGGTTCTGCCGAAATTTTGTACTTATAGTGTTGTTTTTTGTTTTGCAGAGCGGGTCTTATCAGAGGGGATCCGAAGTAGCTCGGCGACTGCATCGCCTCGCCACTGCCCCGCTAGCCTGTCTCCACCGCCACCCTAGGTATAAATCACCTCTTACTTACCCTAGGTCGCGTAACTCAGTTAGGCGTCTCCCGTCCGAAAGAGATACGGTCGGAGGTATGTAGGTCTCTGCATATCTGCGACCGTATCTGTTTCGGATTGTCCACGTTTTTTGCGTCGGCGGTGCAGGACAAGGTCGTCATGTCGCGACTCAAGGACATCTACTATGAGGCGCACGTCCAGGTCCTCATCACCTACTACGCCGACGTGCTTCGCTAGAAGCTGCCGAAGAAGGAAGCCAGGAAGATGATCCTCTACCCTGACACCGACATTGACAGGGAGTTCTACCTCCAGGTAAGTAAGAAATATTACTTCTAATTCCTTCCATGAAAAATAAGCAGGAAACATTAATTCTGATTCATCTTCTGCCATGTCATGCAGTTTTCTGCTGATTGGTGCAAAAGCTACATGGATTGCTAGGAGGGCATTGGACGAGTGGAGAAAGATAGAGTCGTACGTGGAGCGTCGCCATAGAAGTGCATGTGCCAAGGCGAGGAGAGGGCCGGCACACCACCAAGGGAGCCGCTCCCTCGGAGGGTTCATGGACGCATGAGTAAGCTTCTGTCGATTTATTTATTTATTTATTCAATCTCATTACGTGTAATCATCCTTGTGTTTTCCTCGCAGTCCCAGTCGTATGATGGGCAGGTGATCAACGAGTACGAGGGCTACGCCTTGTCTCACAAGGGCAAAGCGACAAATCCGGACAACGTCTATAGCTCGGCGGATGGGCCCGAGGCGTACACCAACCCAAACGCCTATGAGAAGATGGTCCAATACACCGAGGCGGCTCGCAAGCGCCATGGTCTGACCTACGATCCTGCCAAGCAGCCCCTGGCTACAGACCTCCTGATGAGGACGAGAGGAGGGAAACAGCACGGCCAGTACTTTATTGCCCACAGCGCAATCGACCCGGCCACCGTTCCCATCCTTCGTCAGGTTCGTCGATCCGACAGCACGACCTCCTCCGAAGTCCCCATATGACCTCGTTAGTCGAGCCACACGCAGGCGTGGGCGGCGGTTCAGGTAACTTTAGTTTCATTCGTCGTTCATTGGTTTTATATATGTACCTTTCCTTTTGCATTATTTAAACATCGAGGGTGTAACATTGCAGTCTGAGCTGGCCGAGTTGCGGGCCACACAGGAGGCCTTGCGGGAGGCCTATCAGCGGGAGATGGCAGCGCGAGAGGAGGCCCATCGGCAGGAGATGGCGCGCCAGCTTCAGGCTGTCCGGCTAGAGTTTGCCGGCTACATTCAGAACATTCAGATCCCTGGTGCTGCCATGCCTCCGTTGCCCGCCTCGATGTTCACTCCACCACCTCCTCCTGGCCCTATAGAGACTCCGGTGAGTATATATGTTTGTCCATTGTTTTGGCTTGTGCGTCCATCATGTAGGTACTAATGAGATCGCTCGCCTTTATGCAGGCACAGTCGGCGGGTTCGAACCTGATTCCTCCAGATGGCCCTTCTCCAGGCCATGGGTGGCCAGTTGTTGCCCTCAACCACATTTCTAGCCTCCGGGTAGCAGTCTTCCTCGTCCTTCGCAGCACAGGACCTCAGCACGGGCAAGCTGCCCTCCTCCGCCTACCCAGCACACGTACTCCGGGTGGCAGTACCAGTCGGCGTCGCACGGGCTCGAGCCAGGACAGTCCTCATGGTATTCGTGGCTTTCAATCCATGATAGGCATAGGGACAACAGGTTGCAGCACGAGTGAGGGCCTTTGTATGGATTTGTTAGACTTTGTTGGACTTTGTGATTGTTGGACATGTTAGACTTGTTGGATGCGTTTGTTATGGACGACATGTGATATATATGTGGATTTATGTTATATATGTGTGAATTTGTGTTATATATATAATTATATATATATATATATGATTTACCTGCTGCGATATATATGAAAAATCAGAAAAAAAGAAAAAAATTCCAGCCTTGGCAGTCGGCAAAGCTGGGTGCCAAGGTGCACATGCATCAGCTTTGCCGACTACCGTGGCTGGCAGTCGACAAAGGCTGTTTTTTAAAAAAAATCAATAATATATCTTTGCCGACTGCATACGGCAAAGACTTTTTTAAAAAAAATAAAAAATATTTGCCGATTGCCATGTCGGCAGTCGGCAAAGAAGACGCCAGACGGCACGGGGCCGCTTCCTTTGCCGACTCCGTGTTTGGCAGTCGGCAAAGACTTTACCGACTGCCACAGAATCCTTTGCCGACTGACCTTTGCCGAGTGCCAGCGTGGAATGCAACCGGCAAAGGCTTCGCCGACTGAATTCCGTCCTTTACCGACTGCTAACCAATTTCCTGTAGTGCGAGACGAAATCGCAGCGCTGAGCGCAGGAGGGAAACGAGATCTCACGAGCTCTAGAAGCAAGTAGCAGGGGCACGGGGTTCTGGGGACGAAGCAGAGTTGGTTGAACAGAAGCGAACTTGAGAAGAGAGAAAGGGGAGGGAAGAGATGTATGATGGACATGGACCTCACCTTCTCGGACGGTCCTCGCAGGAGAGAGGGGGAGAACTGGGTGGGGGCTAGAGAGAGAATCGAGCGAGAATGCGGTCGTCCCATGCAAGGGAGGGGGCACTTGCTCTTATAGCCAGCGCCCAGCGCCACCCACTCCACGCCGCCTCCGGTCGATTGGCTCGGGTCGGTGCCCACGCACATGGTCCGGCTCCACCGGCTCGGCCCGGCCCGGCCTCGCGCACGCCGCACCCCCAGACCCAGACACGAGTTCACGCTGCGAGAGCCCGGTGAGATCGCCCTTTGTCTTGACCTGCCCAATCAGGAAGGCGGTTAAACGGTTAATCCAGATTCTTCCACCGTCGACAGCAAACCGTGCGGTAATTGTCAAAGAGGACGCGGTTCGGCAATTATAATAAATGCGACTAGGATAAAGTGGATCAATGCGATGTGAATCCAAAATTTGCGAAATATACACAGTGCCGTATCGCACTTCACACACTCACGATGTCACGCTTCTTTCTTTCTTCAAGGACACTTCTCTGTCCGGTTTGTTACAGTTGCCTGGCCCCCGCCTACTTTTTGACCGCGACAGCTGTATGCTAGCATTCCCTTCTCCTCCTCCCCTTCATCTGTTTTTAATCTAATTTATTTTCCGATAAACATATTCTCGAAACAGACCAGTAAGGTTCCAGCTCTAGAAAGTAAAGAGTAAAAATGCAGGTTTCAGATCTAAATAAATTGAAAGGCGTCAAATTATTTGGACAAACTTGAATTGTTTTAACATAAATGTAGCATCAAACTATATAGGCTTAATTATTGTAACGAAATCAGAGTTACATAAATGTATACGAGTAGTATAGCGTAGTTGTAGCCAAATCAGAGTGTGACTTATGATTGGCAGAGATAACAGGCAGAAGTGAGCATGAGGAAAGGGCTCGATTCGAGACGCCCAACGACACCAAACAGAACAGCAAACCTGAGAAATACGAATCCGAATAATCTCGAAGTGATCGAGGATTGGTGTAAGAGTAGCACCTGGAGTGTGGTTCCACGATTTTGCACGTGGTGTGCCGATGCGATTGCGAGCAAGAACGAAACGCGGCGGAGCAACGGAGGCACACACGGGCGCCAAAGCGCCGGATTGGCATTGGCCATTGGCACTCAGTCGCGTCGAGCGGCTAGTGCGCGCACGGGGGCGCAGGGAGCCCGCCCACCGCTCGCGGCGGCGGCGGCGCCAGCACGACGGCCGCACACGAGTCGAGCGAGCAATGTTGCGCCTTCAAGGGTCGTCGCAGCGCCGGTGGCCAGGCACCGGCGGCAGCTTCTGCGGGGACATGGCTCCCCCGGCGACGCTCGCGAGAGGGAGGACCCGCCGCGGCGCGTGGCTGACCAAGAGCATCCCTCGCGACATGGCGGGCCACAGACAGCAGCCGCGGCGTGGACGCCGGAGCCGCCCAGCCAGCCCGCGTCGCGGCGCAGCACAGCCCTCGCCGTCGTCGTGCGCCGGGCGCAACCGCGGCGTCATTGGTGAGTGTACTGGCCCTAGCCTCAAGGCGCTGCGCCGTTGCGTCATCACGGAAGGGAGAAAGAGAGGGAACAGGGGGTGGCGGCGCTGGGGCAGAGAAGAAGAGGGCGGAGGCGGCGAGGTGGGGGTGGCTGGTTGGGACTTGGGAGTGGGAGCGGCGGCCTCGGGCTCCGTGGGGTGGGGCTCCCCCAGCGTATCAGCGTCGGCGTCTCAAGTGCCCCACATGTCGGCCGCACTTGGCAAACCAGTTGTTGCCTTGAATCAGGGACAGCAGCGGATTGGAGTGGGTGTTACAGGACACGTGTTTCTGCCGGAGAGAAACAAAGCAAAAAGACCGCAGCTGCCCCCATCCCCCATCGCCCAACGCGCACACACGGGTTATTTTAGCTGCTTGTTCAGTGGAGTTCCACGCCAGAGCTCTAACGAGTTAATGAAGGGTACAAACAGTACATGCCATCCACAAAATTGTGTTGCATGCCAGGGAGATGCCTCAACCACATGGATCAAAATTGAGGAGAATTAGCCTCATTAAATGTTTCGTACTTTCAATCGGCAGCTTCCAAATAATTGATGATCAAGATAATCATCATTCCAAACATATGAAGCAGGAAATGATTGAAACAGAATGTTGACTTGACTAACATGGAAATCTGAAATTAGACAAGGAACAAGAAACTGATAATGATTTCTGAAAACCATCCACAAGATATAAATATATTTGAACTCTTAAGTATTAAGATGTAAGATTAAGGACTAATTAATCCTAGCAATAAGCACAAGGCCATTTTTTTTGGTGTGGAGTCCTAGATACTCGTACCATGCAAAGAATTTTCAATCTCGACTTTGACATACTACTTCATCATGAAGTAAAAGAGGCTCCCATTTTTGTGCCAACAAACATGAAGCCTGCATACCAAGCGCAGCATGTGGCTGATAGCTTAATATTGAATATAGAAATAGCAAGACGGCGCAAATTAGGTCTTTAATGACTAGACATTGTTTTGTTCAAATACCCCAGAAGGTGTTGTGTGAAAATTTCCAGGAGCAATGTCAGCAATGTGCAAAGGAAGTCAATAAAGGTTAAGCTACTAAATAATTCCCATGCTTCTATTTATTTATTCTATGAAAAGGAAGTCAACATCTTTTCCATCATACTTTTGTAGTGGACATTAATTGTTTACCTTTTTAAGACAAGACTCTCGATGTAAAAGTGACGATTCAATCTACCTAATCTTCTGTAACGCCTTGTTTAGTCTCAGAATTTGCTTCCAAATTCTACTATACAAAAAGAAAATTCCCATTACATTAAAATACCGGCACATGCATGAAATACTAAATATAGATAAAATAAAAAACTAATTATACAGTTTGGTTGTACTTTACGAGACAAATATTTTAAACTTAATTAGTTAAAGATTGAATAATTTTTACCAAATACAAACGAAATGCTACAGTAACACAACATAGATTTTTATCAACTTTGCATGCCCTAAGTTGAGGAATAAACAAGGCCTAAATGAAATAT
>CM041642.1:1382517-1531355 GCA_023333625.1 Bothriochloa decipiens
CTTTGCATGCCCTAAGTTGAGGAATAAACAAGGCCTAAATGAAATATCGGGCGATGAAGGAAACACCAGAATGTGAGTGCAAACTGGTTTCACTAATTTAGGAATTGAAATTGGAAGCCCAATGTCAATAATGCAGCTATCGAAACAATGTAACAGTAGAATAGCTCGTGGTTCCTATGGGTAAAAGGTTTTTTTTTAATCTAAAAAGTCTAATGCAGAACAAATCTGCGAGTTGCATGTCAACATTAAAATCAGTTACGTAAGTACTTAAGTCCATGCATGTCCACCATCATTGAAAAGATGCAGACAGTGGTCAACCTCAATTGGAAGGCAACTACACCTATGGCTTGTGTAATCTAGTACACTGTTATTTTTGGCTTAAAAGGGTAGAATAATTAAAGGCTTAAAATGCTACATATTGGTCACTTGGAGAAGATAACACATGCCTTTTCGATTATGTTAACATGAATTCAATTTCAGTAACTAAAAGGTTGAGCCACGAGCGCAAACAAGGAAAGCATCTGTGGCATGTTTTTAGATTATTATATTCCGTCCGGTTTGCAAATACTGTGACTGTTCAACTAACTACTACCAGGGGCGGTCGAGGGGGACCAGTAAAGAGACATGGGTGTACAATGTACCGATAAAATGCTTGAGATTAGTAGGCGTCTCATAGCCAAATAGGCAAAGCTTTGGGAGCTCCATTTGGCACAGTAGGGGCGTGTTTGATGGCAGCATTGGGGGGTGGCCCGAGCCCATGGGCTGCAACGGCCCGTGTTTGATGGCCTGGGCCCACCTCCCGGCCTGGCTCTGGAGGAGCAAAAAGGCCCCCTCGGCCTGGCTCCCAGGATACACTCACCCTCTCCGTTTCTCCAGAGCACGGCTCTCCACGGCGCAAGCTAGGCGATTTCAGGGCGATGGCGGCGGCTGGCGCGGGCTCGCGCGGGAAGCGTGAAACTTCCGCGCGCCATTTCTGCCCTGTTGAATGCCTTCGCCTATAAAGCCCCTCCCTCCTTCCCCTCATTCCCTTCCTTGCGCTTCCAATCCTTCTCCACTGAAACCCTAGTCTCGGCAACGGCGGTGTGTTGTGGTGGTGGTCTGGCGACTGGTCCTCCTTCCCCGGCGGGCTTCTTCTCCGTTCCCCATGCCTGGATCTAGTGGTTGCCAGCGCCGCAGCTGCTGAATTGCTAGGACTTGGGGAGGCGGCGGTCTTTTTCCTCGTCTTCCTCCGTCTGGATCTAGCTGTGCCGGGTTGCTGTGAGGTCGATCTGCATCCTCGCCGTCCGGATCTGCCTCTTCTTCCTTGGCTCGGCTCTTGCTTCCTGCGTCGACCACCTCGAGGTGAAATCAAACCCCAAAGGCGTCTTCTTCTCGCTCTTGTTCTATTACTGGTTACATGTTGCCTCAGATCATGTTGTTCATGGTTTACTGTTTAGATTCCTTAGATGCGACTTGTTCTTGTTTAGGGTTGACAGTACTGTCACTGCGTTCATGCAGTTCATGGTTTGTGGTCTAGTTCTTTAGTTGAACCTGATATTTGGCTGGTAAATGTTCATTTTATTGGGCTCTTAGTCGATGATGATGTCCAGTAGGCACTGGGGGCATGGTTTTCATGTAGTCGTGCCTTTGTTTGAAGATATGCTTGTTTCATTTCCATGCTGATGCCAAGTGTGTGTCAACTTATTTATGTTTGTGTGCAACATTCATGCTCTGTAGATGGAAGGTGCCCAGAAAAGAGAAGTTCTTGCCAAGCAAGCATCCACTTTGGTTGTTGTTATGACATCCTTTGTAGCTAGTAGGCATGTCCCTGTCCCTGAGCCTAACCCACTTCTGTATGCACTGAGAACTGATGCTGAGCAGCACAGGCAGCGCACTCTGCAAGCTATCTACAGGTCTGTGACAGAACCGACCAATTTATTAGAGCACAAGCACATAATTCACCATTAGGACGGCAAACTACATGATTGAGACCTAATAAACCGGTAGTCGTACCGAAATCTCGAAGGATTTCAAACTTTTCTGGCACGACCAAGATCATAATAGTTTAGCGTTCCCATTCACAAGTACATAGTTCGCACATAGTTTAAATCATCGGAGTACGAATAAAGTTATTACTACCCAAGTTCAAATTTCAAAATAAAGCGGAAGCGATTTAGTTCAAAGCCACACACGTACTTAATTCAAATACAGTGCCAGTCCCTTGGTCAACATCCAGCAAAAGCATCAAGTAGAGAGGAGTGACCATGCCCAAGGTCTATTCATCCCCCAAAGCAGGATAGAAGCAGTTCTGACAATAGCCATAAAACATCTCACCATCTGTAAAAACATGGGAAATAAAACCCTGAGTACGAGAATGTACTCAGCTAGACTTACCCGTCATAAACTAAAATAAAGTGACTCCAAGGAGTATGCAAGGCTGTATAAGTAGGATAGCTGACTCATTTAATTGCGAAAAAGCTTGCATTAAGGAACAATTAATAAGAACCTTCTAGCAATGTATTTTAATCTGATTAACCTTATCCTGCTACATTAGCACCTGTACTAAACAAGCATGGTAATAATTATTCAACAAGAAAGTAACCATTTTCGGTTGAGTATCTTCAATCTCAACAGCTCAACCATCTCATCTCTTGTTCAAGTTCTTACTACGATGCCGCTGCTCAAGTCAAGTGTTCACTATCCAGGAACGATGGCGATTATAATCGATTACTAACCAGCTGGCGGGTATTCCTCGCACAAACCACACTCATCCGCTAAGGTGAGCTACAGATCACCGACATTCAATTCAGGAAAAGCGCGGGATCAACAGGTACCATCGTATCCAGGAACCGCCCGGCTGCCTTATTCAGGGTGACCCTGACCTCGGACTTACTCTCTGCGTAACCTGTGGTCCCCCATCTTCACCAATACGATGCGTACAGCAGGTCGACTCCCGGCCCAAATCAAAATTAGGCTTCGCGGTCGGAACGACTTATCCTTCCAGCTAAATGTGAGGCATAAATTCAATATGACTTGAGGACGTACAACGGACGGGGTCCTAGTTCGACACAGACGGGATAACCACACCAAACCTCCAGTTCAGTCTCAACACCAATCCCATCCGGTCTCGATTTATTATCTCCACATGGTTATCCAAGATAACAATGTATTCTACCATTCCAAGTCACCACCTATAACTCGCGGATGACAGGAAATCACCCGACTTCTACCGGTCTAGTTAAGCAGGGCTAAACATATATTCGTACCTGAACCTAACAGGGTTGAAGTATAAACAGTGGCAAGGAATATAAGTAATGCAGCAACGGTATAAAACAACGTCTATAACTTAATGCAGCAAACAAGTAAAGGACTCAAGTTAGATATTTTGCAAACCACAGGGAGAATGCTCCGGGGCTTGTCTTTTAGGAAAGAGCTTGGCTGGTGGTCGAGACACTCCGGAAGATCAGCTTCGGGATCCTCTTCTGCTGCTACTTCCCGAACCAAAGCTTCCTGCTGGCCTTCCTCTCCTTGTGCTCCGGGAACTACCGTTTCGAGCTCTGACGATCCTGTATGATGCATAGTGCATATGAATACCATGTATATATATATATAGAAATACAATGCTCATGCTGATGGTGAATGAATGCTCAGCTAAGATGAATGATATGATTTTTGAAACATATGAGATAAGCACATGTCATCTGCATTCTCTTCTACCGACAACTCTTCAAATAAGCCTCGCATTACAATTTACTCGCACACTATAAGGAATTATAAACAACCATTATTTTACACACTACACTCAACTGAACCAAAACCAATAGCAGATCACACATATCACAAATAGCATAAAAAGCATTTTTACACACATGAAATGATAACTCTAAAGCATTATTTATAATTAAAAGAAATCAGGGTATAACTACAACATGACTTTAGACTACTCAAAAAATTCTGTAAAAATTACAAGATCTTAACCATACCAAATAAAGACTACCATAAAAATTTCAAGTCAAAACAGTAAGTACTTTATCCTACACAAAAATGACAAGGCAGCACAATTTTAGGGGCATAAAATACTTTGTACATAAAAGTATGTCAAACAACAGATCTCAGAACATCATTAGCTTTAGATTGACATAAAAACATTCTCCAAAAAGTTTCATGCACAAATTCCTTATATATTATTTATTATAAATTATTTATCCTCACATGAAAATAGGCACCATAACTAGACAGAGCAAACTTTCCACATGACATAACCTCATAACATTTTTCACAGATAGAGCATAACATAAGAAGACTAGCAAACTTGGTCTCACATTTTTCTGAGCAACAGAGAATTACTTATGTATTTTCTAAGATAAAAGCAATTAATAGAGATAAATAAAGCTATACAGAAAAGTTTCACAAATTCCATATTTCATATTTTTCATGCATAGATCATCTCATAAGAAAAATACTACAAGTTGAACCAACTCATTTGGATGAAAAATGAGCAAGTTATGAATTTTCAAAGTTCAAACAGAAATCTGAAATCATTTCTGGAAAAGAAAAAGGAAAAACACTTTGCACCGGGGACCCTGAGGTTTCTAGAAATCCACCAAGCCCTAAACAGAAATACTCTGTGTCTGGCAATCTTACACCAAGGCCCTTAGGGTTTCCTACATTCTAACCCGATGGTCCTCGACGGCGGCGAGGCTCGGCCGGCCGTCCTGGCGGCGCTCCGGCGACACCAACCGGCGGGGAAGAGAGAGGAGGGCCGTGCGCGTCGATTAAGGGTATTAAAGAGGGAGGGGAGCGGCTGCGGCGAGGTCAGGGCACGAGCACGGCGGAGCGGCGACACTCCGCGCGGCGGCCCGACGAAATTCGGCCCTATGAAACCCTAATCGACCCCATTGACTAGCGTCCTACCTCCTACACTTCACGGCGCTTCTGAGGCACACCAAAATGGCGAGAGATGATGGCCAGAATGGCGGGACCATGGTGCCGTCAAGGTACGGCAATGGCGGCCGGGGAGAAAACGAGTCGATTCGGGTATACCTTGATGCAACCGGCCGAGGCGAGGGTGGAGGATGGTGGAGCGAGCTCAGGCGCGCTCGATTGCGGGGTCAATTGAGAGGATGCGCGGCTGATGGCGATGAATTTTGAACAGCGGCGAGGCGAGCTCGGTGCTGCGCGGCGGCGATGGAGGGCTCGCGGCGCTGCGGGAAAGAGCAGAGAGAGTGAAATTGAGAGGGGGACAGCGAGAGAGGGAGCAGGCGCGGCGTTTTAACGCTGTCCGAACGGCCGCTGCCGCCCCGGACCGTCGATGGATGCGCGCCACGCGGAGCGCGCGGGCTGGGCGACATGGGCGGTGGCCGGCCATTTCCCTGACGGCCAGGAAACAACCGTCACCAAAAAGCTATTTTAAGAAATGTGAAACAAACTTTGCTGCTTAATAACTCTTGAACTAGGCCGAATTAGCAAAAACTCCAAATAGATGAAATGTAGATTTTGAAGAGTAGAACATTTCATCTGTACAAAGTTTAGCCAGATTCTGCATATATTTTGAAAAACAAAAATCCAAAGAAAATACCCCTTTAAATCCCTAAAATAGAAAAACAGCCTCCAATTTTGCCCTTTTTCAACATTTTTGAACATCTTCCAAGCATTTTTATGAAAAGTGGTAATTACAACTTATGAAATTATCTACAAACTTCATTTAGGGTGCACACACATGCAAGCACTCTAGCTACCACTTCTAATTCAGTCAAACAAAACTACTTTAATGGTCCACCTTGGTCAACCATGACAGCAAAGCTTAATTAGCCAAAACCATGAACATAACCCTAGGTTCATTTGGTGTCCTAATCATGTCTAGGTTACTTTAGGGTTCATCAAACACCAAACACTCATACCACTTGTTCAATTTATGTGAAAGGCAAGCATAATTTGAATAATCAAGCATGATACATGAAATGACAATCAATCTTTTCATTAATGCCATGCATAATGATGCTTATGCTTAAGAATGCAAGTGATTATGCATGCTTAACACCAGAGTGTTACAAGGTCCACTGATAGGGAGTGTGTGTCCATGATTAGAATGAGCAGAGCTCCTTTTTTTTGCTCTATGTGACCTTTTTAGACACAGGGGTTTAGTTCCTGAGAGCACTAGTTGAAGTGTGGAGGAGCAGGTTGCTATGTTCTTGCACATTGTTGGGCACAACCAAAGGTTTAGGGTTGTGCATCAGTCCTTTGCTAGGTCCATAGAGACTGTCCATAGGAACTTTCACCAAGTTCTTTATGCTGTTGGGGAGTTGAGAAATAAAATGATCAAGCCTCCTTCTTCTACCACACATCCAAAGATACTTGGCAGCCCTAGATGAAACCCACACTTCAAGGTAATTCCTTGTTGTAGTTGTTTAGTGGTAAATCTCAAGTTCTTGGTGTATTCATGTGCTTTATCATAATGTTCCAATTTTTTAGGATGTCATTTCAGCCATAGATGGCACACATGTCCTAGCTAGGGTACCTAGGTCCATGCAGCAAGCTTTCAGGGTAGGAAGAAGGATCCCACACAAAATGTTATGGCTGCAGTGAAATTTGACCTCAAGTTCACTTATGTGTTGGCTGGTTGGGAGGGCTCAGCCCATGATGCCCATATCCTTGCTGATGCTATTGAGAGGCAGGATGGTTTCACAGTGCCTGAAGGTAATTAGCACACCCACTGCCTTTCACTTATCTGTTCAACAGATTTGTCACTTATTAGCCCTTGCCTTCACTCAAAATTATAGGTAAATGCTATCTTGTAGATGCAGGATATGCATGCCGCAATGGCTTCTTACCTCCCTATAGAGGTGTTAGGTATCACCTGTTTGAGTACAGCAGCACAAACAGACCCTCCAATGCAAGGGAGCTATTCAACTTGAGGCACTCCTCCCTTAGGGTTACTGTGGAGAGTGCTTTTGGGGCTTTGAAGAATAGGTTTAGGATTCTTTACAACAATCCCTTCCACCCCTACAAGACCTAGGTAAAGCTAGTCATTGCCTGCTGCATACTGCACAACTGGATTCTAGGTTTTGGACTTGACCAAATTATGCCTGATGAGGACTGGCTTCCACCTAACAACCCACCTGCCCAACCAGACTAGGACCAAGAGGACTCTGTGGCCATGACCATGAAGAGAGATGAGATCTGCAATGCAATGTGGGCTTCTAGGGGCACCAATAGGACCTGAGCATTGCATGTTTGTTGTTGCACTTCTTTATTTGTTGGCCCTTGCTTGGAACATGTGGATTTGGAACTTATTTATGTAATGGTTGCTGGACACCTGAGACTATTTATGTAATAATCTTATTTGTTGGTTAATTCCTTATTGGTTGTTGAATGATGATGGTGGTGGCCAGTGATGTTTAGGGTGTTTCTATATTGTAGGTGGCTGTTGCTGTTTTCATATTTCTATTTGATGTTCTTGTTTTCCATTTGTAGTACTCATATGTGCTAGCTTCATCCACATGAAGCAACTAATGGGTCCAGCCCATTGTGATGGCTTCTGTGGATGAGTCTAGCACTTATGACTACTACAATCTTGTTCATGTACTCCAATGTTTACATCAGTTGGAACAACCACTAATGACTATCCGTTATGTTACTTAAGTTGAGGCCACCATTCATATTAGTAGTACATGTTCTTACAATTGTTGATATGTTGTATTAGCTACCAACTTAGGATGGATGCTGCTGAAGGATTTGTGTCTACAGCTGAGGCTGTGTATGGAGCTCCAGTGGTTGATGTTGAAGCTCCAGCACCTGGTGTTGGGGCTCCAGCTCCTGCTGTTCAAGCACCAGCATAGCCTGCAGCTTCCAATGGCCCAATGAGGTGGAACAACACCACCTCTGGCTTTGTCGTTAGGAGAATGGCCCAGCTAGTCAATGATGGTACTAGGCCTAACAAGGTTTACAAGGACAAGGATGTGAACCATGTGGCCAAGTGCCTGAAGGAATACAGTGGTGATGTTGTGACCCCAACTCAGGTGTACAATCACCTGAGGAAGTAGAGGCAGAAGTGGTCAAGGATCTGCAAACTGAAGGATCTTAGTGCTGCTTTGTGGGACAATTATGTCTATGCCATCATGCTTGAGCAGGATCACTACCTAGGCCACAGCAAGGTAGATGGAGCCTGCGTTTCATTCCTAAATTTCCTACCCATAACCTTTACTCCTCTTTAACTCTACCCTACACTGCAGGACCACCCAAAGGATGCTGAGTTTTTTAACTGTTCCATTATGTTTTATGTTGAGGTGGAGGCCATTTTTGCACACTCCCAGGCCACTGGGAGGTATGCAATTGGCTCTGGTGAGCCTCTGGGGGTTAACATGGCTGAGAGCAAAGATGTTAAGGTGGAGGGTTCTACTTTCCCCCTGCCTTCTGACCACAAACTGCCCAATGATGCTGCTGAGGGCAGCAATGCCACAAGTAAGCCCCAGCCTGCTATTGGAGGTAAGAGGAAGAGGGGAAACTTCATTGAGGAGGAGATTCTGTTGATGAAAAACATGTCATATGTTGTGAGAGATGTTGCCAGTGCACTTAGGGAGACTGGGGCTGGTCATGTTGACCCTGACCTGTGCCTTGCAGTCATGGAGATGCAGGGTTTCACCACTGAGGCCCTCATTTGTGCCTACACCTACCTACTTGAGAACAAGGCCCCTGCCACAGGCTTTGTGAAGATGGAGAACAACCACAGGGACATCTGGATGAGGACCTACCTTGCCAAGAACTACTACATGTAGTTCTGTCCATATAGGACAGCAAGGTCTTGAGGGGGTTGACTGTTGAGATGTATAGTTCCTCCACCTCCCCCCTGCCTCTCCCATTTTGATGGCTTCTAGGTGTAGCTTTTGTGAAGTCTGATTGGTATCTGACTTCTTTTGGGTTAGTCTAGCTGGATGGTGACTAACAATAGAGGAGAAGATATACTTATTTGTGCCCACAATGTTGAGGCATGTTTGGATTTGTAATGCACTATTGGTGGCCTCTGTTGGCTGCCTTAATTTGGTACTATATATATTCTATCATTTTCCTTTGAAACTGGTTTTGTCTGCTTTCTATTTGAGATGGTTCAGATTTGAAACTTTGGTGATACTTGTGGGAAAACTTAATGGCCAATGATGCAAACCCTTGATGATGAGGTGGCTCCTTTGTTTCTTTTGGTTATTACTTCACTGATCTTCTTTGTTCTAATGTTTGGCATTATATCCATGTGACACATCCATGCTCTGCAACAGCCCCTCCCTTGTGCTGATGGCAGAGCATGGAGTGTTTCTTAATTTGGGTGTTCTGTCCAGTTTTGTTTTCCATAAGGAGCCACCAATGATTCAAACATATGCAACACCACCAGTTTATAAAGCTGAGGCCAATGGACAGTTTCCATTTATTGTCTGTGATGTCAATGTACAACATACATTTATCTTCATTGTACAAAATCTGAGGCTAACTATTTATATTACAGAGAACATGGCTTCCTACTATGTCATTTTCAATGGGAAGCATGCTGGCATCTACCTAAGCTGGCCAGAATGCAGCAAGTACATCATTGGGCAATCTGGCATTGTGCATAAAAAAATTAGTAGCCATGCTAGGGCTGTTTCAGCTTTTCAAGAGTACATGAGTGACCATCAGTACCCTGTGCCACCACTCCCTATCCCCTTGCATCTTGTGCCTTGATCATCATGATGCTGGGTGGTGGAAGATGCTGGTAATGATCTCTGTTGTCATGCTGTTGGTTGGTTTCTGGATGCACCATTTGCTGTGATTTGTATCCTGATGTCAGGACCTGTTAATTCTTGTATGCTGTTGCTCTCTAAGAGCTAAGGACACATTATGTTGAAACTTATTTAATTCTAAGGACAATGATATAGAATTATTGCTAATTCTGAGGCCAATGATGACCATTTTTATGCAAAAATTACCTATCATATGCTTATGTGCATGAGGCTTTAGGCGGGGTTAACTGTTGGCGGTTGAATGAAGGGTGGCAGTTGGTGGCGGTTGAAAGGCCGACTGGGTATCAAACACCATCTCGGCTCGGCAGTTGCTGACAGTTGGCCTCCAGCCGGCCTTGGTGCTGGGAACTAAACAGCGGCTCAAATTGGGCCAGGCTAATTTGTGCTGGGAATCAAACATGGTCACGTGCAGCTCGTTGGCCTGGCTCTGGCTGGCCTAGGCCTGGCCGCTGGGTCAAGCTCCCCAGATGCAGCGTACCAAACACGTCCTAAGATTTCGCACAGTAGGAAAGGAAGAGAAGTACTGTAGGCCAGGGTGGTAGGCCACCCAGTCGTCTGCTCGTCGCGGGAACAAAGACACACAGTCACAGAGAGATAGTCACAAAGAGAGAGAGAGAGTCACAAAGAGGTGAATGGATGCGGCGGCGGCGGCGGCGGTTCTGCGTACCCCAGCGCCAGCGGGGCGGTGACGCGGTGTAGTGTCGGAGGCTCGGAGCGCACCCAGGCTTCACCTGGGCCTTTCCTTTTCAGTTTTCGCCATTTCTTTTGCAATCTGTTTTTTCTTTTTTTTTCGTTCTTCTCCATTCCGTACTGGTACACTGCCCATGCTAGTGGAGCATTAATTTCAAATCAGTAAAGTATAAAATAATATTTTTTCTATCCTTCTGTCGCAAAATCAGCCTCCAAACTCACGGGGTGGGGCTCAACCATTAATTTTCTAACCTCCCCTCCTGGATTGTTTTCCCACCTTGTGTAAATAGAACTCATTGCTAGTAATTGTACAATGACATGTTTTCCAATATTCCAATAAAGATTCAGACTTCACTGGGGAGACCTGGCTACGCCGTGAAACTTCTTGGCCTATATTAGGTTCTCTAATAAGTAACGTCCTATGTTACATCCTTCTCTAATAAGTACTCCATTATTTTTAAATTATACTTCACTTTGACTTTTTTAATGTATATATTTTACTATGTACGTAGATAAATAATATGTTTAGATATATAACAAAATACATATACCTAAAAAGTCAAAGTGAACTATAATTCAGAACGAAGGGAGTAATTGATATGGCGTGGGTTTTGCGGAGGGTACAGAGGAAATCGAGGCAATCGTGCGGTGGGTTGGTTGGCGTGGCTACGGCCGAATCACCAGCAGCCACCATCGAAGGAGAAGACCCGCCGCCTTGGGAGTCTATTCCTTCTTCGATGATAGCTTACACAACCTACGACGTCCTTTTATAACTTGAATGTTTTATTATAAAAGAAAAATATCGTATAATGACTGATAAATGGAGCTGATAAGTTTAAATAAACGGGGTGTTACAACTCTCAAAAAGAAATTACAACTCAAATATCAGCTTCTGGACCGTCTCCATGTGTGCACCTGTGATAACAAATCTGAGTTGGGCCCATGAACACAGGCCACACCCATGACCCAACTCGTGAACTCACGTCTACTGGAGTCTCACACACCTGAAATAGCCACGGATCGGGACGCACGCGGCGGACCACCCCACCCACCCCAAAAAGAAACCCACCCAAAAAAAAGGATTAACTTCACTGTGCACCTAATCATACCTTAGAAAAAAATAGCAGCCACTTTATGAAACAGGACTCATCAGCCAGTGACCGAAACCAACAAATCTCAGGCAGCAGCACCGTCTGATTAACCAGATATCAATGTTCAAAGATATTATACATATACATCGAAGCCACAGCAAATAAATAAAATAAAAATGTGACAATAAAAAAGGAGAGAGGGAAGTATCTATTCAGATGTCAGGTATTGTAGACTTCCGATACACGTTGCAGTAACGCATTCGAACGCAGCACTTCAATTCCCATTATCACAATGTCAGGTCCCTACTCCAGACCATCTTCCGGCTATAGCATATTACAGAATTTAAGTAGATTTCAAGTAAATATTTAGCCTTATGATATTTTTTATTTTTTATCTCCTTTAAGAAGGTCTTCGACGGAGCTTCTGTATTTGGTTATCAACTCCCTGAAAGAAAGATACTGGTACTATAAGAGGGTGATCTCATGACTTGTATTAACCCCCATGTTTGTAAGTCATGATTTTTTTTTAAAAAAAAAATCCCACCACTATGAATTTCCAGATTGAAGCAATCATGCTGGCCTCTTACTAAACTGTTGGGAATCAATCACTTTAGTAGGACCAACATGTCAGCTTAGGTTGGGATTTCGAAAGGTGATGTGCCACAAGCTATTAAAAAAATGCAGCTAAGGCAACACACACATAATTTTCTAAAGCATATAATCAGACAGCGGAACTTACTTTCTTTGATCAAGCAGCTGCCGTGTTTCATCTAAACTCTGCCTTTGTCCCTCAACCGTCTGTCGGCAACAAATACAGCAATTACCATGAGTACTGAAACTTTGAGCAAAAATAACTGTTTCTTAGCTTCCAAAAAGAAGCCTAGAATTATGTTGCAACTCAGCATACACCTAGTTATTGGTGAAATTCATAAGGCACATGTAAATTTGCTACATATGATGCATTAATCCAAAACAAATCACAAAAAAAGGGTCAACACATTTTGCCTAACTTATTTCAAATGGTTATCAACAATCATGCTAGAAAAACATGTTTCCAATATTAAATGTATTACAACTGGAAATGAGTAACCAGGCAATCACCAATGGAGCTGATATAGCAATATTGCACTAATTTCTTTGAAATTTCACAAAACAACCAGCACCATATAACACATAAAATTAGCATTATTTACATATGTATATGTTAAAATAGTTCTAAATATTGTAGATCGTAATGACTGCACTGCTACTGGTGTCAGCTGGAAAACTAGGGCTTCTTAAGGAAGGCAGCACATGCCGGTCTCCACTAAATGCCGCCGGTCGCTACTGGCTGGTAACATCAGTGATTACTTATTGGTAGCCCTGCGATAAAAACTGCCAGAACTACCCACACTTTAGACAGTCTTAACAATTAATAATTGCGAGTTAATGAGCGAGCCAATGGTAAGGCCGCTCGGTGGGAGCGCCACCCACCCGAGTTTGATCCCTGGCTGGGATGACTTGGGTGTTGCATGGGGGATTTTCACCAAAGGGGACTGAGCGTGGGTGTGAGTTGCTCAATAGGCGTGTTCCGAGACCGCTTGGACAGCCTCATTCATGTTTGAGCATACAGTCAGCACGAGTGCCCATTTTATTGGATGCCAAAACAAACAAATTAAGATTCATTAGCCAGAATAGTTCATTTTAACTTAATACTTACTATCGAGTTCAAAAGACCACTAAGAATAAAGCAAATGAGTCAAGAAAAAGAAGTAACAGAACTTACAGTAGACTTTGAGCTTATTGTTCCTGATATGGAGTTTAACAATTGTTGGCACCTAGCAAACTGGCTGGTCAACTCTTCAACCTGCATAAAAGAACAAGAATCTCTTAATGTAATAACTTATGGAATTAGGATTCAGCAGAACACGGGAACATGGGGGAAAAGTATGGTGCTACTGCTTAGTGGTATTCTATGTTCAACATAAGAAAACATTTAGAGACTATAAGCAAAGGGAATATAATTCTTAGCACAGAAAATCCACAGGATGGGACCCCAATTTTTTTTCTTTGTAAGAAATAGCATGCTATTAGACGACACACAGTAATAATTCTATTATCCTTCTGCAGTTGCATTAGTTGCATGGCTAAGGGTATGACTTCCACTGGCTTGGGAAGTCATGATCTACAAATCGTATGTGGGCTAAGGAAATGAACCACACAGATCGGCTGGCCTCAGTAAGCACCAACACTAGAGCACTATTCATTATCTATCTCTTTGCTGGGGGATGATTTAAGAATTATATCGTATATCAATTCAAACTTGTATAAGAATATTCAGGGCTTCTCACCTAAGAAGAAACTTTCAGCGGCTATGAAAGATGCTTTCTACAGCGAAGCTAAAATTAGTTCTGACACGATCATGAACTATGAGCAGAGGTGCATCCGTCCATAAAACAATTGAAAATTAGAAAATGGGGGTTCTTACCAGTGCATCGGAATTTTGGTCCCTTGTTCCTGTACCAATCGCATCAGCTAATCTTGTAACCAACTAACAGCGAACAAAAAAAAAATATGTAAAGAAGAAAACTATCAGCATTTCAGGAGATATTCTAGTATTTTCTCAAAGAAAAAAGGAAAAGAAGAGTTATCATACAAGTGAATACAAAGATTTGCTGTGAATGCCATTGCAAATAAGCATACATGTTAGATGCCAATACAAGCATGTGATTACCAGCTTAATAAAAAACTGCAATACCAAACTAAGAGCAAAGCCCCCCAAACACAAAAGCTCCACAGAATTCCAAACCGTCCCTTACTTACATGGAGGAGGTGGAAGTGGGAAGCAAGCGAAGCGTGGTGATGCTGCTGCGGCTGCGGTGGAGACATCAGTGCCTGCTGCTGCTGCTGCTGTGGGGACATCAGTGCTGGCGGCGGCTGGGGTGGAGACATCAGCGCCGGCTGTTGCTGCGGCAGTGGCTGGTGGTACTGGAGGGCGTGGAGGTGGTGGTCTGGCTGCGGGGACGGCACGAGCCCACGGTAAGGGTCGCCGTACTGCTGCTGCGGGTGGTGGTGATCCATCTCTCTGTCGCCACACCTGCGGGTGATTTAGATTACTACTGGATCAGATCGATTCTTAAGTTAGGTTTTGGGTGCTCGGTTTCACACAGCAGAAACGGAAGAGGAGGGATGGGCAAACCTGGTGGGTGCTCGTCGCCGGCGAAATGGACACGACGAAGGTCCGGCCCGACGGCGGCGGCTGTAGCCTAGTGCTCGCCGAGAAATTGGGAGCGGGCGAGGGGAAGAAACGATTGGGAGCTGGCAGGACCAGTCGACAATGGGCATACTCCACGGTGTTATGGGCCTATTTGGGCCCTCGAGCTTACAGGAAGATAAACTATTTCTTGGTGTTTTGTTTTTCTATTATTTTGATGCCATGTTTTTACTGATTTGGAAAGAGAAACATATAACTTTAAAACAATGATACAGCATGATAAATTACCTAACAAACAATATCATAATTACATTTTCATCTGTATATAGTTGAAATAAGATTTGGACTTCTTCGGCACTCAAAAGAAATCATCACATATCAAAACAAGGAGGTTTTTCATTTAATTAGGGATATTCAAATGAGTGAATGACAATATGTATTCCACTGTTCTATGTTATAATGAAAATGCTTATCTAGGTGCATAACCAGAAATCAATTTGCTTTTGGGATAAATGGGATATGTGTTAGGGATATATAGGTCACTGCACGATTATGCCAAATTATGCTTAGGCCAAACATTCCTCTTACACAAAAGTAGGATTCTGAATGTCGATCGAGATTCTCGTAACAATAGTTTCTCTTGACAACCAAAATGTCTTCAAACATCTATGTATTCTTAAAAAGGCTCTATGAAATAAGTTGTACCAAACATGGCTTACGCTCGCAGTCCCGGTCCATCAACCGACATCAGATTTTGCTGCTTTCCCATTAACATAAATCAAGCTTACTCAAAAATTGATTATAAACTCTCAGTTTGCGACTTGAAGGGTTACATCAGAGACGAGTGCGATACGATGATTAAATTTTGTGATACATGGCGTGCACCCATGCTGCCACCACGATCCCTTTCCCCTTCCTCAAGGTTTTGTTTTTTTTCCCCCTCTTTCAAACCAACCAGAGCACCACCTGTCTCCCTTCTGGATGTGTAGGCAAACTGGTCCGTCACCAAAAGCTTATGTAGTTTATTACGCAGTAACTCACGAATGTTGTGGTTGACATAAATCAATTCCACGAGCAGCTAAAATGCTCCTCTAGTTGGCATCGTCAATCAAATATAAAAACACGAGGAACTGCCTGTTTTTTATGACCTACCCACTTTTTTTATAGAAGATTCATTGGCGACTCGCTGACTCGAATAGTCGCTTTTGTGAAGACGTAGACACGCAGTACATCTCATGGCGTCTTTTGTAAGAAGAAGAAGAAAAACTATACAATGAATGACAAATAATTACTGTAATATAAAAAGGGTTTAAACCGTTTTCGTTTGCTTTCACAACGTACATGTGGCTCCGTTGCACGAACTTTGCTTGCTTACGCAGATTCCAGAACACGCACACGTAGCACTTTCATGATGTACACCTACATTACAATAAAGAAAAACACCTGTTGTGTAAGTCCTTTGTACCAGGTGGTTTTGAACAGGGAACCTTCTAATTCTAAATTTCTAATTAGAACAAAGGAGTAGGAGTACCTGCGAAGGAAAAGAGGAAGAAAAGAAGGTTCTTGTTCTACTCGTCCATGCCTTTGTGGAATGGAACACTGGACAGCGGCCACTGGTGCAACAAAGTTGACCATGCAGGCTGAAACGTCAGGCTCGGTATATACATTCGCATGCACCTTTTTTTTTTTACAACATATTCCTCTTATCTCATCAGAAAAGGCAACATATTCGGATGCACTTGAATAATTGAATTATATTCCTTTCATTCTCATCGCATCATAAAAACAGGAGAAGAAAACGACCGTGACGCAAGAAACGGGCAGCGACGCCGCCAACGGCCCACCGCTGTCGAGGAAAACGAAGGGCACCGCGAGAGCATTCAAAACAGAGGCCCAGTTCCCGGTTTCAGACGTCGCTGGTTTTGCCGTCCGGTCCGTTCGGCGCCGCCCGCGCCCACGGTCGGCGACTCGCCTTGCGCTGCTGACTGCTGTGCCGGCTGCTGCCGCCGTGCCGCGGCATATCCTAGTTTTGCCAGGAATCATCCCACATTGCCCCAGTACAGTAGCGCTGCTCAGCTCTAATTTAGATATAAAACTAAATTCTTATAAAAGAATATTGGCGATTAAGAATATTGGAAAAATTCAAAAAAATAGATGGTTTAATTTAATTTATAGTAAACGAGAGCCAAGAGGGACACTTTCTTGCAACTGCAACTTCTTCTCCAAGAAGACCCTTTCTATTTTTAGAGTAAACGAGAGCCACTTTCTTGCCAGTGGTTTATTTTTATTTAGAGTAAACGAGAGCCACTGACTGGTAGGCCCGCCATGCTCTTTACCTATTCATGCCAGTGGACCATCGCTCCAACTCGAAGAAAAGAATGGAAGGGGAAGTGGGAAAAAAAAAACCCCCCAAATTCAGTGGGCACCACGTGTCCGGCGACTCGTCCTGCCTCCCTGGTGCCACTGCGCCTAGTGCCTACGCCTGCCACCTCCGTCTCCGCTCGTCGTCCTCGTCGCCCACGGAATCGCAATTCCCCATTCCTCCCCCTTTCTATAAAACTCCGGCACCAAATCTCGAATCCCTTCTCGCTGCTTTCCGCCGCTCGACTCCGACCCTGACCCCGACGCCGACGCCGACGCCACCTCCGTTCCGTCCCCATTCCCCGTCCTCCACCGCGGAGCGGACAGAGATCCGGAGCGGCGCGCGATGGCGAACATCGACATGGCGAAGATCCTGGCGGACCTGGACCGCGGCGTCGCCGACGCGCGGGTGCCCAAGACCAAGCTCGTCTGCACGCTCGGCCCGGCGTCCCGCTCCGTGCCCATGATCGAGAAGCTGCTCCGCGCGGGCATGAACGTCGCGCGCTTCAACTTCTCCCACGGCTCCCACGAGTACCACCAGGAGACGCTCGACAACCTCCGCCAGGCCATGCACAACACCGGCATCCTCTGCGCTGTCATGCTCGACACCAAGGTCTGGAGCCCCTCTCGCTCTCTGTCTGTCTTTTGTGTTATGGTGGATTCGCTTGCTCTGCTGTCGTTGCCTGCTTTAGCTGCATGCTTGGGTTGGCCACGCTTGCTGATTGGTTGGATCGGGGCTGGCGGGGTTTGTTTTTGTTTGCCGCTGGAGGGATCTAGTGATCTGTTCAGTGGGACGAGCTAGAATTACTTTTTATCTCAATATGGTTTCCACTCACGGCAGCTTTGTGTTATCTCTATATGGTTTCCACTCAGGGAGCTTGGTATTTTGATCTCAATATGGTTTCCACTCAGGGAGCTTGGTATTTTGATCTCAATATGGTTTCCACTTAGGGAGCTTGGTATTTTGATCTCAATGGTTTTTTGGTAGAAGGTTTAGGTCCTCTAAACTTAATTAGTGCATGCTACATATATGATTGACGCGTATAAAATGCTTGAAGTAGCTGGTTCCTTAAATAAAGTGTGCTGGCTTTTGTTTGACATAAGCATGCCAAGGGTTAGATTTGCATGCGGCTCCATACTGGCCCTTTTGCAAACTGCTCATTAGCTCATGCTTATGTCTTGAATACTCCATATAGAATAGAAGTCGTACGTCTTGTTGGTTCAAGCTATTTTCAGATTTTGTCTGCTTGTTGTTCAAGTTACTGGAAGTCTGGAATGATTTTTGGACTTAATGGTTTGATTGACTGCTTCCTATGGGGTTCATCTGCATCGAGCTTAGCTTCCAAGGTCTTTATCCCTTTGATTTCTTGACAGTTGAGGCTACTTTAGTCATGATGTTATTGGTTATCGTGTTTGTGAAAAAAGGAAACAATACTCCATGTTGGATACAGTTACTTTCAGATTTTGTCAGTATGTTCAATCCTTTTACTTTGTACATTAGCACTTTCACTTGTATGTTTAACTTCAACTACCCAGAGTGTCCTGCAAAGTTGGTGGATGTTGTTAGCTGCTGTGGGAGTTATTAGCTTTTAAGAAATCAATTTTCTCACTGGACTTGAAGATTGACAAATTGTAGGCCAAAATATTTTTCTTGGCATCGGCATCTTGAGCTCAATGGTTTCAGTAGGAGTATTGACATTCATCTTGAACAAAATGAATGCTACATATATGGTTAACACCTGTGATAACATTAGTTGCTTTCTTATGTAATGGGATACTGATTTGTGACAGTTTGACAGAATAGTGCCAAGGGTTAGATTTTCCTATGGCTCTATATTTGCCTTGTTGCCATTGGTCACTCTTATGCCAACAATTCTCCATGTGGATTGTTGAAGTCAATGTTTTGTTCAGATTACTTTCACTACTTCTTGCTATTGTTCTGTGTTTAATGGGCCAGGATCACTTTATTGCTTTTAGTTTTGGATTTGGAATGGTTTGGTTGTCTCTAAGCTTGCAATGCCAAAGCATTCAGTCTCCCCAGATATTCAGGGTCGTTCAATTCTCTTGATTTTTAATTTTCTTGATACAAGATCTTATCTATAACAGAACTTCTAAGGATCTGTATTCCTTAATATCTTGTCAGTTCCCACTAAATTGCTACCTCTTCATTGTCTTACGTTCCAGTTCATGGTTTACATGGTCATATTTGTTGGTTTGGCATCATTAAAATTCAGTAAATATATACTGTACCTGCTCTTTGCTGCTTATGTAGTTATGTGTCTTTCCATGATATTTTGCAAAAATTCTTACTGTATTCTCCTTTGCATGACATTTAAGGTGGTTATATTAAGTGTTCTTAATCAACCTTTTGTTGCTGCAGGGTCCTGAGATTCGTACAGGGTTTTTGAAGGATGGTAAACCAATTAAGCTAACCAAGGGTCAAGAAATCACTGTCACCACTGATTATGATATCAAGGGTGACGAAAATATGATTGCTATGAGTTACAAAAAACTGCCTGTAGACGTGAAGCCTGGAAATGTCATACTCTGCGCAGATGGTACTATCTCTCTGGCCGTTCTGTCTTGCGATCCTGATGCTGGAACTGTGAGATGTAGGTGTGAGAACACTGCGATGCTTGGTGAGAGGAAGAACTGCAATTTGCCGGGAATTGTTGTGGATCTTCCTACACTGACTGAGAAAGACAAAGAAGACATTTTGGGCTGGGGTATTCCAAATGATATTGACATGATTGCTCTATCCTTTGTCCGCAAAGGATCAGATTTGGTGAATGTCAGACAGGTTCTTGGGCAGCATGCCAAGCGCATTAAGTTGATGTCAAAGGTTCGTATATACTATCACTGTCGACCTTTAAAGGCTATTTCAGATATTTCTCTGTCCATAATTTTGCACGAGTCCAATTTTTGTTCTGTGTTGAAACCATAGACGCAGAATAATGTTGTGCTTGCATCTCTCGTGTGAAGCCTTCCCATCTTATTTTATATCGAGAACAACCTGAAAGTACTATGTTGAGTACTCTTTTACCATCTAAGATGTAGTGCTTGCCCAGGCTACAACTCCACAAGAACTTTTACTTGACAGTTAGTTAGCAAAAATGCAAATGCAATTATGTTAATTTTACTCTACATTTCCACCTGGTAGACTGTTTTACTCCTAGCCAGATTCTCCGAAATACTGGATAATTCCTTTATTGTAAACAATGGGTTTCCCCTATCTGTCAAAGTTAGAAAGTTCATTTCCCGTAAATTAAGTGCAGGAAATCTTGGAAATCACTTCTCAAATTGTTCAGACTAGCCCATGCTATTTATTACTTCTTTCTTGCAATGTCTGGACTCTGGAATCTAGATGGTTTCCTGCTATAGTGTTAGTCATATTACATGTTGATAATGTACATATATATAGAACTTATGATCGTGTTGGTTATGCTGTCATGGATCTGATTTCTTTCATGCTATGGTTCTGCTATGCAGGTTGAAAACCAAGAGGGTGTTGTAAACTTTGATGACATCTTGAGGGAGACTGATGCTTTTATGGTTGCTAGAGGTGATCTGGGAATGGAGATCCCAGTTGAGAAGATTTTCCTTGCGCAGAAGATGATGATCTACAAGTGCAACATTGCTGGCAAACCTGTTGTTACTGCTACCCAGATGCTTGAGTCAATGATCAAATCTCCTAGGCCAACACGTGCTGAGGCTACTGATGTTGCAAATGCTGTTCTTGATGGAACTGATTGTGTCATGCTCAGTGGCGAGAGTGCCGCTGGAGCCTACCCTGAGGTGGCTGTGAAGATCATGGCTCGTATCTGCATTGAGGCAGAATCTTCCCTGGACCATGAGGCAGTTTTCAAGGCGATGATCAGGTCGGCGCCCCTCCCAATGAGCCCTCTGGAGTCTCTTGCATCATCTGCTGTGCGAACTGCCAACAAGGCCAAGGCCGCACTGATCGTCGTCTTGACTCGCGGTGGCACCACGGCCAAGCTGGTCGCCAAGTACCGTCCCAGGGTTCCCATCCTGTCTGTTGTCGTACCCGTGCTTACGACGGATTCTTTTGACTGGACCATCAGCTCCGAGGGCCCAGCTAGGCACAGCCTGATCTACAGAGGTCTCATTCCCCTCCTCGCTGAAGGCTCTGCAAAGGCTACAGATTCAGAGTCGACAGAGGTGATCCTGGAGGCTGCGTTGAAGTCTGCCGTGCAGAAGCAGCTTTGCAAGCCTGGTGATTCCATCGTGGCTCTTCACCGTATTGGCGTCGCCTCCGTCATCAAGATCTGCATCGTGAAGTGATCACCATGACTTAAGTCCCGGGGGTGGTTCTCACCGCTGGGAATGTTTCTGCCTCCTTTTTACTGCATTTTTCGGAGACAGATAATTATGTTGTAAGCCTGCGTCTGCTCTTTGCAGTTGCAGGATGTTTTTCGTTCACATTCACATAGTTTTTGAGCTGGTAAATGTGGAGGGAGAGGACTCCATTGATGTTAGTGGTAATAAGATCTGTATCTACGGAGTTAAGTTAAAAGGCTTTTTCATGAAAATGGTGGAACATGCTGTATGTCGGTTCATGCCAGTATTTAGTGTAAACATTATGTTTGAAACCTGTTTACAATAGCTGTTCCGGAGGATAGCAAATTTTGCAAACATACGTAGTAGAGATACAAACTGTGAACTATTCCAGTCTGTCAAAAAAAGGTGCAATTCTAAGTCAAATGATTAGAAGTTTGATCAAATTTATATAAAAAGATACTCATATTTAGTACCATTCGATTTGTTATGAAATATATTATAGTATATCTATCCATTTAGATTCGTTATTGTATGCAGACAATTATAGTCAAACATGATAGTTTGCTTTTTTTTTTGTGACTTGATTTACTAGAGCTACAATTGCATCTTTGGACCGAGATAGTAACACACTCTTCTTCCTTTTTTTTTAAAAAAAACAAATATTTTCTTTTAAAACAAGTATACCAATATTAGTTGCTTTTACATGAATCCACTACTCACCGTTCACCGACTCATCTTGAAGGGACAGGAACGTGTAACTTACTTTGCTGGCAAGTGAGTCGTGGACAGACAGGTATAGGTTCGCGGCGTGTGCGCGGCTCCTCGCCTCACTGGACGTCCGACACCGGCGGAAATGAACGCGTAGGCGTAGCCATCAGTCCACGGAAAAGGAAAGAGATGCATCCGTGCCCCGCCGCCACCACGGATGGGTCTCTTTGATCGCCTCCTCCTCGGCGGCGGCGATCGCAGCAGGGGGAACGAGGATCAGGAGCGTGGTGGCGGCGCCGAGACGGCCGCCATGGGGTCAGACGTGCAGCCGTCGGCCATCCCTCCCCTCTCAGCCGCCGCCGCCTCCGTCGTCCGCCGATGCGCCGGGTACGTACCCGATCGACATTGCGCGTTGCCGCGGATGGGGTCTTTCTTTTTTCCGTTCACCGGGACATGACAGACATACATAGCATTGCATTGTGCGTGGCCGTGGCAGGATCGCGGGCGTGCCGGTGGATCAGCTGCTCCGGCGGCTGGACGCGGAGGAGCAGGCCGGCGGCCCGCTAGAGTACGCCAGGAGCGTCGTGGAGTACTGCTCCCACGTCGCCCTGCGCGTGGAGGCCAGGCGCCCGGACCACCTCGGCGACAGGGAGTTCCACACGCTCACCTACGACATGATGCTCGCCTGGGAAGCGCCCGATGAGGAGACTGACGCCGTGTTTCAGGTCAGATCGGTTCTTGCCTTGCCTTACCCACTAGAACAAACAGACCATGCAATCCTCACCCGATAGATATTGATCCGGCTTCATCATTGGTTTTTCACGATGCAGAAAACGGCATTCAGCGTTCTCCGTGACGACGCAGATGACGACGATGACGCATCAATTTTCTATTCAAGCCCAACGCAGATGGCCATTCAGGTTTTTCCCTTGTTTCCTTTCCCTTACATCAGATCATTCCTTTGTGTTGCCTGATCTCGCATGACATCAATGGCTAGGTCGATGGCAGGAGGACAGTTGGACCCGAGGCATTTGCCAAGATTGCTCCTGCCTGCCCTGCCATGGCACACCCCATCACCGTCCGAAACCTATTTGACGCGCTTACCAACTCCACCGGAGGGCGGCTGCATTTCCTTATCTACCACAAGTATCTCAGAAGCTTAGACGAGTATGTATATATGCGCATCGTTTCATCCTCAACATGCAGGTTCACATTGTTTGGAAGCTATCACATTCTTCTGAATTATGAGCATCACTCACTGTATATGTCATCTCTGATGCTAGGGCGTTGTGCTCTGCAAAACGTATGCTAGGGGGGCACAAAGCTCCTGCCCTTCAGCTCTCTGACGACGAAGTGATCCTTGACAGCCACGGGGCTGCGACAACCAAGCCAGTTCTTCAGCACATCGGAATGTCCACGTGGCCTGGTTAAGCACCCTCCTTATGGTAATTTTGATCAGCGCTGCTGATATCTGTTTCTTCACGAGGTTCTTAATGTGTACGGACTGAAAATTATGCAGGGAGGCTCACACTGACGAATCACGCGCTCTACTTTGAGGCTATTGGTGTTGATTTCCAATATGGCGAGGCTGTCGTGTATGATCTGGCAAGGGACTTGAGACAATCAGTAAAACGTGAGTCCACTGGGCCATGGGGTGCTCACCTCTTTGACAAGGCTGTCATGTACAAGTCCAGCTTGATGTGAGTAGCTGCACAACCGTACAGTACATCATAGAAAGGCGATCATTTTATCATAGTTGTAATCTGCACATATTAGACTAACGTTAACGTATGTTTACTGTCGACAGAAGTGAACCAGTCTTCTTTGAATTCCCACAATTCAAAGGCCACACTCGCAGAGACTACTGGTTTTCAGCCATCAAAGAAGTGCTGCACGCACACAAGTTCATCAGGAAGTACAGGCTTGCGAGTTTCCAGAAGGCGGAGGCGCTCTCTGTCGCAACATTAGGGATTTTGCGGTACCGCACTGTGAAACAGGGATTCCACATACTACCAGCACATTTCAAGACCATCCTTGCCTTCAACTTGGCAGAGAAACTGCCGAAAGGGGACAAGATTTTGGATGCGAGTTTTACTGACCAAGAGGTTTAGGGTTCAAGCCCCAGCCTCTGCACATTTGTGCAGAGATGGCTGCTGGCTATTTTTTCTTCTTCAGACCCTGCAGTGCGGGAGCCTACGGCACTGGGTACGTTCTTTTTGTATGGCCAGCTCAAGCAGCATTGCCCAAGATTCACAGGAAGCCAAGATTTTGGTCAGAGCAGTTCTGATGAATTGATGCTTGCTGACCCCTTCCCACTTTCTGCATATACCATGGTGACAATGGGTTTGCTGAAACTGAAAGAGGACAATGCTGAGGAGAGAGATTTCACTGTGCGAGACGTGCAGATTGGAGGAACTAGCTCAGTTCAGATGGCTCTAGAGCGATCGCTTGGGTATTCAGGTAGAGAGGAAGCGGCAAGGGCTACGCTTGATCAGGTCAAAGTGGAAGATATAGACACTAATGTAGCTGTTCTAAAGGTATTGTTTTTTTCTCGAAAAATAGTTCATTATCTTGCATAAAACTTAATTCAGGTAAATCTGAAACTAAAACTATGGCGGGTGGCAGAACCTAAGCTTTTATTGAATTAATGTACTAAATAGCAGAGCATATTTCAGGCTTTC
The DNA here is from genome assembly GCA_023333625.1 of Bothriochloa decipiens. NCBI lineage: Eukaryota > Viridiplantae > Streptophyta > Magnoliopsida > Poales > Poaceae > Bothriochloa > Bothriochloa decipiens. The sequence goes on from CM041642.1 coordinate 1,407,287, forward strand.
AGCATATGTCATCCAGGTAGTTCATAATCTGAGCTTATTTAAGGATTATTAATGTAATAACATTGGTTAACTCCTTCCAGGAACTAATATTTCCTTTGATTGAAATAGGCAAAAGGTTGCTCACTTTGGCCGGGTGGGAAGAGCCCTTTAAATCTTTTGTCTTCTTGTTATGTTTCCTCTACATGGCATACAGGTATTGTTTTCTGATACGTGATGTTATCATCTGCAATTTCCTCAAGTTTTTTTTTATCACAAATTTGGGTTGGGAAAAAGGTATTTTTGCATGTAGCTAAAGTTGCCTGTTTTTAGTACTCCATAAATCGTTGTCGTCCTTTACTGCAGTGGCTGGATCTGGTTCATGTTTCCTGGATTTTTGCTTGGTTCTACTCTCTTCATGCTATGGAACAAACATTACGGGAACGGTCGCTCGGTAGAAGCATTTGAGATCATTACTCCTCCTCGAAGAAGAACTGTGGAACAGCTTCTTGCTCTGCAACAGGCCATCTCGCAGCTGGAAGCACACGTGCAAGCAGGGAACATTTTTCTCCTCAAGCTCCGGTCCCTCATGCTTGCAGCATTTCCTCAGGTGTCTCTTGATCTCTTCTATAAATGCAGCCATAGTGTTTGAAACATTGCCATCCTGACCAGTGAAATTTATTGCTTGAATTCAGAGCACCAACAGAGTTGCAGCTGCACTGGTCGTTGTGGCCACGATGTTCACATTCGTGCCATTGAGAACCATTGTTCTACTGATTCTTCTAGAAGCATACACAAGACATATGCCATCGAGGAAGAAGAGTAGTGAAAAGTTGGTGAGAAGGTTAAGAGAGTGGTGGCTCCGGATTCCGGTAAAAATGTTGATTTTATTGCTTTACGCCATGTTCCATGCACATTCTTTTGAGTGGTAGAGATATTGGTATCATGCCGTCAAGATGAGTGTTCAAATGACAGAAATACCTTGGTGTAAGCAGGCCTGAATTTAACAAGTGGAAATATATGAAGGAATGGTGTCCTATTCATTGTAGCAAACATATATGGTTCTTCCTGATATGACCAGTAGCGATTAGGGAAAAGGAATGATGGAAGAATTAAATCTTATTGTCATGACCTGCTTGCCTGTTGTTGTTGCAACTGATCACAGAAGCTGTGATATATTAACATCTTCATACCAAACCATTTTTACTTTAGTTAGAGCCGACGATGTTGAGGTCACATATACTTTATCTTATATATTAATTGACTGAATTTTTAAAACAACATATGTTTAAGATACAAAGTAGACCCAGCATGAGTAGCAAAAAAACTACTCATGTGAAATATGACCGATTCAATCGATCAAACTATAACAGATTGATTGCAATAGATATAATAATATTATACTATAATATACATTTTATTTTGTCTTAACAAACGTCCTAAATTTCAAGTCAAAGCCTGCCCCCGGATGCAATCCAATGCAAGATATACCCGGAGCAGGACATTGCCAATGACCCATCAATTGGCCGCCACGCGTGCAGCCCAAGTGTCCAGCTCTGTCTCTCCCTCTGTGCAAGCTGGGGCCCACATCGACCAGGTGTTTAACATAGGCAAAATTTCTTGTTTGAGAAGCGAAGTTGGGAAGTAATAACACGTAATTATTCGTTGGGTGAATGCAGCAAGGAAGGAGGAACGCGCGTGCCGGTGAATATGAAATGGGGGAAAGTTTGCCGGCAACCGTTGATCACGTCACGACGGACGAAAACAGCTTTGGGCTTCCGGTTCCGGATGCACGCACGCAGTCTCTCTGAATGTTCAACGCCTTAACAACAACAACAACCAGCCAGTGGTCAAATGAAGCATGCTCGCATTGCTTGCCTGCAGGGATTAGGCAGCTTCCGTGCAATTAAATTAGTCACTATATTCGCCTTCATTCTCTGCCGTGACACGATAGGGGTGAGCTCGGCGTGACGACGACAACATGGCCGGGATCGCTGTCGCCACACCGACCGTCCGCAGGGCCGTCCCGCGAAAATCGAAGGCCCTGTACGATATAAAAAATAAGGCCTATTAGCTTAGAAAAAAAGACTAAATATACGATATGATAAAGCATATAGTATATTGCAATAAGATATATATCAAGATTTAAGAATGGTACCTATGTCGTATATTCTTTACTTGATAACATTATTCTTTTAGTGCTCTTTGAAATAAAGTCTTCGACGATACGCTTATAATCAATCTTCTCTAATATTTCGCCTTCAAGTGCTATTATAGCCAAATCATTAAGTCTTTCTTGTGTCATTGTAGAACGCAAATAAGTCTTTAATAGCTTTAACTTAGAAAAGTTTCGTTCTGCTGATGCAACGGTCACAGAAATAATCAATAGAACTCTATATGCAATAGTTGCATTAGGAAAACAACCATGCTCCTTTAAAAACCGCAAAATTTCAACAGACCCTATTCTTTCTTTTGGAATAAGTTCTTTGGCATTAATATCAGATTTGTCATCCTTTGTAAGAACAGCCTCAAGATTATCACAAGAAGACTTCAAGAGTTGGTTATCCAACGACTGCAATGTTTTCGAAGTAAATAAGAAATCAAATTTTTTTTGGTAATCTTTGTACTGCTCAAATCTTGTTGTAAGAGAGGCAATAGCTTGATCAATAACAGTGTTAAAATACTCTACTCTAAATAACTCCTCTGGAGACATTGTGGCAATATTTGTGTCTTCTGGATTTTCATCGTGATGCCTCTTTCTTGTAATTTTTTTTAATGAATGTAGTACCAATATTCATCTCAAGTGCAATTTCTTTGACCGACTTCAAAGCTTCTAAGAAACCAGTTTCCCTATAGCCCTCGAAGAAAGAAATAAGCCCTTGCACTTTCTTGATAGCAACATCAATAAGCATATCCTTTTCTTGCATTTGTTTTCCTTGCACTTTCTTGATAGCAACATCAATAAGCATATCATTTTCTTGCATTTGTTTGCTTACCAAATTAGCAGCATACAGTACCTCATACCAAATGACAACCGCCACTATAAAATCATATTGTCCAAGTTCATTATTTGCAAGACTTTAGCCTCACTGCTCTTTGCTGGATCATTATCAGTTTCAGATACCTAAAATTAAAAGAAGGAAAATATTTTTAATATATGAGATAACCAACAAAAGTACATTAGTAAATCAGTACCAATATGAAAATGTTGGATACCTGAAGTAGAGAGTCCCGAATGTCTACACACTGAAATCTGATAGCTTTAACACTATCAATGCGACTCTCCCATCGTGTAGCTGAAACTGACTTGAGAGTCAGTCCAGTTATGTTATCTTTTAGAATCTGTCGTTTTTTAGTAGAGTTAGCAAATATTGTGTAGATACGTTGGATGACTCCAAAGAAGTCTTTAGCTCTGCCACAAGTCTTAGTAGCCATACCACAAAGTGTTAAATTAAGGCTATGACAACCACAAGCAGAATAGAAAGCTCTAGGATTTACATCCAAAAGCTTCTTTTGTACACCTTGATGTTTTCCTTTCATATTTGAACCATTATCATAGCCTTGTCCTCTCACATCATCTATGTCAAGATCAAGAATCTTTAGCTCATTGTCTAGCACATCAAAAAGTGCCTGTCCAGTCGTGTCAATTACATCTAAGAATCCTAGAAAGGATTCTTCAACATGACCTGATGTTGAGTCCACATATCTTATAATTAAAGACATTTGTTCTTGGTGACTTGTATCAGGGGTACAATCAAGTATGACAGAGAAATACTTTGCACTCTTTATCTTCTTAATAATTTCAGACTTAATAGCAGAAGCAAGCAAGTGTATCAACTCATTCTGAATCCTAGGACCAAGATAATGAACGGGAGTTTCTTCATTTGTAATCCGACGGACATGCTCTTGAATAACTGGATCAAATTCAGCCAACATCTCTACTAAGACCCAAAAAATTCCCATTGCTATCATCATATAGTTTGCTGTTATTTCCACGAAATGCAAGATTATGCTTGGCAAAAAATTTTACTATGCCAACAATTCTAAATTAAACCTTCCTCCAATGGTCCTTTTCTTTCTCAAGTTGTCGTTGAGCAGCTTTGTCAATAGTTTGATCAGTTTGCAATCTGTTACGCAACTCATACCAAGCTGTCATGCTCAAAACATGATCTGCACTTGTCTCATGCTCTTTGAGTCTCTTCCCAAGATGTATCCAGTCATTACAACCCTCATTTGCCAACTGACCTTTTCGATGCCTTTTTGTAAATAATTTACAACTAAAAAAAAACTCTATCGAGTTCTTTAGAATAAACAAGCCAATCCCTGTCACAACTTTCTCCATTTGATAGAATTCTATTATAGAATAGTGAAGAAAATCTTCTTCTAGATAACTTGTCCTTAGGCCCCTTCTGAATTGAGAGGTCTCTTTTAGAGCCCTTTTGTGCTAAAATGTCTACTTGTTTACTTTCAAGTGAACCCCAATATCTTGGATCAAATATATCAGGCTGAAAAGAGTCACCGGCATCCAAAGAAGGATTCAAGTCTTCACTGTTATTGTCTATCTGAGTATTTGTGTTGTCACGGAGAGTTTTCTCAATTTTAACATTATTTTCTAGAGGACCTATAGGATCATTGTCAACATTATTGTCAACTACTTGCCCCTGGCTGTGCCCCTGGTTAGGTATTGGATTATTAGATGACATTTGTGACTGTTTCTTAACAAATCTATCCATAGATCCTTCCTGAGATTTGACTAATTTCTCTATTCTTTGTTTTTTCTTTTGCTTTTGCCAACCCGATTCATATTTTCTAGACCGATTTGCAGAAGACATGGCTTCAAATTTGCTAGATGAAAGATCAAAAGAACAAAATTTAGCTTTTATATTTGCGCTGTGATTGCAGATGAATTAAAAAAAAAGGAATCATCAATAATACCTTGCGCTGTTGCCGTCAGTCGATAGTCCAGTCGTCGTGGCCTGAGCACCTTGTGCACGCTCGACGCCGGTAACCATTGCAAGGCCTGGTGGGCGACGCCGGCGGCCGATAGGGTAGGGCTTCCAGCGTCGGGGACGGGGATTGGAATTAGAAAGTCGAACAGGTTGCGATCTGCTGCTGTGTTGCGTTGCGATGGAAACAAAGAGACGTCGACGGACGGCCGGCTAAAAAACCATTCTTTATTGGGCTTCAGCGTTCACTTGAGTTGAGTGCTAATGAGCCAAACAGCGTGTTGCTATCTATACGTAGTATATATAGTATGTATGTATATATTTGAAGGCCTATATAAATTGGAGGCCGTGTGCGGTCGCACACTTCGCACATGCGAAGGGACGGCCCTGCCGTCCGTTCCGTTCAGGCCGACGACAAGGCAAAGCTCTGAATGGTACTGTGGTTGTGGTCTCACGCCGACGGCGACTCCTCCCTCCATCACGCCCCGCGGCAAACCGGCGATCGCAAGCCTGAGCTGGGACTTTGTGGTTGGTGACCTTTTTGGCACAGTTAAATCTAGCTTGGATCCTGCTGGTGTTCAGAATTTCGGCACGGCGGGCTACGTCGTGCCGTCGTGGCATATACAAGGATTAATTAAATCGACCAAGAATGGAATGTCATATTTAGTTTCTTCTCATCCTCCGTAACCTCTTCTGGTAATCTGTGGTGAACTAACATATATTCTCTACGCAGGCCTGCAACCAACCATTCAACACGGCGGTGGAACCGTGATCTCACCTCACCTGCTGCATCTACGTGCAGCGCGTACGCGTCGGTGGCGTGTCGTCGAACCGCGACACGACAAGAGATGCATGGCCTGACCTGACCCACATGCCCGACTTACCTGCCCCGCCCGACCCTCGAGCAGCTCACGAGAAGCAGAACGCGTGGTGGTCCGGTCTGGTCGTTCAAAAAAAAAAAACTTATCCTAGAGATAATAGAATCACGATTCACACATGAATGAGAACACAAAAGGCAGGCATGTGATCCGGCGTCCATTTCTTCTTCCAGGAAGCAGAACAGGGGGAGGAAAAGGCAGGCAGGTGCTTTGAAAGTCAACACCCCACGCCGCCATGGCCCATGGCGTGAACAAGTCAAGTGCCGCCGTCTAGAAGCCAAGCCAAGCCAAACCAACCAGACATGGCAACATATATAGACGACTGGCCACCGAGACGAGACGAGACGAGACGAAACGGCAATAGCTTTAGCGATCGAGTCGTGTTTGCTGCTGCGTTCGTCCATTTCCTACAGGCAACGCCGCCACACCACCGGAGCCACCGCCGGTCACCGGAGAGACGTACAGGGCCGTGCAGCAGGGTTGAGAGCAGAGCAGCACGCGACAAGCATGGCAGACTACAACAGGATCCACCCGGTGAGCGTGGGCTCGCCGCAGCCTTCCGCGCCGCCGGAGCATGGCAAGAAGCCTAGCCACGACCAGCTGCTGCCGGTGACGGCCCCGGCGCCGTACGCGCCAGCCCCGCTGCCCCCGCCACGCCGCAAGCGGCGCCGGTGCTGCCGATGCGTGTGCTACACCTTCCTGGCGCTCGTCCTGCTCGCCGTCGCGGTCGGCGCCACCGCGGGGATCCTGTACCTCGTGTTCCGGCCCAAGATCCCGACGTTCCACGTGGACCGGCTCACCGTCACCCGCTTCGACGTGAACGCCACGTCCGCGACCGTCACCGACGCGTTCGACATCGAGGTGACGTCCAACAACCCGAACCGCCGCATCGGGATCTACTACGACGGCGGCGACGTCACGGCGTCCTTCAACGGCACCGTGCTGTGCAGCGGCGCCTTCCCGGTGCTGTACCAGGGCCACCGGACCACCGTGCACCCAAACATCTCGCTCACCGGGGAGACGAGGCTCGACAGCGACGTCGCGGCGCAGCTGCTGCAGCAGCGGCAGGCCGGGTTCGTGCCGCTCACCGTGCGCGCCCGCGTGCCGATTCGCATCAAGTTCGGCGCCATCAGGCTGTGGAAGATGACCGGCAAGGCCAACTGCAACCTGGTGGTCGACAATCTCCAGGCAGGCACGCAGCTGAGGATCCGATCCAATTCCTGCAGTTTTAAGCTTAAGGTCTAGATAGATACCTTGATTTTATTTGGCCATATTTTTTTCAAATTGCTTGGATCATGTTTGTACAGTGCATTAGTTATTAGTTATACCAATAAGATTACATCTCCTTTTATATACACGATGAATCCACCGGTTGAGCTCTGCCTCAACATGGGTGGTAAGAGGTGTACAGTTTCGACACATTCTTCTCGGCATATATGTTACTCATAGCTTGAGTGTAATAAACATCCGATATGCATTTGCATTTTTTTAACTATTTGAAATATATTTATATTCCTTTAGTTATTCCCATCGAATTTCATGTAAATTCTAATTCTAATGTGCTGTTTCAATGGTTTTGACTTAACAAATGCAAATATGAGTTATGGGTTATTCGAGTGAAAAAGCACTTTGCAAAAGTAAATTCTTAATGAAAAGCAGGTGGTGTTACAAACAAACACTCCTGTTTCAACTAAGTTGCATAAACATCTTTGCATAAATTACCTACTAAAGGCCCCTTTGAAACATACAAATTTCAAATATATTATATAGAGATTTCACAGTAATCAATTTATTTTTATATAAAAAACATAGGAAATAAAAAATCTACATTTCAATAAAGGCCTAAAAGTTGTATGTGCGTAAAAAAGAAGAGTTAATAATCATATTTCACATATGTCACTTGGACTAAATCGGCCAAGAAAGGTCGTATTTGGTATTTTTCATCGTGCTTTCTTCATAGTTCATCTTACATTTGTACTATCCGTATTGTGTATCGAACAGAGCACAAGAAACCATCTCTCTGGCGATAGTGAGGGAGGCAGTCTTCCAAATGGAGCATAATAAAGGTCTAGGGCCGGATGGTTTTCCTGCAGAATTCTATCAGGTGTTCTGGGGAGTCATCAAGAATGATCTGCAACCCTTATTTGCTGAACTGCATAGGGAGGCTCTTGATCTCTACGGTCTGAATTTTGGTATTATTACCTTAATCCCAAAAGTGAATAATGCCATAAAACTTCAGTAATACAGGCCAATTTGTGTTCTTAATGTGAGTTTTAAAATATTCACTAAAGTGGACACAAATAGGCTTAATATGGTAGCTAAAACAGTGGTGAAGCCAACGCAGACTGCCTTTATGCCAGGTAGGAACATAATGGAAGGGGTCATTATCTTACACGAAACCATCCATGAACTTCACACCAAAAAGAGAGACGGTGTCATTTTTAAAATTGACTTTGAAAAGGCATACGACAAAGTGGAGTGGTCTTTCCTACAACAAACGCTACGAATGAAAGGTTTCTCCCCCAAATGGTGTCGATGGGTTGAAACTATGGTCACCGGAGGAAGTGTGAGAATCAAAATCAATGATGACGTAGGTCCCTATTTCTAGACCAAACGTGGACTCAGACAGGGAGATCCAATGTCACCAATCTTATTCAACATCATTTCAGATATGCTAACTCTTCTTATTAACAGAGCAAAAGCCGATGGTCAGATAACAGGTGTCGTCCCCCACCTTATAGATGATGGTCTGTCCATACTATAATATGCAGATGACACTGTTATCTTTATTGATCACGACCCAGAACAAGCACAGAATCTGAAACTGTTGCTTTGCGCTTTTGAACAACTATCTGGGCTGAAGATCAACTTTCACAAGAGCGAAGTCTTCTGCTATGGTGCAGCTAAAGAGATGGAATCCTTTTATACTAATCTCTTTGGATGCAACGCAGGGGAATATCCCTTCAGATATCTAGAAATCCCAATGCACCATAGACAACTTCTGAACTCTGAATGGAAAAAGATGAAAGATCGTTTCAAACAGAAACTCTCTTGTTGGAAAGCAAAATACCTATCATATGGGGGTAGACTAGTTCTGTTTAATTCAGTCTTAAACAACCTACCTATGTTTATGATGTCCTTCTTTAAGATCCCTAAGGGGGTCATTAAAAACCTGGATCATTATAGATCAAGGTTCTTCTGGCAAGGCTCCTCAGATGAACATAGATATCGCCTTGCCAGATGAGACATCCTTTGCCGTCCTAAGGACCAAGGAGGATTAGGTATCCTAAATTTATAATTGCAAAATAAATGTCTTCTAGCCAAATAGCTGGTTAATCTGCTAAACACAGAAGGCATATGGCAATCTCTTTTATGGAATAAATACCTAACCTCCAAGAGCCTAACTCAGGTGGCAGCCAAACCCAATGACTCTCATTTTTGGAGAGGCCTCATGCATATCAAAGATGAGGTGCTGGCTAATGGTTCATTCGATATTAAAGATGGAACCAACACTAGGTTTTAGGACGACACATGGGTAGGAGATAAGCCTCTGAAAGTTAAATATCCATCTTTATATAATATAGTGTGGGATCCTCATGCAACAGTCTCAAAAGTGATGACTACTAGCCCACTAAACATCTCTTTTAGAAGGGCTCTGGTGGATAATAAACTTACAGAATGGCTTAGTTTAGTAGCACGGATCTCAAATGTCGAATTGGTGGAAGGTTCAGATTACTTCAGATGGAGTTTAACCAAATCTGGTCTGTTTTCTGTCCGATCTACGTATCTCCATCTTATAGATACACAAACACCTTTTTGTCATAGGAAGATCTGGAAGATAAAAATTCCTCTAAAAATTAAAATCTTTCTTTGGTTCTTGCAAAGGGGTGTCGTCTTAACCAAAGACAATCTCGCTAAGAAAAATTGGAAGGGGGGTCAGCAGTGCATCTGCTGTAATAGGAATGAAACTATCCAACACTTGTTCCTAGACTATCCCCTTACCAAAATGATTTGGAGGATTATCTTTTTTGCTACTAGTTTGACCCAACCAAGATCAATCAGCCACATGTTTGGTAGTTGGCTGACTAATCAAAATAAAAGGATTAGAAATTTGATTTGGGTGGGGGTGGCTGCCATGTTTTGGGCTATCTGGAGATGCCGTAATGATGTTGTTTTTAATCAAATGAAATCTAACTCTATTATGCAGGTAATTTTCAGAGGAGCGTACTGGTTACGCTCTTGGGCCCAGCTGTAGCATGATGAGATAGCCAAGGACGCGCTCTCAAAGATGAGCAAGAAATTAGAAATTATTACTTTAGAGATATCCAATAAAGAATGGAAACATTTATATTGTTTCAACTAGCGTGATGAGACTATGGCTTTCTCTTTTTCTTTCCTCCAAAACTTTATAATAATGGGCTGTGTATATCCTTGGATGTAGAGGCCGGATATTTGTTTTATCCATTATCTAAAAAAAATCTCTCTAGCAATAAATATTTATGTGGAAGAGGGTTGAGATCTTCCTATATGTCAAATTTGGAATGATACCTTTTTTAAAAAAATTGGAATGATACAATGGGCCAGCGACAAGGTGAAGACACAAGGCACATACAAATTTAAGATATGACAAGCGAGAACCTTGAGATGTTGATTTAACAGATCAAAAATAAGCTTCTATTTAGATTTTCTAGTTGATTTAACAGTTCAAAAATAAGCTTCTATTTAGATTTTCTATTTTTATCTTCAGTATTTACACTACTAAAAATCTGCATTCGAGCTTTAGGATTTTGTGTGAAAATTAACTAAGTAGAGTAGAACATGAAGTGACTATATGTTTCCGGGTAGACATGAAGTGACTATATGTTTCCACTTGAAATTGGCACACCGATGTATTTTTTTTTAATATTCGTTCTCCTAAAGTTAATATTATAGAAACTACTATATTCGTAAAATAATAAAGTTCCTTAAAACAATCCATACTCATAATCTATGACATTCCTGCCACTACCAACGATGGTAGAGATGTCTGATATGATTTAAGTAAACTCATTCTTACTCATTTTTTTGCGTATTAGATAGGTGTAATAAGCTCTAATACACATTTGAAACTTTTAGTTGCAATAACTTCTCTTTTACATATTTTATTAGATGATCAAAATTGTTATGGTGTGAAAACACATCATTTAAACATGAAAACAAATCCGCATGAACATATGTAAAGAACTTACAGTTTTGTTTGAATGTCCATGTATTCACCTCAGTCCATGTTGTTGGAGGTAGGTTTGTGTGAAATTTAGTTTATTTCACACCAACCCACTCCATGACTCCAATATATATGGATTGAGGTAGATACATTAGTTGGATGTTAAGGATCCACATTGATTATGTCAAACTAGATTAAACGACAATGGACACAATGAGTTGGTTCGTAAGAAAGGTATGATTAAACAACCCTTTTATCTAAGATTTTGTAGACAATGAAATATTGTATAACATACTCTACTAAAAACTATGTATGCTCAAAGAGAATAGCAAGTGTTTTGTTATTAGATAATGGAGCAAGTGCATAATCACATATCACATACATCACGTGCACTAACTCAACCAAGAAATACATTGTTGGTTTTGAATTGCGCCTAGCTCATTTTAAATTGGCAATTGAATCAAAGAAAATTTCAAGACCATAATGAATAATGCTGGGTGAAATTAAGGTTAGTCCCACATAAAAAATGGAAAAGAGAAATACTCAACTTAAATAGATTGCAAGTGTGTGCATCTGTTGACAAGTTCAAGATGATGGATGAGGTGCCACGCGCATACGCCAGGCCGACCGACGCGGTCGCGATTGCACAACGTGCACGAACCTGTCATTGGTTACTGTATGCCCATCTCTGTTCCGGCATTTCCTGCCGGTCCGTGTGTGTATGCTGTTGTTGTGATGCTCTTTGCCATCTCTGTTCCGATCGAGTTCCTGAGCGCACAGGTTGTTTCAGTCAGAAGATCATGTTTCTGAAACCCCGTCAGCTTGGTGTAGTGACGTTCGTCGGACGTGAAGTACAATGTCACGTGTTTTATGTTTGCAAGAGTTTTTTTTTCGTGACCGGGACTTCACCCGTGTTTTATTAAGAGAAATAAGAGGTAGAGACCGGCGCGAATACAACACAACGCAACCACGGAGACGATGGCTGCAACACACAAACAATGACACAAGACAGCAAGAAAAACAGGGCCCCCCCAACAAAACGCAACAACACATGGCCGAAACTCAAGAACAGCTAACGATGCGTCCGAGCTTGACGAGCCAAACAACGACGGCGGAGCAGAAGCTCACTCAAGGCACCGCCCTGGTGCTGAGGATGGCGGGGGTGCAGCACTTGACAGGGTATACTGCGGGCGGCGATGCTGGAACTCGTAGGGGCCTTCAACGGAGCCTTCAGGTAGGTGATGACGCCCGCGGGCGCCAGCTGCGTTGAGGATTGACCCGCTTGAACTTTCATTCCCGAGTTCCGGCAACCGCCGATGACGAAGAATGACGACGCCTTCCGGAAGGGGATGACGTAGCCGCCACTGTCGTCCGTCCAAGGCGCAAGGCCTAGGATAGGGTTTTGACCCATGCCGTCGCCCGCAACCGCCAATGTCGGCGCCATCCATCAACTCACCGCTCCGGCGGGGAGGACGAACGCCGTCGCCCTGAATTGCTGAAGCCCGTTGCAGCACTGCCGGCAGGACGCCACAGCGCTGCCAACAAGGGGGCTCGCCCCATCGTCAACCCACCACGGTGGGGACAACGGGCGACGCCACCCGAAACCGCGATCCGCTAGTGCGCGACGAGGCGGGGAATCCACGCCGGCCGAGGCGCCTCGCGCCTCCAGGCCGGTGGATCGGCACGAACCAGGCATGGCGGCAACAGACGGCCCACCAAAGCAGCCACCGTCGGCCCAAACCCTAGCGCCCCCGGGGCGCGGCCACCGAATGCATGGCCCGGACCCGCCAGCGACGGGCCAGATTCAGCAGGGAGGAGGCGGCATCGGCCGCCCAGCACGCCGGCCGGCGTGGCGCGGAGATGCGGGGCGTGGATGCACGGAGGCCGGCGCCGCGGTCGGAAGCCGCCGCCAACCCGAGGAGAGGTAGCCGGCCGGCCATCCCGTCGTCGGAGAAGGCCGGATCTGCCGCCGATGGCCGCTAAACACCCACGGACGGGCCCTCCGCCGCCGCCGCCACAAACCCTAGGCCCGGGCCGCCGCTGGCCGATCCGGGCGACCCGGCCGCGGAGGGGACCGATCCAGCCGCGAAGGTGGCAGATCCAACCGGCGGCCGCCGGCGCCGGAGAGGACGGGGGTGGGGGTGTGGGGAGGAGATGACAGGGGTGCACGGAGAGGTGGGGAGGCGGGGAGGAGCCTTTTTGAGGAAGAAAATTGGTGAGCCCTGGGCGCATGAACGCCCCTGTGCGCTCCCATGCCTGATGCACGCCGCGTGGACACATCTTGTATCGAACGACAACGGCAAAAGAAGCAAAAACTGAAGCCAAATCACCCACACGACTCGGCTCCACTTTGGCTCAGCCTTCCTCTCCCCGGACTCCACCGCCGTTGGTACCCGCAAGCCGCAGTCCGCGTCGCCTCTAACTCCGCCACCGCTGAGGAAGAGCATGACGGGGCCTTAACTGCTCCACGTCGCCGTCCCCAGAGCCTTCTCCCCCGAGTTCCCTCCTCTAGTCTAAGCTGTCGCCGCTGTTCGAGGGAGCGTTCTTCATGGCTGAGATCTTAGGTCGGTGCGCCTGCTCGTGGGAGTTCGACAACCTGCTGATGTGCTGCATGGCGGCGGAACAATTGCAATCGCAGCCACCTTCGCCTCTCCTCCTCCGACGAGATGCGTGCAGTCTCCACGGCGGCAGGCGCCGGTGTCGCACGGCAGTGGAAGATCTGCTTCATGGCACGGCCACAAGCCCGCGGTCACCTCCGCCGCTAGCCGCCGCCTCCGTCTCGAGGAGCAGCCGCGCTCAAAGCCTGAGCGAGGAGCAGCGGTCGAGCCTTGTGTGTTTACGTGGGGAGTTGAGGAGCAGCCGCTCTCAAAGCCTGAGCCGGGGACGCGCTTCGCATGGTGGCCCTTTGATTAAAACTGACGACACGTGGCAAGCATCGGTCGATGGGGCGCACGAGAGATGCCATGCGCCCAGGGCTCACCCAATTTTTTTCCCTTTTTGAGCCCTCCCCGCTGGCCGCCGGCGAGGAGGAGCGGCGGCGGCGGCCCTATCGGCGCTGGAGAGGGAGGGAGTTGGGGAGGCGGCGGGAGCCCCCGAGTCGCCCCCAGGGGAGAGCGACGCGAGGGAGGGGGTCGCGTTTTTTTTTTTTTTTTTTTGCAAGAGTGGTCTAGTCACAAATATAAAGTTTAAACACCATTGTCAACAGATGTACTCTAAAGTGCTTTAACTGAATTTTGTATTGAAGATAGACGCAGAGGTGCTCAAAGTCTAAACTAAACTAAATTAACAACCGAACATTTTCATCCTTCTCCATCAACACCCTTAGCAGTTACAGACTGCAGCAACAGTGGACATAACTTGTTTTGGCTCGTCGTGCTCCATGTTCCATCTTGCATTCTTGCTATCCCGTGTCACCGTATCTTCCTGCACGGCGGCAATGGTTTGCCGCACAGGCACAGGTTGTGCGCGTATGCGGCGGCACGGAACAGGTTGAACGGCCTGGCCTGGGGTATCTGCCCGCACAGCTTGTTACACCTAAAGCTCGCGTGCCGCACGCCCGTCAGTCTCGTGAAGTTGTCCGGTATCCTCCCGACGAGCTGGTTCCTCGACAGGTCCAGCCACCGCAGGCGCGACATCTCCGCCATGGACGCAGGGATGGTGCCCCTGACGCGGTTCCTGGACACGTCCAGCCTTTCCAGGCTGCTCAGCTTGGACACCGAGCTCGGTATCTGGCCGCTGATGGCGTTGCCCGAGATGTCAAGCCACCTGAGCCCCGCGCCGCGGGCGAAGTCGGGCAGCGCACCGGTGATCCTGTTCTTCGACACGTCCAGGTGCTCTAGTTTCTGGGCAAGAACAATCTGTGGAGAAGTAATCCTGTCGCCATGGCTAGCCGCCGTCGACAGGCTTCTGAATAGCTGGGCAATGTCGCCGCTGAGACGGTTGCGGGAGAGGTCCATGGATACCATGGAAGGCAAGGCGTTGCCGGCGCTGGTCGGGAGTGGACCGGAGAGCCCGTTTCCTGACAGGTTTAGGTACCACAGCTTCTGCAGGCCGAGGAGTGATGTTGGAATGGAGCCTACAAGCATGTTGCCATCCACGGCCAGAGAGTTCAGAGACCGGAGGGCGCCGATCGGGGGCGGAATCTGGCCGCCGATCTTGTTATGGCTCAGCGAAAGGTCCGTCAGGCTGTGCAGGGTGCAGAGCGACGCCGGTATCTCGCCGGAGAAGCTGTTGTTGCTGAGGTCCAGCAAGGCCAGGTTCCTGAACTGGCCAAGAAACCCCGGCACGGCGCCGGAGAAGAGGTTGCTGCCGAGATCAAGGTACGCCAGCCTCGACAGGTTCCCGTAGCTCGGAGGCACCGCGCCGGAGAGGCGATTCCGGGCGACATTGATCTGCTCCAGGCCGGAGAGTGCCCCGAGCTCCGGCGGCAGCTGCCCGTCCAGCCGGTTGCCGGCCAGCGAGAGGTACTGGAGCGACCGCAGCCCGCCGAGGCTCCCCGGGACGGCGCCGGACAGCATGTTGCCCTCGAGGTAGAGCTGCCTGAGCCGCGGCAGCCGCGCCAGCTCCGCCGGGATGGCGCCCGCGATCCTGCGCATGTCGCGGACCACCAACGACTCTAGGAACTCGAGCCCGGCGAGCGACGGCGACAGCGCGCCCTGCATGTAGCCCCGCGCGCCTCCGTTGGGCGGCTGCGGTGGCGGCGCCTCCAGCTGCAGCGCCACGACCCGCCCCTTGGCGGCGTCGCAGGTCACGCCCTCCCACGCGCCGCAGCAGTCGACGCCCGCCCACGTCGCCAGGATGCCCGTCGTGTCCACGGACACACCCGCCTTGAAGCCCAGCAGCGCCGCCCGGTCCGCCGGTGAGCACGGCGGGGACGGCCTGTCGTCGCCGCCACGCGCCGGGCCGATCGCGGCGGACGAGTCCGCGTGCGACGGCAGGGCGGCAAGGAGGATGGCGAGGACGCGCAGCAGGAGCCCGGCGGAAAGCTGCATTGTTCTCGTAGCTCGCTGACGGCGCGGTTGAACACTACTGCACTAGCGCTGTCGTGGCACTGGCGCCGGCGATGATGTGATCGACGTGTGTGTGATCATGGATCAGAACGAAAAGCACCAGGGAGGTATGGAAGACGACGGTGGCTTGACGTAGCGAGCACGAGTCTTTGTATGTATGATGGTTCGTGGCGTGGAACTGCGAGTGCGGTACGTGGTCGGCGGGCGAGTATTTATAGCGCGCGACGTCGTGGCGAGCTCGGAGGACGAACGGGGACGGGAGCCTCGCGCGTGCATTCACTGTGTTCATGTGCCGGGGCCCGGGCCACCTCGCGGGGGAGCCTAGCGAGCCAAGTCACTCGCAGTTACTGCGACGCGGCCGGCGCATGAGCTCAGGACTTGAGGAGGGCATGGGACTCGGCTTTCGAATTCGACGACGTCGCCGGGGGCAACGGGCCGGCCGGTGGTTACGCGCCGCGCAACACGGGGTGCGTGATGGGTGTGGGCAGCGAAAGGCACTCGATGGTCGCCACGAAGAAGAGCGGGCACTCGATGTGCTGTCGTGGTTAGCCGTTGCGCTTGCTGCGTTCAGTCCACTGGTGTGGCCGTGGCACATCGCTATGGTTTTGGCACATGAGCGTCGGATATATGGGCCGAAACTTACATGGTCGTGGTATGTATGCATCCAAAGCCCACTCCACTCGGCAGGCCTGGGCCGCCCCAACTCTACTGTGCTTCTAGCCGAGCAGGCCTACAGAGAACCCAACGTGGTTCGCCCGCCCTACTTCCAAGATCAGATCATCAAACTCCCGGCCCAACTAACCAACGTCAGAACCCCGCAATCAAGGGAAAAAAAAAACTAACCAACGTACGTCAGAAGGAGCCTGAGCTGTGAGTGAGGAGATGCCTCTTTCGTCGTACACTTTGAACTCTCAAAATCATTCAGATTATATTTCTAGCTTGATTTGAAGCCGTTTGAAGGGGATTTTGTCTTTTTCTTAGTTTACTCAAGAAGTCCTTTAAACATGTAAAATGTCTCTAAGCTTCTAAAGATTTTTGATAAAAATCCTAGAGATAGATTGAAGTATGAACAAATCCAAATAAAATGTTTAGAGCACACGGAGACTATGTATAGAAGCTATTAAAGATAGATTTAGCTCTAAGAAAATCAAAAAAATTTTACAAAAAATCTTAAAAGGTCCCAAAACAAAACTATCTCTAGAAATTACCATTTCAAAGTTGTTAAAGAAAAGGTAAAAAAGTGTTCTAATCTTGGAGACTTGGAGGGGCCAACTAGGAAACCCCTAAAAATGGCTTCAAACAAAACTTTTTGTGTCTTAATTCAAAGTAAAATTTCATCGGCTATAAAGTAGTAGATCTCTTTGAGACTAACAAGTTTGATATAAATTTGTCTTTATCCAACTTAATTTGAAAATATTATCAAATTTATTGTGATTCATCTATTTTAGAGGCAGGTCAAATTGCCAACCACCTTTAGAAATGCCTCTATTTCATGACGGAGCTAGAAAGTGCCTGAACCAACTCGATCACACGTCTCTTGTCCCATGTATGCACGTCACTAACTGGAGCCCGGCCCGGAGGCCACTCTAAGTCACGTACAGGTACAGTTCGCAATCAGAATCAGGTTGATCCTATTTGTCTTTATTTGCTATGATTTTTACTAGTCTGTTTTAAATTACAGTTTATTTGACTTTTTTATTTCAAATTTGATCATCTCGTCTTATTTAAAAATTTATTTAAAATATTATTTATTTTATTATGGTTTGCTTTATTAATAAAAAATCTTCAAAAATAATATAAATTTAACTAGTTTTATTTAAATTTTTTAAATAAGATAAATAATTAAATTTAAAATTAAAAAAATTAAACAAACTATAACTTGAAACGGAGGAAATATTTCACCTAGTTTTAGAGACGGACCAAATGGCCAAACCTTCCCTTCGTTTGTCGTGGCAGCTAGAAAGTACGTACCTGAACCTGACTCAGGTCACGTCGTCTCTTGTCCCATGCACGTCACCGGATTGACGCCGGCCGAACTGGAGCCGGCCAGCAGCAGGGCACTCAAGTCACAGTTGACATTCGCAATCAGGATCAGAGGTCACGACGATCCTGTTCTCTAGCGGTCTTCTTTCACGGTTTGTTTCTTTCTAGGCTTGTTTAGATTTCAGATTTTATTTTTAAATTTTATTATATAAAAAAAATTTTTATCATATTAAAATACCGACATATGTATAGAATACTAAATATAGATGAAATAAAAAACTAATTATACAGTTTTGTTGTACTTTACGAGACAAATATTTTAAGTCTAATTAATCAATGTTTAGATAATTATTATTAAATAAAAATAAAATTACTACAGTATTTAACAGAATTTACTATACAAAATTGGTGCAGTATCTAATAACTTTGATATCTAAACAAGGCCTTAGTTTCTTGCTGATTTGGTGTTGCCAGATGCCAGCTGACTGCTATGCCTATGATCAGTAGCCGCGCCTCCCACCAGGAGCATGAACACGAGCACGTATGCATTGCGTTGGTGATGGTGATGGCCAGGAAGGTCAGTGTGGTGACATCTCCACTACAGCGGCGCCATCTATCAGTGTCGCGTTGCGTTGCGTTGCCCTCTATTATTTCAGCACTCGCCTGTAGCATGCTCTGCACAATCTGCTTGCATATGCCTTGGCATCCCTTGTAAGCATGCATTCCTCTTTTTCATTTGTTTAAGCAATCCTTTCATCCCCTCCTAAGTCCTAACCACATTTTGTCGTAAAGCTTTGCGTCCTAATTGTGCCGGTTCAAACGTTGTTGTCATGTACACTAGTAATCTCTATGGGCTACGTGTGGATGGAAATCATATGATCACATCAGTTTTTTTTAGGGGAATATACGATCGAACACATCAGTTGTTATCAACAATTAATATATAATATAGGCAGCCAAGTAGCACTTCGTGATGTAGTTAATGGTAATTCTAGAAAAAATGAGTCACGCATTTATCATTGACCATGATGGATATGCATATAAGTTACTCCTATATACCTAGTAGCTAGGTTAATTCATATATACTGCACATCGAAATCATGAGTTACATACTATACTTTGTCAGGATTTGTAGTTCCATAGAACCCATCCCTGCATGCCTTTGGGTTAATAAAAACATTGTGATCTTGTTACAGATTACAGGAGTAGTAGACTGTCATTTTCTCCCGTACAAGTTAACAATATGAGAGTTCTACTACTTTCTGATAGTATATGTAGGCTAGCTTTTGGTGGCCGGGCTTGCACGCATGCAGATGATTGCAAACATTACTAAAGTATTGCAGCTAGCACTAGTGACAAGAGAGAGCAAATCATACGCTAATCTTTCAGGAATGAACTGCCAACCTAGCGTTCAACACTTGAACTAACTCGAGCTAAGCTAGCTACCCCTTTTTTTTTCTCTGCTTTTGTTTTATCGGATTTTTTTTTTGTTTGGTTCAGTGGCCGGTGGTAACCGGTGAGCACGCCATTTTGAATTAGCCGCAAAGGGGATTGGATGGAAAGGATTTTTAAGGACGAAAGGGCAGCCGACTCAGATGTCATGTTTCACCCAATGACATGTGTTTGCACTGGCCGGTCCCTCTCTGTCCCCCCTGCAAGTTGAGGCTGCATTAGCATGCTCATTTCTCTAACCAAAAGAAGATTGGCTTTCTAACTCATCCCACTCAGTATCAAACAATAATTAGTCCGTAAAAGATTACAATGATTGTAACTTTCTTCATGTAATCAAGATGATCTCCGCTCTGCACTACATGCGTTTTGTTTCTAGATGATAGATATATAGCTAGATAGATAGATCTATTAGTACTACTAGAAAGTTTTTGTATGCATATATATAGGGACATTATTATGCTGTAACAGCATTAGATTATGTACAGTAGTGTGCATAGAGCATGGAAGTGCTAGCTTAATTAGGCTATATACTTGAGGCGCTATGTTTATGTTAAGCTCATGTTGTTCATCTATATATATATATATATATATATATAAAGTATATATATAAAGTATATATTTTTCTTCTATATATACTGTGGTGAAGCGTGAAAGCGAAGTTCCTACTTGAGCTGAGGTTCCAAATTATATAAAGAAAAAATAATTATGTGTGTTGATCTCTATGCATGCCGGTCAAGTTGGAGTTTCATCAGCATCGATCAAGAACCCGAGCCTTTACACGTAGAGAGAGAGAGAGAGAGAGAGAGAGAGAGAGAGGTGCAGTGATCACCATGACCAAACTGATTGATCGTGCAAGGGTTGGAGCTTTATATTTTTGTGGTCCCTGCATACCTTTGGCAACAAGGCCAGCAATACATTTGATAGATAGCTACTGCACATCAAAAACATATGGCCGGCATGGTATGATCCTCGTCACCACAGGTACCGATTGGCAAGATCTTGTAGATTCCTTAACATACTGAAATACTTCTTTGGAGTCCAGGTTCAATTCACTGTGTAGCACCGAAGTGTTGCTGGCAGATATATATGTAGATACTGGTGTGTTAACAGTGGAAAAAAAAATTGGCGCAAACTATATCCACCATGTCTTCCTCTGCATATATGCCATAAAAAGTGGAAATATAATTAGCAAAAAGCTCTTGCACATCTCTCTGATCGTCATTATTTGTTCAGTACTGCTGCTCAATAAGTATATCTAATTAACTGGCTCTGAGAAAATTAAAGAAGTAGTACGTAACATGAAAGATAGTAAAGGACAAGATCGAATCTATTAGCAAAAGCTATTTTTATTCAAGGAAAAGCTAAGCAGGGGGAAAGTGAGCACCTTAAAGGACTCAAAATGCATGCCAAAAACTGACAAATCTGAATCATGTTGCCTCGCTATCCAACTGACTCCGATCCAACTTCACTTCTGCAAAGCACGCACATGCATGTTACTAATAAATAGTATTTTGGCTTTAGTCGTGATTTATGCATGACTTGTTGAACAAAACATGTTCTTCAGATATATATTTAAAGGGAGAATTGCAGAAAAGCCTTTCACTTCAAAAATCGAAGTTTAAACGAAAGATTGTAGAAGCCAACTCGTATATCACTTGGACTTGAACGTTCCATTTATAAGGCATTTTATTTTATCTGACTTTTTGATATATAAAGAAAACACACGGTAGATGGGCGAAACATGCTTAGTGCATATGTATGGTGAGTGGTTTTTGCAACAAAACTTAGTAGGGGGTGGAGGTGGACCTTACTATACAAAAACAGCTTATATGTGTGGTGAAATCCGCCCACGGCGTGATCAAAAAAAAAAATGTGTGGTGAAATCTCTCAAACTATAAAGGCTGATATGGTGTGAGTATATTTTTGCAATTTTATAAATCATCAAGTATTTCGTGAGGAGAATAAAGGTGTAAGTGGGAAGAAAGCATACATGTAGGAACACACCTGCACTACATCTTGTGCACCAACCACACCATTTGCTTGCTTGTGTGCCACTGTACTGCACTACAACACTGCAGCAGCACTAGAGTCTAGAGAGCAGGTGCAAAATAGGAGTCAAAACTTGTAGACAAGAGTAGCATAGAAGCTACCTGTGTGTGACACGCAATGGCATGAGAGCGTGCACAAATAAATCCACTCCCTCACTCAGCCTTCCTCGTTTCCAAAACAATACACTTCACTTCGCAGCTGTGGAAGCGCGAAGCAGCTAGAGAAAAAAAAAGCCATGCATGCCGCCGCGGCCACCAAGTTTCTCCTCGTGTTCGTCTTCACATCCATGGTGATCATCTCCCATGCATCATCCCTACGTTTACTACATCAACCATCACAACCTCACCACCAAGGCGAGCACCACCTCCTCGTCCCCGTCGTCGTCGTCCTCTGCCCACGGCAGCCGAGACCGCCGCCCTTCGTTCGCGTTAGTGCGCCGCGGCGCAGTCACCGGCGCGACGTTCCCCTCTCGTCGCCACGCGGTGCTCGACCTCGTCGCCCGCGACATTGCGCGCGCCGAGTACCTCGCGAGCAGCCTGTCCCCGACGACGGACTTCTTCGGCTCGGAGTCGAAGGTGGTGTCGGGGCTCGACGAGGGCAGCGGCGAGTACTTCGTCCGCGTCGGGATCGGCTCGCCGCCCACGGCGCAGTACCTCGTGGTGGACTCCGGCAGCGACGTCATCTGGGTGCAGTGCAAGCCGTGCCAGGAGTGCTACGCGCAGGCGGACCCGCTCTTCGACCCCGCCACGTCGGCGACCTTCTCCGCCGTGGCGTGCGGCTCGGCCATCTGCCGGACGCTGCGCACCTCCGGGTGCGGCGACTCGGGCGGCTGCGAGTACGAGGTTTCCTACGGGGACGGGTCCTACACCAAGGGCGCGCTCGCTCTGGAGACGCTCACGCTGGGCGGCACGGCGGTGGAGGGCGTCGCGATCGGCTGCGGCCACCGCAACCGCGGCCTCTTCGTCGGCGCGGCGGGGCTGCTGGGCCTCGGCTGGGGCCCCATGTCGCTGGTCGGGCAACTCGGCGGCGCGGCCGGCGGCGCGTTCAGCTACTGCCTCGCTAGCCGCGGCGGCTCCAGCTCCGGCGCCGACGACGACGCCGGTCGCTGGTGCTCGGGCGGAGCGAGGCGGTGCCGGAGGGCGCCGTGTGGGTGCCACTCGTGCGCAACCCGCAGGCGCCGAGCTTCTACTACGTCGGCGTGTCCGGGATCGGCGTCGGCGACGAGAGGCTGCCGCTGCAGGACGGGCTGTTCCAGCTGACCGACGACGGCGGCGGCGGCGTGGTGATGGACACGGGCACGGCCATGACGCGGCTGCCGCAGGAGGCGTACGCGGTGCTGCGGGACGCGTTCGTGGGCGCCGTGGGCGCGCTCCCGCGCGCGCCGGGCGTGTCGCTGCTGGACACGTGCTACGACCTGAGCGGCTACACCAGCGTGCGCGTGCCCACCGTGTCCTTCTACTTCGACGGCGCCGCCACGCTGACGCTGCCAGCGAGGAACCTGCTGCTGGAGGTGGACGGCGGCATATACTGCCTCGCGTTCGCGCCGTCGTCGTCGGGCCTGTCCATCCTGGGAAATATACAACAGGAAGGGATCCAGATCACCGTCGACTCGGCCAACGGATACATTGGTTTTGGACCGGCCACCTGCTAGATCGATCTGTTGTCTAGCTTAGTTTGCTTTTACTTTGTCTACTGGTGGCGGGCGTACACATGCATGCGTTGCGTTCATCTAAACATAGGCATACGGGATGAGAATGTATTGGGCAGTGTATATACACAAGTACGGAAGTACAACTAGTAAAACGTAAATAGAGGTAACAGAGAGTGTGTCAAGAAGAAAAATGTCAAGTGATGTGACTTTTCTTTGTGTTAGGAAAGGTCCTGAAGTTTGGCAAGAACATATAGTATATAATATAGTATATCATATAAGCTGAGACGTTGAGTTCAGTGTGTGTAAAGCTAGCTACTGAGGTGCCTGTCCAGCACCATGATCCGTGTCGTGCGCCTGCACTACAACCGTGGGGTGAATGGGTGTGGTCTCTGCATAGACCGGGAAATGAACATGTTCTGCAAGGCTGCGATGGGAATGGGATGTCATGAACACATTCACTTGGCCTGTGGAAGGAGCCAAGGCTGCGATGCCATGAACATGTTTTTCATTTGGCTTGTGTAACAATGCCAGGGATAAATAATGCAGCTCCTCTGATTTCCCCCTTCAACTTGCAGGCATAGACGTGGTAATCGACAAATTTGCTTCAGGATATGTATGACCCCACATTTCTCTGAACCCAAACATATTGGAAAAACATCAGCCACACGCAGGACTCCATTTTCCAAAGCAATCTTGAACTGGCACTGCACTGGGGACAGGTACGCCTGCTATTACATGCTAACATCATGCACACCTAATCTGTGTTTTACTGTAAACGGTAAGAGATTCACTTGAAAGATACACTTGACTCGTTAAGCACAAGACTGATCAAGTCTCATTTAAGAGGCCGGAGGTGAAGAAGGCTGAAGCAAGCTGGTGGAGCGAACTCAATGCAGTTCTGGAGGAGATGTAATCTTTTTTTCGCTGTTGACGGTGCTGCTTCGTGCAAAGTTTTGGTTCTGTCCTTTTCTTAAACTGAATTAGCTGTCTCAGGGTTGAGGGCGGCTGTGTCTTTACCAGGTGGCAGATGCTTTTGTTTTCCTGGTTGTTTTACATGCACCGTAAACATTGATGGTCTTTTGGTTTTAATCGAAAGGCTGGGGCATTCTTGCCCTTGGACTCCAAAAAAAAGATACACTTGACTCTCAATTGGAGAACACCATCAACAACTTTTTGCAGGCTTTTCCACCATGACTGGTAGAAGAAGAAAAACTGGTCATCTCAGTTTCTTTTCCACTTTATCCTTCTCTCATCTCATCCCAAACTCATAGACAGCGAAAATGAGGCATGATCACTGCATCCGGATGCAACCAACTACCAGGCTATACTCTTTAGAACAAGACAAAGTACAATTACTGAAATCCTTCCTTCGTATGAGACCAAAAAATTGCATAAATAGTATAAACTAGCCACTGACCACAAAAGATAAGAGGACGACGGATGCAATGCGAACTTCAATGGCGATCGTGGCGATGGTACACAATGCTGAATGAGAAGACGAAATGATGTGTCTGAATCCGCAGCGCCAACACGACGCGCCATTTATTGGTTGCCACGTACTGAAGGTTTACTTTGATGCAAAACTTGGATTCATCAAGCCGTGGTACACACTGCTCAATCTGAAGACGAAACGAGTATCGCAGTGATGAATCGGCAGCGCGAACATGACGCGGCATTACTGGTGCCGGTGCCTGGTGAAGAGGACATGTACCATGCAGCGTGTGCATCGTCACCATCCCTCGAGAGAATCACAGTTAGAGCCGGGCCACCTGCCGATCGAGCAATAATGTGAAGGGGTAGCCACCCTCCTGCTCGGCGAGACTTGACTTTCGGCGCGCGTCAGGATACCAACTGGATCTGGAGTTGACATACCCATCGTGATCTCCAAGAGCATGGTGCACGGTTGAAGGGAGAAAACAAATAGGAGGCCACTCCAATAATGCAATCAAATCCTATTTATTTGACACCCGCGCAAACATGAAAGCTCGCATCGAGTTTGCCATCTCCATGATGATTGAAATTAAGCAGTAGCATACCTCATCAATCTATTTTCAGATAGATGTATATAACATCGTGCATATTGATGAGAATTTTTTTTCAGTCACGCAAAAGGTTTACGTGTTTATATCAAGGTAGATAAAAAATGTTCAATGTTCACAACATAATACACTTTAGCAAGGCTCTAGAAGGTCAATAGGATGTACATTAACGCTTGGATCCTGCGTAGTGTAATGCATGCTATGCTATTACATTGGATAGAAATCAGCACAAACCGTGGCTCCAACTGGAGGCCTATGCCCGGAGTGAGCCATGCATTTTTTTTCTGAGAACGAGCGTTTACTCGTATTGCTTTAAGGAAAATTAGAGTTTGTTTATACGGCTTGTTGTGAACGTTAGCGAGGTGTCACGGGTCACCACAAGCAAGCACACAATTACATGAATGATCGGCTGGAACGGTGGAGCAGGTACTGATGTACTGACTAATAACTAGTTGTGCGGCTAAAGCGACGTACCCTGCCGTTCAAGCCTCGCCCATATCGTCGGCCCTCGCCATGGACCGCCTCCCGCGGCCGCGGCCGAGAGCCATGCATTCATTCGCTTATTCGCTATCTTGTTGCAGGTTCGGTGACGGTGAAGATCCCTTCGATCGTGTAGTACTCTTACATTCAGATATAACTGCACGACTCTCAAATACGACATGTAATTACGATTTTTCAACCAAAAAACAGATGCAATGCGGCATCTTGAAAACGGAAGTACTAGCTAGTATTTAGATGAAAAGAAGGCACACACTTGCCTAGTAGAGAATAAATAACATGGTTATTGTGGTCGCTAGCTAATGCCCGTGGCTCGCAACACCATGGTCTCCACATCGAGTCCTGGCCCAAGACCCAGCATCACCCCTATCCCTTTGTCAGTCTTGGAGCGCTGGAGCTCTTTGAGCACAAAGATGAGAGAGGGTCCAGACATGTTCCCATAGACGGCTAGAACTTTACGGCTTGCCGTGAGCTTGCTGGGCCTCAAGTCGAGCGCTTCCTCGACGCTGTCTAGCATGGCTTTTTTTTTTCAGAACATGTCTAGACGCATATTGTATTAAGCAGACATGAGTTTAAATAAGAATTACAAACGCAACGGGGAGCAGTAACCAAGGTTACCACTGCCCACCCCGCCTTACATTCAGAAGTCGACTACATGTTGACAGATTTGCTACTGAGGACGAGGCCGATTCTAAGGCAATCAGCGAAGTCGAGAGCTCATAAGCACCCTTAGGTGCCTGTACCCTGCAGCACACCAAGCTGTCCCTTCATCACGAATGGCTAAGATCAGCTGTTGCATCGTGGTGTTGCGGTTTTCAAACGTCTTGGCATTACGCTCCTTCCAAAGCATCCAGCAAATGAGGAAAAACAGCGAGTCGAATCCTTTTCTGAGGTCCTTTGGCACATACTTGCGTTGTCCAAGCCACCATTGGAGCACCGGCTCGTCATGAAACGAAATAAAAGATTGTAGCTGCAGCAACGAAAGACAAGCATACCAAACCTATCTGCTGTAGGAGCATGAAAGGAGAATATGATGGATGGTTTCCACCCCTTGATCACATAGGATGCACACGTTGGAATCCTGCAAGCCATGTCTACGCTGTCTAGCATGGCACGCCCACCTGGGTGCACTGCCCAGAAGAAGTCGTTCCAGTCACCGGTGGTAACGCCAAGCGGCGCCAGTGCATCAGACATCCACCTCTCCAAGTTGTCATGGATCACGGCGGGGATGCTCCTCGACGGGTGGAAGAGAAGGCCGTTCTGTCGGAGCTGACCAACACCACCCTCGAGTTTGCCCGCCGGCGCCATCACCTGCGACTTCGACACCAGCTCGAACTTGACCTGCGCTTCGCTAGCCACGGGATCAGCGCCGACGACGACGGCACCCGCGCCGTCGCTAAACATGGACTGCATCACCAACGTGTCATTGTCCTCGGGCGCACGAAAGAGCATCAACGTGAGATCCGCGCACGCCACGAGGATGCGCGCGCCGCTGTTGTTCTCCGCGATGTCCTTGGCTGCACGGAGCGCCGCGGAGCTGCTGGTGCAGCCGTACATGTAAAGCATGGTACGGTGGACCGACGGGGGCAGACCAAGCCGGGCCGCCAGGCGGAAGTCGGCGCCCGGCATGTGCCCACCAGAGGCGTAGGTGCTGACAATGAGGTGGGTGATCTCCGCCGCCGGCCGTCCCCACTCGGCGATAGCCTTGGCTGCAGCCACCGACGCGAGCTCAGGGACGGCCGTGGCCATCATGTCCATCCGAGCGTCTAGGGACGGTGACGCACGGTTCAAGAGCTCCGGGTGACCTCGTAGCATTTCCTCCGTGTGATAAAAATATCGTTTCTTTATACCTGTTTTCAGACCTGAAAATATAATAGACAAGTGATTTATATATAATAGATAGAAAAAAGAACATAAATGTGTGAATCCTCTCATCATATAATGCATACATAATTTATGAAGTTTTTCCTTTAGGCCGACGTGGTGGTGGCTCTGGGAGATGATACGGAAGTAATAATCAGCATATTCATGCTGTAAAACACAATTAGGCGGGACTGACGTCCCGATTGATCGAACTGACGCAAGACCGTCGGCGTGCTGCGCCTGACGAACCTTAGGAAAGGCCACTACCGCCGGGCTCATTTGGCTGCCGAGAACTATCGTCATTGCTCAACTCAAGTGGGGTGAGAGGAGATGGATGTTTTGGGTGGAGATGTGTTGAGGATGAAGTACACAGTATCACTGCCTGCGTGCTGGTGCATATATACCCCAAGGAGTGGTGAATTTTGTCTCTGGCAATTTCTACCAAGTTACGGTACCTAACTTGCTCCTCCTGTTCCAGAGCTTTTGTCTGCCCGGATCCGTCGTTGCTGCCCGTTGTAACCGCAAGAGATAAGAGGAGGGACGACGGATGCAATGCAAACTTCAATTGCGATCGTCGCGCTGATGGTACACAATGAGACGAAATAAAGTCTGAATTCGTAGGGCCAACACGACGCCCCATTTATTGCTTGCCGCTGAAGTGTTTGCTTTGATGCAAACTTTGACTCATCAAGCCGATGGTATAAGTACTTTTAAAAAAACAGAAACTTTATTAATAATCATATACTATCATTACAAACCAAAGACAAAACAAACTCAGGAAAAGAGCTATAAACTACTTGACTACGACATAACCTAATAGCAAAATGAGCGAGTTTAACCCTAAGATCATCTCTAGGAACGGCAGATATCCGAGGTCTTTGTGCTAATCCATCTACCTGTAGCCTTTTCATAACATAAATAAAGATATACTTTATGATGCAACACTACATTGAAAAAATGCCTTATGATGCAACAAAATTCAGATTTACTGTTCTAACGCAAAAGGGACTAATAAAGTATCTGAATAACGCAGCACAAGGGACTCTCAGAAGTCGGACCTTCATTTATAATATATCATTAGGTCGAAAAACGAAAAGGAAAAAAAACAAATTTATCAAGAATTGAAGAAGCGCAACCCGTAAGTACATTTTTCAACCTCCAGCTCATATTGAAGTTCGATTTTCAGCCTTCAACTATGAAACTGGATAACAGACACCCTCCAACTATCGAATGCAAACAAATTTGATCCTCGATTGGTTTCAAAAATGGTTTTCTATTTTCGAGAGACACTAAAAGTTTATATTATTTTTTGAGCATTTTAACGTCCTCAATGAAAAAACTTAAAATTATATTAATTTTGAAAACATGATTAGTATGAAAAGTATCTTCTTTTATCTGCATACAAAATTATATTAATTTTCTAATACGGCTAGCGCTAAACATGATTTTTTGGTGCTAAAATTTTATATTACTCTTTTGAGCATCTTAATGTCCTCAAATAAAAATATTAAAATAAGAAATTATAGGTCTTATTGAAATCTAAAATTTTCATATAAAAATCATCTTCATACGGAACCATACTGAAGAGTTATGATTTCTCAAAAGCTAGGTGGTGTGACAAGCCCCAACTTTTGAAAAATCATAATTCTTTAATAATACGTCGGATGAAGATGATTTATGTAAAAATTGTAGATCTCAATGATATATACAACTTTCTAGTTTTAAAATTTTCCATTTATGTTAAGACGCTCAAAAAATATAAAATTTTAGCACCTTAAGTCGTCTACTAGAATTTGCCGCATTAGAAAATTAATATATTTTTTGTATGGAGTCAAATAAAGATACTTTTTATAGTTTTAAATTTTTCATTAAGGACGTTAAGATGCTTAAAAATAATATAAAACTTTAGCTCCTGCCAAAAATAGAAAACCGCTTTGCAAAACAGCCAAGAACCAAATTTGTCCAGTATTGACAATTACATGTATTTGTTACCCGGTTTCATAGTTAAAGGATGAAGATCAAACTATAATATTAGTTGATGGTTGAAAAAAGTACTTTACCCTTTTTATAATGACCTGCAATCACATTGTGTGCCTTATTGGCCATACACAGAGTTACACTCAGTAACTTCCAAGAACGACTTGGCATGACTATCTAATGTTCTATGACATTCTCAAAAAAAAAAATGAAGAAGAATAACAAAGGGAAGGGGAAGGACTGAACTTACACAAGCTGTTAGCAACGAACTGTTTTTATTTTCAGAAACAGGCAATACATAATGCAAGTGAGCAAGTCACAAGATAGACAATTAATGAATTGTGTTTATTTGCGGAACAGCAACCCAGAATGTGCAAGTGAAATATCCATATTCATGTTTATTTAGCCCATACACAATATTGTCAGAAATCAGGCCTCTAATTAAATGCATTAGAATGAGCTACATGTAGCTTATCATTCTTTGAGAGACTGTCCTACTGATGATTTGCACAAACAGGGAAGCAGGTACCAGGGTAGGTTGAGTCAGAACATACTTACTTTTTTTGTGTAATCAATTGCATCAAAAATTGAAATTCGAATTTTTCTTTCTCCTATGGGCAAAACATGATGATCAAGAAATCCGTACCTATTCATTGTGCATCGCCAACTGAAATTGCTTAGTTTTCTTACTATATCGTTTTTGTTCCTTCACTATCTCTCTCATTTTTAGAAAAGCATTGATAGTACTAAAGAATGATAGGTGCATTCTAAGCAATCCTGCATACTCCTGCGTCTTATTGTGCTAATCCAGGAGATGAGACAGTACTCCACATTTTCCCCTACAGGCCCTGCTGCCCTTTCTGTATCTCTAGTTTTTTTTTAAACCTCTCAAGCTATAGCATCTGTTTATACACATACACGCCCACTCAACACACACACATACTTACACCACCCGTGTATAAACAAATCTATAACTACACTTAGATCTAGAAGACCGCGTCCTTCGGTTGGAACTTGATTGGTTTGCATGTCGCCCTGCACTTGGCCCCGGCAGAGGTACTTTCTGACTTCAGAAGACAGTGAGTTGTTCCTGGCCTTCTTCATGGATATAATAAGTATTATAATCAAAATGTGCTGGGCAATCTGGTGTCAGCGCAATGACGTCTTCAATGGGATTCAGCTCTCGCTTGACAATTGCTTCTACAAGTTCAAGACTGAATTTGCTATAGTTGTGCCACGAGAAAATCCAAATCTCATCCTGCAATAGACTTATGGCTAGACAGCCTTGTGTATTCCTTTTGATTTTCTTCGTTTTGATTTTTTTATCTTGATTTGTCTGCACTAGTCCATCAACCCGTACTCTCACACGGGTTAGAACTTGAGGAGTAAATATTTGTATTAATATTTACTTTTAGGTATCATAATGATATAGGTAGTTAAAT
The DNA here is from genome assembly GCA_023333625.1 of Bothriochloa decipiens. Taxonomy (NCBI): domain Eukaryota; kingdom Viridiplantae; phylum Streptophyta; class Magnoliopsida; order Poales; family Poaceae; genus Bothriochloa; species Bothriochloa decipiens. Next base: position 1,438,253 of record CM041642.1, read on the forward strand.
ATGTCAGTGGTATTAGCAGTGCCGAAAATATTTTTTGAAAAAAAGTCTAGATAATTAATAAAATATAAAAATATTATTTTAAAAATTTAACCCTATATCATGTCCCTTAAGATTAGTGATGAAGAGATTAGTGATGGAGTTTGGTGTGAGATTATGATGGGAAAGACATAGACACCTTCGTTTAAAAGATAAGTTGTTTTGACTTTCTTGGTTCATATATTTTGCTATGTATTTAGATAATATTATTATATTGAGATGCATAACAAAATAGATGTAACAAAAAAATTAATGTGAATTATAATTCATGGAGGGAGTAATAATATCCTAACTTTTAAAGATGTTTTCTATGAACAAAAGTTCATGTAGTAGTGGTTATATTATCAATATAGATATGTCAATCATTTTAATTAAAATTTAAAAACATATATCTTAAATGTGTATGTGAGAGAGATTTGCTTGTTGGCACAATATGTATGTTTACTTAAAATAATTTTATTATATTATTTTTATAAAATTAGCAATGGAGAAACATACTGTGCTTTTAATATTTTCTATAAGCTAATAAAATAATTATAAGATATAGATAATTAGTAGAATGTACTAAATTAGTAGTAAATCCATATAGGTGGCCTTACTCACAGCATCGTGCAATTTTAGTCTCCCTATTTTTTTAACATTGTTAGCATATACACCGGAAATAATCTAACGATATTATATCATAGTAAACAATAAAAATTATACTGAGACTTATTTGTTCGCCACTATCATGCTAGATTGCATCCCATGCTCTGGAATCCATTGGATAATTTATTTTTTCATAGTTCCTTCGTTGGCTTAATCAATCTCACTTAAAGTTTGCTGATCATCGTAACAGTAAACTGAAATATTATAATGACGATGTCATTAATTTATCTTTTTTATATAGAATTACTACACAAAAATTAAATGACAAACACCACGATCATGGTAGACCACAGAAATAGATTTCTATTTGTGTGTTGTTGATGAAAATTGAAGCTCTTAGTTTTTGATATATATTTTCTTTGAGATTTTATTAATAAATACAATAATTAACTAAACATAGTAGATATGACAATCTAATATTTTTTATTTTATACTTTGTATTAACCAACTATGAAAGAATATTTGTAATGTTATTCAACTTTTTTTTAATTTTTTATTTTCAAAAAATATTTTGTATAATAGTATAGATGGGTAATTTTTACAAAATAAAATAAATTCAATGGTTATTTCAAGAGTTTCTGTTTAATGCCAATATGTTTACGATTTATATGAGATTATCTAGTTTATTTTTGTAACACACTTCTAGTGTATTGATACATTAACCAAGTGACATGATTAGTTGGTCAATCTAATATTTTATATTAACTTATCTATGAATAATTATATATAAGCGGATTTTTTCTCCTATCTGTATGACCAAGCGCAGTAAAAATAGGTTTACTAATCTAGTTACAAACATGGTAACTATAAATAGTTGTATTAATATTAAGATATATTAACTAAGTCAACATGATAGATAAGCTAATCTAATATTTTATATTAACCAACTATAAGGCAACGTCACATTTTTTTCTTTTGTTTTGAAAAATATTTTTTTATTTAGTATAATAGCAAACATAGATAATTTATATGCAAAATAGTTATAAATATGATGGCTACAAATATTGTATTAATATTAAAATATATTAACTAAGTCAACGTGATAGATAGATCAATCTAATATTTTATATTCACCCGACATAGATACTCCCTCCGTCTCAAATTGTAAGTCATTCCAAGAATCTTGGAGAGTCAAAGTAATCTAAGTTTGACCAAATTTATATGATAATGTAATAATAATTAGGATGTCAACTAAGTATCAATGGATTCTTCGTTAATTATATTTTTGTACTATACCTGTTTGATGTTATAAATATTTGAAATATTTTTATAATTTTGGTCAATTATGAGAAACTTTGATTCTCTAAAAATGACTTAAAATTTGAGACGGAGGGAGTAATTTATATGCAAAATAGTTATGAACATGATGGCTACAAAATATTTGTATTGATATTAAAATATATTTATTAAGCCAAAGTGATAGATAGACTAATCTAATATTTTATATTCACCAACTACTCCGTATGAGGCAACGTCATAATTTTTCTTTTTTTATAAAGTACATTTTATTTAGTATAATGGCACGTGTGAGTAATTTATGTGTAAATTTAGGAGGTTACTTTTATGTATTTTTCATAATGACAAAGATGGGTAATTTACCAACTATGAGGCAACGTCATGATTTTTCTTTTTTTGGAAAATAGACTTTATTTAGTATAATGGCACATGTGGGTAATTTATATGCAAATTTAGGGGATTACTTTATACATTTTTCATAATGACAAAGGTGAATAATTTCTTTATAAATTACAATAGATCCAATAGCTATTATCGAATATGATGATTAGCGTCTAGAAAATTAAAGGCCAGATATTTTTGATTATTGTGAGATTTTCTTGAATTTATCTTTTTTCTTAGCGTATCTGGTGAGAGTTAACGTAGTAGCTCCGTTGAAGCCTTTAATTAGTCATAATGGCAAAGGTGGGTAATTTCTTTATAATGACAAAGTACAATTACTGAAATCCTGCCTTCATATTAGACGAAAATTTTGCATAAATAGTACAAACTCTATGCTTCCATTAAAGAAATCTGGAATCCTGTCTTCAGCTCCTCACTGCCAATGCCCTTTTGCGAATTGTATGATCTTTGGCACGGGACTTCAGCCACTATAAAAGTATACAAAAACCAGTTCATCGCATGGCACAGTCCTTAATCAATGTCTGTCCTCCTGTGCTGTAGTACCAAGACAAGAGCATAAGGGAGTCAAGCAAGAGTTCTAATTGAGGATACAAAGGTTATGTGTTAATGCAAACTTCACGTCCTCTATAACACATGACCAGTTCATATCTTAATGCAAAACTAGTGTTAAAAAGTGTGATATCAATATACAGTGCGGCACAGGTGTTAATGTAAACTTGACAGTAGCACACTTACGTCCTCTATAACACATGACAGCTAGCAAATTGCCAGATCGACGCATGGACAATTTCGATCAAATCATGGCTCACTCTGAGACTTCACCCCCTCCCACCCCAAATAAAAACCATACATGTGGCATGAACAATGACTGGAAGGACTTAACGATTTACTTTTCCTATGTCCCAAAAAATTGGAACTTCCTAAACATGCATGAATGCTCCCTGGATGACTATTTATGATACAAATTAGGCAGCTTATGTCACTGTTCATCCTTGCAAGTTGCAACTCTATGCCTATATGGAATGCTAGACAGGCACTCTGACAACTTCGGAACAGGATTAGTTGCAACTCTATGCCTAGACAACTTCGGAACAGGATTACATGGTAACCACCATTGTGATAAACCACACCCAAACTGTATCCATGATAAAAAAAAAAATCAGATAGCGACAGTTTTACTGAGCAACTATTGCTATAAACAACATTTAAGCAGCAGCATAGCTTGGATGGAACCACCGAAGTATGACAGAGGAACTTACATGCACTCTAGATGAATATTCAGAAAACGTGGGTTCTCCTCGCTCTGGGACACTGTTACAGAACCTTCTATAATTTGGTCCTGCTTCACCTCTATAGGATCTGGGAAATACAAAATAGTCTGCAGAAGATGACCCATGATCATTATTATTACTCTAAAAGAGCAAGAAAACTGAAATAAGTTCTTTCATGATGGAAAAGGCCATTATTACAAATCAAACCTGTTGCCAATGGGTTGGCTCATCCTCGGGGGCTGTGGACAAAACTGTATCTTCTGATGATCGTCTCCTTTTCTTCTGAACTATCTCAAGTGGATCCAAATTGGAAGGAAAATTAGGAGAGGACTCTGCAGGCCCATTGAACTCCACCTCAAACCAGAAACCAAAGCCATGAATAGAAGCTTCACACAGGCAAAACAGAAATTTCAGGCTTCTTATTAAGGAACTTATATAAGACATTTATCACGTGAATTTAGTAGAGAAATAATAATCCTAGACTCTGCATATATTTTGCAAGTAAACAAGTACAATTGCAAACTTTAGATTGAACTGCAAGAAATAATTAATGATCACAAGCAAAAGGGAGAAACGGTGCCATCTCAATTTCCTGTATAGATCAATTCTAGTTCTTTTGTCTACGGATAACAATCAGACATCAGTTGGTACAAATTTAAGTATTATTTTACTTAAAAGATAGATTAAGAAATTCTGCATCTACTTGGCACAGGCTTATAAGAATGCTATGTAAATAAAGGCATAGCAGAAGGTTGCTGATGTCTCTTATAGTTTATCTAAGTCTTAGATGAAGAGGGATGGAAATAAATGGTCTAAAAAATGGTATGGAATTTAATCTATTCAACTTTAACAACAGCTGCCATTGTAGGACAGAATATTGGTAAGAACGGACCAAGTACCCAGTGCAGAGAGCTCCTGCTCTGTGCGGGGTCTGGGGAAGGGTGTCAGTGGCAAGCCTTACCCTCGCATGTGCAATGCGAGGAGACCGCGATTCGAACCCAGAACCTTCCGGTCACAGGTTTGCACCAGAACCGCCCTTCATAAGGAACCAAGTAACATAATAAAAATAGCAGACAGAAATTAGGCTTTAAATGAGTTGACAACATGATATACAGTGCATAGAGACTAACTAATTTAGTATAATTAATGAGCAAACAGTGTTTGTAATAGGTGTTAACCCAATTAATAAAAATAACATTGCCAACAGATAGAACAAACTAAGAGTGGGGCATGGGAAAACTATCACCTATTGTAGTATGATTAAAGATCAGCCCACGTTTTTTTGTTTCGCAGATAAAGCAATAAGTGATAACAAATATCATTACCAAACAGTTGACATTATATGAGTTTCACCTATGGTTGAACTTGATAATTTAATATTTATAGAAAAGCAGTTTAAACAGAATTTAAAAGCATGCTGCGGCTGAGTAGTTGACAAACCAGCTTAGTTCCCTATATATAATAGTTGAAAAGCAACATTAGTGAAATAATCCTGCACTGGCCACTAGTGGACCATCTTAATTCTCTTTAAGGATTTTGCCAAATTGGCCAACATTGCTCCTAAAATTCTGTGAGAGAAAGGAGCCCGATATATAGTTTCAAAAATAGAAAAGAGAAAGGAGCCCGATATATAGTTTCAAAAATAGAAAAGATGCCGTGTATTACAAGGATTCATGTCATTCAGTGTCAGGTAACATATCACAGTCCTTACATAGCAAGGACAAAACAGATAGTATCATACTATAATACAGAGAAATTAACACAGCAAATTCAGAACACAGGATAGAGGTTATGATTGATTTCACAGAATTCACCTGACATCATTGACGAAACTTTGTATTTTGTGGTGCTAGATTTGAATTCCTCAGCTGTAAAATTATAGCAATCGATGTGCTTGAACTGTACACAGTGTGCACCGCAGGGCATAACAAATGGGACAAATGCAATTAGAGCTCAATCACAAAAGGCTGTAATAAGTAAATATGATTATTGCTCGACATTTTATGATCCACAAAAGATTTCCCAAGACTCACCACAGCTGGCCAACTTATAACATTCTCTCCGCCAATTGTTTCAATAGAAGGTTCCTCAGATGTAAACTTTTTGGCGAGTGGCACAAGAGCAGACACTGCAGCAGAAAAGGTTTATGATCAAAATATAGCATCAGAAGCCACCATACAAGATCTGAGTATCTGACAGCACCCCGCAATGCATATTGAAACTCTAAAAATAGATCGGACAGTAGCTTACTGTTTATGCCATAGACGTCACGCCAGAAATCAACACTGCCTTCATATCTCTCGGGATTTGTTATGGGAGCCATGAAGAGCTATGGGAAAGGATCATGGACAAGTATTCAGCTTTGGACAATGATATATCATAAACCACTGGTGTCTCAGTCCATAAAATGGTAAATCAAGATTTCGAGCCAAAGAAAACCATTAATGGCTCACATCATATGATACTGATAGGGCCCTAATATTTAAAACATTTAGTATTTAGAGTTATCAAAGATATTACTTCTGACAATGTAAACTAAAAATTAGTAAATGACTTGTACAAGCAAATAGATGAGCTACATCATGTAAAAGCAGTGTAACATTTTTGTGTGCTAATTATACCGTAGCATGAGAAGGAAGAATAAGACCCCCAGGCTTAAGCCATTTATCTCTTGCAAATAGGACGCTTGGCAGCATACTCTGCACGAAAAAAATAGAAGAATTTATAACTGATAAAATTAAAAGAACATTGAAATGCAATAAAATTAACAGCATTGAAATATAAACCTCATAGAGAAGCATATAGCCCATCCATTCTGATATTATCACATCAACCTTCTCCTCAAGGTCAACATCCTACACTGCCAGTTCAACAGCAACGAAAATATAATGCAGATCAAAAGCAAAAGCGTATGGAATACAAAACATAAATGCATTTATACAATAGTGGTTTTAATGAAGAAGAGATTATGCATACCAATATACATACAGAAAAACTTGTTCTAAGCATGAAAAAAGCAATATGTTCACTCCAAATGGAGATGACAACAATTAAACATAAATACATAATAGAAAAATTTTGTTCTAAACATGAATAAACAACAATGCCAAGTTACCAACACGACATCACATATTGAAGAATGCAATCAACATCAATTGAGAATAAACATAAATTTTTTTTGAAAGGGTCAGCAGGGGAGTCCCCTACCTATATTTTTGCATTTTCATTACATGGAACGAGAACGAAGTAAAAAACATACAACCACCAGGCAGCAGCAAGAGAGAATAAACATAAAATGGTAACCTCACCTCAACACGTCCATGGATGATGACAACCTGGTCAGTTAGGTTGTTTGCTTTTACAATTTCACGAGCCTGCAAAAGAATTCAATTTTTTTTAATATGGAAATAATAATACATTTCTAGAACAACACCTTACAATTGGGCCATTCTAGACATATAACAACAAACAACTTAACACCTACAATATCAGATGCAGAAAACTACCTCCAAAAGGTGTCATACTATATGTAGTGATCAGTATGTTATTCATACTCATGCTCTTAACTGCTATATGCATGCCTGATTGCATGAACTGGTAAATGATCATTCAAGGACCTCTTGACAAATTTAACTAAATGCTACTACCAAGTATGTAACTTTCCAAACATGTATTGTCAGCTGAATCTGAAACTATGTTCACAGATTGGATAACTAACCAAATTGGATACCACAATGAGAACAGTATAAACATAAATTATAGACATCCACAATAGAGGAAAAGAAATAAAGCATACAAGTTGACATTAGAGAATATATTCAGAAGTGACATATTACCTGGACAGCAATTTCACTAGCTTCAATACCATACACCTGAAAGAGTACGCAAAGAGGGAGGGGGCAAAATCAACGCTAATGTGCAGAATTAATAGGTTAGTGAAACTAATCATTGCTAGCCATAACTCTTATCAATATTTTCAGTTTCCCCAGATTCCTACCACTATAATCAGGACAAACAGAACTAGTATGCTAAAAAGGAACAGAATACATACACTTAAACTGTTTCTACCATTCCGATAGCACAAACAAACTATAAGCCGCATTTTACAACTTTTAGTACTTTCAGTTAGAACATATAGTTGAATTAGCTGTTAATTTGCAAGCAAAACTAAGTGTAAAGTGTAAACTACATTTGGATCCTAGCACATTGTAGGCTGTACAATGGAATTTGGAATGTTGACTGTTACGTTCTTTCAACTGATACAGAGTGCGATGTCAAATCCCTTTTACATCATCTAAGCAACCAGAAGTCAATAACTACAAAAGTGCTCCAAGAAAAACGCTATGCTTCTAAAATGAGCACTGAGCAGCTGTTGCCACAAAACATTCTCATAGCTTACTCGCTTTGCACCAGCACGAGCACAGAACACAGAGAGGATTCCAGTCCCACACCCCACATCCAGCACAACCTGCACGATGTCAGAACCCAACACTAAATTCAGATCTCTGAAAAAAAAAAGGTGAACCACTTGGTACATCCTCGATTTGGCAAGCAGCTTTTACCTTGCCCTCTATAAATTTCTGGTGACGCATGATCGCTGTGTGGTAAGCATCAGTCCTGACGCGGTCCTGCCAAAAGGAAAATGTCAACAGACGCCATTTCACAAAATCATTGCTCGGGTTCTAAACGCGGCGCCCACGAAGTCGACAGGCTGCGCTACTTAGGGTTTAGGAGGGGTTTAGGTACGCAGCTGCGGATGTGAGCATAGGCGCACCGGCTTACCTTGATCATAGCCTCGTGGATACCGAGGTGGGAGTAGGACTGGAAGTAGATGCGGTCGTGCTCCTCCAGCGGAGCCGCCGCCCCAACCCCCGCTGCCGCGGAATCCCCGGCGGCGGCGGCGGAGAGGCGCGGGCGGCGGCGCCCGAGGGCGGAGTGGCCGTTGAGGTGCGACGGCAGCATGGCGAAAGGTGAGGAGGGCCGAGCAGCGAGAGATTGGAGTGGAGATTTCTGAGCGGAATCGGAACTTGCTCTCGGCTCTCCTCTCCTGATTCCTCGGTCCGGGCGAGGCTCCCTGCTGCGCCCAAGGCCGAACTCGCTTTTGCCTTGCCGGTAAGGATTTTGGCTGAGAAATTGAAATCACGTCACCCAATCACCTCTCTCAACGATGGTACACATCGGTACACATCTTGCTCAAAAGAAAAAAAAAACGATGGCAACATTTTTATTCTCCAGTGAACATTAAGCAAACCGCTCGTTGCGCTGAGAAAATAAAACCCACAGCACTTAAAATGTCTGTAGCGTGGTTTTAACAGGTAATCTTATTACTCATTTTTATATTAGCACGACTGCTAGAGACTAGAGAGGGTAGCTGAGGATGAATAATATTTGTAGTTTATGACGAGTCGTAACCTGACCTTTTACTCGTCGGCCTTCCATCTTTTGGCCCTAAATGGTGTCTCACTTTTTTTCGCTTGACACAGCCCACGACATAACTCTTTTCTTCATGTGTGGAATTCTGAGGACACAACACCCAAACTAACTGCACCGGCGTAACACCTACCCACGAGCGAAGCAACGCCGCATCCTTTCCACTGTCCTCCCTGCTCTCAATCACCACGGCCACCGGCCCTTCGTAGCGAAGATCCATCGACCTTGGCCGCCACGACAAGAAGCAGTGACAGGGTGAAGGGGCGGCGCCCTAGGGCCCTAGGCCAAGGCTCCATCAGTCTGCCCGCAAGGCAAGTGCCCAGCCTTGGCTCTAAGGCTCCGCCGGTTGCCAGTCTGCTTGCAACAGTGAGCCCATAATCAATGGCGAGTTATCGAGCACAGATTATGGGTATATATCTGTAGTGTGTAGCTAGACTTAAAGAGCACATGTTCGTCTAACCCTCTGTTACATCAGCCCCCCTAAGATTTTTCCAAGCTCTGTCCCTGCTAGCATCGATGAAGTTCCCAGTAGAACGTGAGGCATATATGTTTACCACAATTTTATCTATTCATAAGGTGACGAAGGGTGATACATGCACATATGTTCTTCCATTAATTATTCTGACCGTCATATTACACTGTTTGTCGATAAGATGAGATTAGACAGAGCTATTGTGCTGCTTGTTGATGAGATGAGATCAAATGGAGTGGTCGCCTTTGGTGGTGGCGGGGTGCTCACGGGCACCGACCTTGGACACCTCAGCCACCGCCTCGTTCCCCTTGCTATAGAGCACACCACAGAGGCCCATGACGATGAGCACTATGTCCAACGCTGTAATCAGGTGGAGCTCCTCGCTAAGCAGGAGGAAGCTAAGAACGACCACCATTAGCAGCATCAGAGGGCTAAAGACGGAGCCAAATAGTGGCCATGCTACTTGATGCACTACGATAGAATGACCAACGCATGTCAATCAGCACTGCATGCTATCAAATCCAATCAGTGACGGAGCCAACAGCAAGGCAGGGGGCTCAAGCCCCCCTAATGCCGCTAAAACCCTTGTAGCCCCTGGACTTTGTATTAATGTTGAATAAAAGGAACTGAGATGCTGTTCTAGAAGCTGAATATGACGTGAGTCACGACCTGGGCTTGTACCTCATTCACTGCCCTTTGTTTTTGTGGCTCAATGAAGCCGATATGTCGCCCCACCTTTTCCACTTCACACAACCCACATCCCACCTCATTTCTTCCTATGCGATGTCTCGAGGACCCAACGCCACAGACAATTGCACCGATGTGACTTCCCATCCATGAGCGAACCAGCACCACGTCATATCCGTCTCGGCCTCCTAGTCTGCTCCCAGTCACCACAGCCGTTGACCCTCCGTAGCGAAGATCCGACGACCCTGACCAACATGGCAAGAAGCAGTGATGTAGGGCCACATGAGCGCTGATGCCCTGGGGCCCTAGACCGAGACTCTACTAGTCCGCTCGCAAGGCAAGTGTCCAGCCTCGGCTCTGAGCCTCTGTCAGTCGCCTGCAACAGCGAGTCCATAATCAATAGAGAGCACAGATTATAGGTATCTATAGTGTGTAGCTAGATTTAAAGAGTACATGTTCGTCAAGTGCTTACATTAGCTCCCTCTAAGTTTTTTCCTTGGCTCCATCGTAAAAACGATTTGGCATGAAGGAGCAGACCACACCTCAAGGCTCGAACCTGGGTCTCTAGACTAAGAGTTGGCTCCAGTAACCAGTCGTCCATGAAAGCACTTGCTCCTGGCTCCATCGTTAAAACAAGCGCGTGTAGAAATTTATATTTTCTCATATTATGGAAAACCATTTATATTTTTTGATTGTTTTTGAAGTACAGTGTTATTGAAAAGAATACGATGGAACAGACAAATCAAATGAAGCACATTACTTAGCTAAGACATTAACTATCAATGTAAAATGATCTCACTTGATTAGGTTTGATACATGTATCTACCAACACTCGCATACAAAGAGTCACCATCAGATTTGATTGAGGCAACAATATCATATTTCGATTCACTCATAACATGTCCAGCTAATAGTTTCTATCTCCCTAACTTAAAACCAACCTATTTATGTGTTTCCTTATGATTTTTATAGAATGTTTGCTTATGATTCTTACTATCTCTTATTTGTTCTTATGTTGCTTATTCAATAGCATGGTAGCAATAGCAAAGTCTTGATTTACGTTAATATATTACTAGAGAGGGTTTGGGCTATATATAATTATCAATTGACACTATAAACAGTCATCTTAGATCTATATTTTTTATTGGTCGTTGACTATTAACTCTCTCATACTATTGAGTGGATTCTAAAGTTCATTTTGTCGTTCATAATATCGATCGTGGACTATGCTTGTTTCCTTATCTCCATCATCTATGAAAGTCAAAATACGCGTTTATCTGTGAGACGGAGGGAGTAGCTGATAAGATCATATAAAACTCGGTATTAGTTTTAGGATTATGATTTGCCACCATGGCTTGTCAAGATAGTCTAGCAGGACCTTTGCCCCAATCAGATTAGCACAAGATAACAGATCACGGCTGCTAATACGATGGAAAATCAAATCAAATCATGTCATAAAATAGTAAGAAAACGTAGAGAAATTCGTTAGTTAGTTTGGCTCAATGATTAATCCGGCTCCAACCCTCCGCATTTGTCAAAAAAAAAAAAAAAAAAAAAACCCTCCAACACACGCCAGCGGCCCGTGTCCGGAGCCAGGACACGGGCGCCCATGGCCAGCACGCTGCCATGCCTCCTCCCTCCTTCCACACGCAAGCAACACAAGCTGCAGGGAGGCCGAGGCCGACCGCCCCCGTCTCTCTCGCGCAGACGCGGCCGCGCGGTGAAACCAAAAATATCCCCCGCGGTTGACGCCTCACCTCGCCGGTAGATCTCCTGCCCCTCCTGCCTGCTCCTCCTTCGCCTTCCTTTCTCGAAGCCCCCAGTTTATTCCCTTCCCCGTAATCCCGCAGCCTTCCTTGCCGAAGCCAAATTGGCACTCCACCTCTTATCTCGCCACGCCGCCACCGCTCCATTCCGCTCTCCCCCAAAACCTCGAAACCCTACTCGCGGGATTCCGCGGGGCCGGCCGCCTCTTGGTTAGGGTTCATCTTCATCCACCCAGCGGCGTCGGCTCCGGGTCTCCAGCCATGGCCGTGGAGGAGGCGAGCAGCAGCGGCGGCGAGGAGGGGTGCGGGGCGTGGACCCGGGAGCAGGAGAAGGCGTTCGAGAACGCGGTGGCGACGACGATGGGCGGGGAGGAGGACGGGGACGCGAGGTGGGAGAAGCTAGCGGAGGCCGTCGAGGGGAAGACGCCCGAGGAGGTCAGGCGGCACTACGAGCTGCTGGTGGAGGACGTCGACGGCATCGAGTCGGGCCGCGTGCCGCTTCCGACGTACGCGGCTGACTTCGCCGTCGAGGAAGGGGGCAGCGGCGGCGGCGGGAAGAAGGGAGGTGGGGGAGGAGGGGCCCACGGGGACAAGGCGTCGGCGAAGTCGGCCGAGCAGGAGCGCAGGAAGGGCATCGCCTGGACAGAGGACGAGCACAGGTTGACTTCCACTTCCAGCTTTGATTCAAAATTGCAGCGATGCTTGATAATTGGTTGCTGAATTGCCTGTGCTTCTTCGTATAGGGGAAAGCGGTTACTATTATGTTGAACGTTACTGTTTTATTGGGGATTATGTTAATTTATATTCTGCCTAGCCGTCATAGTTTTTTAAGTATTTATTTAGGTAATTTACCTGATGCTCCTGGCAGCAAAATTGGGTGTGAGTCCTGCCTACTGGGTGGGGCGCTGGGTAAGTGTACCCAGCACCTTGTATGTCCAGTAACTATGCTTAGGCTGTTTCCTCCTGCATGAATTTTCATTGGTTGGGCTGGTGATGAACACAGGTAGGGTCCAATTACATTTCAGCAGGTGCCTTAGGTGCTAGGATCCTACAGCCTTATAGGGGGTTAATGTTCATTTATTCGTGCCCTTGTCGTATTCCGTTGAAGACTTGGATATACGTTACTTAGATAGTTAGCCGTTGCTGCTAAATGGCTAAGCTGGGTGCCCTGAGGAGTGTCTGTCGGTTTGTGCGATTTGGCGGTTCTGGTATGTGTGTCATGATTCTTTGAGCTGTTATTCACCTATTGGTGGATTGGAATTGGCGCATGCTCTGTTGGGTGCCATCATGTATTGGCTGATTAGTTAGACTGCTGCATCCTTTCTTTGATTTATTTACTTAGACTGGAGATTTTGAAATCTGTTACTTAGATAGTCAACTTCTGTTGTTCAACATTTAAGCTCATTGCAGGGGATGTGTATCGGTTTGTGTGTTTTGTCAGTTTGGTATGTTGTGCATGATTCTTTTCAGCTGGCATTTGCGTACGAGTCGATTTGCCTGACTCAATGCTTGCAATTTTTGTAATCTATACATTGATAGTTTGCTGAATAAGTTTATTGTATTATATTGGAATTACATCCATCTGTATGTACTGGTTTTAATTGTATAGGTGATGGATGATACTAGTGGCACTTGGATGTTCTAATTTTCTTTTTACTTCTGCATGAAAATCAGTGTTTTCAAACTTTACATAAGCACCAAAGTTTTTGGCAACAAAAGCATATTGGATACATCTGTCTTGTTCCAGTGCACTATTTGCTAAATGAACCTTAATAAACTAGCCGCCCATGATATAAATTATTGTGCTAGATGGCCAATGCAAGGAAAAGTCAAGTACAATGTAGCTCTTATTTTCCCTCTACATGACTTTGCTTTTTAATTAAAAATTTGAATCTCCAGCTTATATGCATGATTTCATGCTTATTGGTATTGGTATATACTCCTCTTTTGTTCCCTCTGTTTTTGTTTGCTGTTCTTACCACCTTCTGATATTTGCTATGTGGCACTTTTTAAAGACTGCTCTATTCTGTATTAACTTACTAAGTTTGAAGTTATTGTGCATTCATATGTGTGTGTAGTGGTGTAGGCACCTTTTACAAGTAGTCCTGTTTTTACGTACTACCCCATTGTTGTCGGCTTGTTGATAGTGTTTCTGATAGGTAGGTGATAAATTCAATTCAATATGCCCCATGCTGTGTGAATGGTAAAAATGAAACCTGTTTGAGCAAGGGCGACAGAAAAAAAAGAGCAAGTTGGGTTCCTTTTTTCTCAAACAAAAAAGATGGGTTCCTTTTTTTTCTCAAACCAAAAAGATTGGTTCTGCATTTTTGATTTTGATGGTTAAATGACTGAATTACCTTGTTGATCCAATGTCATAAGGTGAAAATACATACTGCTAATGATGAAGCAGAAGTGTTTGGTGGAAGTAGTAGTAGTAGTAAATATGGAGTAGCAGTTACAAATGGCTTGAGAATGCGGCTATTTCCCAAGTATCCGATAACATGCATAAAGTTAAAGAGATGTTTTTATCACTGACATGGGCATGTATTATGTTTTAAGAACAATTCAAGTGGCGACATATAATAGATGCCACATTGAGCTTTCTTTTTCTTCCTGAAATCTCAATGTTGTAGATGACTATTTAACATAAGTAACTTGCATACAAGAGTTGAATAATTTATTTAACCATTGCTTATTTCTTCTGGAGACTGGACATACAGTATATTCTTAGAAGCTTCATCCACCAAGAGTTTGCATTGCTATTGAAATACTCTTAACTTGATTTTGATTTTGCAGATTGTTCCTCCTTGGACTTGAAAAGTATGGCAAAGGTGACTGGCGGAGCATCTCACGGAACTTCGTGATCTCAAGGACACCAACTCAAGTAGCTAGTCATGCACAGAAGTACTTTATCCGTCTGAACTCAATGAACAGAGAGAGGCGGCGATCAAGTATACATGACATCACCAGTGTCAACAGTGGAGATGCATCAACTGCACAGGGTCCAATCACTGGTCAAACAAATGGTCAGGCTGCAAATCCTGGGAAACCATCTAAGCAATCCCCACAGCCAGCAAATACACCTCCAGGTGTCGATGCTTATGGCACAACAATTGGGCAGCCAGTTGGTGGCCCCCTTGTCTCAGCTGTTGGAACACCCGTTCCACTACCTGTTTCTGCTCCACCTCATCTGGCCTATGGCATGCATGCTCCGGTTCCAGGAGCCGTAGTACCTGGTGCTCCAGTAAACATTGCTTCGATGCCCTATCCAATGCCACCCCCATCGTCTCATGGGTAAGGGACACATTACAAGTGTTGTGTGTCGTCTAAACAATCCCATAATCTCCCTATGTCAGCATTTAGCGGTGTGCTGCCCATGTCTCAATAAAGCAATACCAATAAACCCTTGTACATTACAAACTGTTATTACATGTTTCATTGAGGACATTGCAGATTATGTACTTTGTGTTGCATACAAACTTTTTCATGTACACCTGCTCCAAATCCAAGTGTTTCATGCTGCCAAGTTTCTCGGTGTAGCCACAGCGTTTCAGGCTAGATGGAGCTTGTGCTTCAGTCAGTATCTATGATTTGTAATTGTATACCAGCTGCAACTAGAGTAAGATACTGCGCCTGTTTCTCACGCCCATTGTACCGAACTGTGTGGCTAGTTAAGTATTGGTAGTAAAATAAAATGTATACTGTATGTTTCCACAACCACTGGATAGGTACAGTGCCACTGTCACATTAGTGGGGTTCAGTGCCTGCTCCTTCATTTCCGACACCAGTAGCCTTTGCTTTGGTGGACGGTGGGTAATAAGAAAAAGGGACAGGAGGATTCAGGATTCATTGCAAATACTACTTTGTCTCAGAAGTTTTATTTCTGTTTAAGTGATTTCTATTCTGCTGCTCGAATTAGCTGGCTTATTAGTTGTATTGCGGCTTGTTTTCTCTCACAGAACACTATTGTCTTCGTTTTTAATGCAACTGAAACAACCATTATGATGTGACATGGGATTTAAATAAGTTAACACATCAGCGAAATTAAAGATGTGGTATATGATTTACTAGAGGATATGAGGTCTAGATGAAAGTCACAATGCGCACCATTTCCATTGCATTAGAAAGTTTCATTCCTGTGTTGGATGCAAAGTGAAATTCTACTAGAAATATAACACCATGCAACATTTAAATATGTAGACCTATAAAACTGTGCATTGTATATCTTATTTTCTTTCAATCACCCATTCATCACTCTTGGAAACTTTATAATCAAATCTAGCATTGGAAATAGCCTAATGGGTTGAGGTATGGTAAAACATGTTTGATAGGAAACCATAGCTTTCTCATTACAAATTTTATCCTATGGACTAGTATAGGAGCAAAGTGATCGTCGAGGTGAACATCAAACTTGAACCCAATCCCATGCAAGTGCAATATTCTAGAAAAAAAACCTATTCATGTTTTTTTTTGAGAATGACTAATAGTGCTATTACTTATGCATGACCATAACTATATATATAGTTCTCAACAACTTATAAAACCACTTCTATTCATGATCTTCCTTATTAATGTTCATCATGAAGTATATATGTTGATTAGTTATGATGTGCAAATGCTTATCCATGCTTTGAGATGTATAGCTTCACGTGTAATGCCATCTATCATAGACATGTTTGCCGTGGAATACATAGTCAACCTTAAGTTAGCACGTGAGAGCCTGTAAAACCGGTAAATTATTTTTATCTTACGACACTAAGACGATGAATCTAATGTGTATCTAACATTAATCACATATATTTTTGGTATTAATTACGTATCTTTTCTGCTACGACACATTATGAAATAGACATGTATTTGTGTACTTGAGTGTATAAAAATAAATTAATTTTGGCAAAGTAATTGCACGCATCAACATATATAATATATTTTAATATTTCTAATAAAGCATACACATTTTTCAATATTTGCTAGAATCATGATTATATGATACGAATTGATCACATGAAAAAAAGATCTTAACTAAGATCTCATATCAATCAAAATTTGCTTCAGATATTGAGGAACACTGAAGAGCAATTAGAATGTATATTCACCTAAGTGAAAGTTGTGAGGTCAATATAACACTATTATAAAATCATAAGCATGTAACCTGAAAGTATTAAGGTGCTATGAAATGGTGCTTCTACGCTGGCTAATGTTCTTCATAGTATGAAATATGCCATTTCATTACATTATATTGAGCGATATGTTCAAAGATGCATCTCATCCTCCTTCCAAATATACTCCACATGATATAAAGGAGCGTGTCTATCACAAATTCACAATACATGCATGCAATGCATGATTTAACTCTAAACTATATGGTAGAATGATCTAGTCAGTATCACTTTCTTGTAAGCATGTAACAGATGCTATATTTTTCGGCTGCCATTCCATTTATAGTTTTTGTTTAACAGTGCAAGCCAGCTTTCTTTTTGTCACACAAAGATATTTTACCCCGTCCAGCCGTCCTCGATCTCCCAACGGAAAAATTCCCCAAAGCTCGAAATAAATCAGGCAGCACCCACAGAGAGACGACCTCTTCAACGACACAGCCGCGGCCATCACCACCTGGCCTCGTCCATTCTCTTGACGTCGCTGCTCCGCATGGCCAACGCGAAGGGCTCGTCCGCCGGCGCCGCTGACGCAGGCCACGCCGACCTCGGCAGGACCATTTCCCACGAGCAGCACCAGGCGTTCATGATGGCTTCCGTGCACCGGACCGGCCAGGGCGCCGCGAACGTGCACCAGCATCACTTCCACCAGTACCCCGCTGGCCTGATCCCAGCGCCGGTGGCAATGCCGGTTCACGTACCGGTGTCACAGACCCCGTACTCCGCTCAGATCGCGGTGCCGCCGCCGCAGCCACTCATCCCACCGCCAGACCACCGCCTGCACTCCTTGCTGCCTACCGGTAAGTACCCCGGACGACGCGCATGTTGAATTACTATACGCGTTGGAGTCACCGTGATCTGGTAGTTTATTAGGGTTTCTTCGATGATGCTTCTAGGGTTTTGATGCGCGCTGGGATCTGTGCGTCGGCTCGCGCTAGATGTGGGGCGATCTGATTCTATCCCGGTTGTTTCTATAGTAGCGGGTTTTATGGTCTCGTGATGATTAGCTCCCGGCCTGGTTTGACAAAAACTTATGATTTGCAAACTGGATTTCATTTTTGCATAAAGTTATCTGCTCTACTTGTTCAGAGCCATTTTTACATGCTTGTAAGATCTCCATTTGCTATTTTAATCAAACTTCATGTGGCACTGATTGATCAGCGAGAAAAAAAAAATTATATTTTAATGAGTTACCATTTCTAGCTAACCATCCATATATATAGTGGTTCTTTTTTTATCTGACAGATAATCATGTATGTACTTTTAGATATGATTAGCATCATCTTCCTGAAGGATCATATGCCGTTGTTTACCATATTTGCTATGTTACACTTATTTCTTGCTACTTCACCTTCTCCATTCTTCATCATATATTTTCATTACTATGTAAACATCTAATTAAGCTTTTCTCCCATATTTTCCAGGATGCTACCAGGATTACTCTCCATATGGCAACACTGCATCTTTGCAGCACACAACAAGGGGTTTTGCAGACTGGGGAGCGCACAGCAATGCACTCGTGTCCTTGGCTCATGCTAGTTTTGCCGGCGGCAACAATATCAACAGCAATGGATTATTACATCAAAACTTATCCCCTTACACAACCCATACATGGACTACAACTTACGTGCAGAGGCCTTACAGCACTTCTTATGCTCCTGCAACAATGAATATGCTCCAAACTCCTTCCTTTCACAGCAACAACCATGAAAAAGAGTCAGGTATATATACGAGCGTGTACATTTGACACTTCATTTTTGGGAGGGGGTGTACATTTGGCACTTAAAAATGGAATATTTGCATGAGTTTGTTTTGTGTAGTGGACTGCTCACGGTGGATTGTTTGTAAGTAGTGTGGCTTGCGGCTTGTTTTTGGGTTCATAGAGTTGGGCCTAGGGTGCAAATATGGTGAATTATAATTAATTGATAGCAATAATTGGTTTCTTGTTTTAGCGAGGGTGGTGTGGCTGCACGCCCTCGCCAACGTTTCCCTATATGGATCCATTTGCCCCTGCTTGGAGCCCTGCAGATAAAGAAAGGAGACAGGAGTAGTATTTTTCTTGCTTGTATTCATTAATGTTGCTTCCTCCTTATTAGAGATTGTTGGCTCTAGCAAAACCTCTAAAAAACTAACAAAGAAAATCTCTCATCACAACAAGTCAATTTTATCTAATGATATGATTTACCTTGATTTTTTGACCTTATATGATTTACCTTGATTAAAAAAGAACTAGCTCAATATTCTTATTTGAGTGTTGTAGTTTGACTTGTGGCGCCACCATGCAACTGACATAAGATTTTGACACTGTGTTATGTTGGAGTGGAGGAAGGGACCCTATCTTAAGGGTTTGCTTTAACTCATGAGAACTTGAGGGAATTTGTAATTACGAATGAAACTGTTTGAAGTAGAAATGGAATGCTGCATTCGTCATTATAGTGCAATGGCTGGCTGACCACATGAAGTATATGGTAGTGATATATGTCAAATAGGGGCATGTTGGTCTTTGTATCTTAGGAGTTTCCATTTAAGACCATGGTCTTATATACACATGTCAACCCATTAGTCTTCCAAATGTCAAGGTAGATTTATCAGTTGTTTTTGGTTAATACAAACCCACTTATGACATGCACGAATCTTAGATAAGCTGCTCACCCCTTTTCTAACTACTATGCAAGTTTTTCAATCCATGAGCCCCTGCAAGGATTCTACTCCAACCATTCCAAATCGTTCTTGCTTTTCTAGATACATTGCTTTTTCTATGCACCTAGATATTATGTTTATATACAAAGTAAAATCTATATATGTATCTAGAAAATTTAGAACAATTTACAATTTAGAAATGAGGGAATACTTGGCACCATGCTTCTTCATTTGTTATTAGAACTTGCCGATTAAAAAAATTGTAAATGGAGTGGAGGGCTGGTAGGGTTATCTTTGTGGTTTAGGAGAAGTTAGAGTAAGCATCATGTGCTTTATGAGAACCATGCTGGAAGTTGAAAACGCTCCGCACCTTGTTCTTTACTCCAGAGAAGCAGCTCGATAGATTTATTTTATTTTCCTTGGAGAACAAGGATCATTTAATTTACTTGTGATAGAATGTGTGGGCTTACATTATGATTAATTTATAAACATCCCCAGCAACCAATGCATCCAACTGCACGTTTCATATATATGTGATACTAATACAGAAGCCTGGTCTCTAAACCTTGCATTTTGTTGACAAAAATATATGCATGTTATGAAGCTAAACACAGTTTGAAATAAAGTGAGAAATGTACTGTGTGTTGGTTGCTTACTTATCATTTGGTGGTGTGCAGGTGCTTTTTCAAATAGCTTTAACATGGGCCCATCAGTGACACCTACCTCCCCTTTTCAACTTATGTCTCCAAGCTCAACCAACTACACTTCCACTCAAATCTTCGAGGAAACCAACAACTTAGAGGTAACAATAGGACTTTTTCAGAATATGTGAAAATGTTTTTTTGTTCATATGAGCATTTATTGTGTCATGATTCTCCAGGACACTTCAAGAGTCTTTGGAGGTGGGGATAACGAAAGCAACAACAGTGAGGAACCAGATCCCACTCCTGCTGTGGAGATGGAAGACCTAAACCATGGGAATGGGCATATTAATGCTACAAATAAAATAGTATGTTGTCATTTTAATGCATCATGTGCTTTGCTGATACTATTAGTATTTTCTATACATGATTAACACATTATTTAACTAAAGGAAATAATTTTACTCATTCATTTACTAGGAATAAAGACAACTGTTTGTTATTGTTTAAGACTGAGGGAAATGAATTCACAATTTTCAACCAGTTGATTCTTCCTTAAAAAAATACTGTAAAAGAATAAACAAACCTGGCGACCTTATGGCAACGAGCAGGAAAATATTGTTTTAGATGGATAAACATGATTTTAGGTACTCCTTATGTTCCAAATTGTAACTTGTTTTGGTTTTTCTACATACATAGCTTTTGCTACGCATTTAGATATACACAATGTCCACATATACAGTAAAAAAATACAAATCTGCTAAAACGACCTACAATTTTGAATGGAGGGAGTAACTAAAATATACTATAGAAGGTATCACTCTCCAGTAGGTATCATTTTGCTGACCACTTGGTGCCTTCCTCCTAAACTAAGTCCCATTTTTTTCTCATATGCCAATCTGTTACATGCAAAAGGTCAACTGTCAAGATTACCGTATGGTCTTGCGCAAGGACTTGACAAACAGTGATGTTGGAAACATTGGAAGAATTGTGCTGCCAAAGGTAGATATTTGCACTTGCATATCCTGTTTATTGGGCTTTACTCTCTGGTATGTTCACTGTGTTCTACATTATATATTTCCAGCACGAACCCCAGCTATAATGCAAGTAAATTTTTTACTACGAGCTGCAAGTCATCTTGCAATTTCACCTTTTTTCTGAATTCTGCAGAAAGATGCAGAGCCAAACCTTCCAATCTTGGAAGATAAGGATGGCCTGATACTGGAAATGGACGATTTTGAGCTCCCAGCTGTATGGAAGTTTAAGTACAGGTATCTTCACCATATATTGTACTACTATTGGTTGCTCAGATGTCAGAGTTCCTGTCATCATTTTAGAGTGAACATTTGCCTGTAATTTTTCCAATGTTAAAAAGAAAAACGCTTACATTGTGCAAGCCTTAGCTTTAAGTATTGATATATCTGCCTGTTGCTCGGCAATTGAATTTTATCATGCTGATGCAATATATTTTCGTTCAGGTACTGGCCTAATAATAAGAGTAGGATGTATATCTTGGAAACTACCGGTAAGTTGATTATAGAGTAAAGTAATTCTGAACTTGGAGTTCTGTAAAGATGTCAACGAATTTCATGTCCTATTCTCAGGTGAATTTGTTAAGAGGCATGGACTTCAAGCTAAGGACATCCTCATCATTTACAGGAACAAGAAATCTGGCAGATATGTATGTAAAAGTTATTATTATCCATTTCCTTATTCTGTCAGCTACATTCTATGGAGTATTATTGTTCCTCTCATCATATCCATGTTGCATCCTGAGGCCCCTGATCATATTAGGAGTTACTTTTCATTGTACGGAGAAATATGTATGTATTCTCTTATTTTCTTTTCCTGACCGCTCTATTCTATCTTCTCATGCCTCTCTCCTTTTTGTGCTAAGGTTGCCCGTGCAGTGAAGGCTGAGCACATACCAGCGCCAGCATGCGAGTGCATCGAGACAGGCAACCCCAGAGAAGAGTGTGGCTTCTCCATCAGTCGACTCAGTCCTTCAACCAAGAAGGTTGTCATGCAGATGGCCTGAATCTGAGCGTCAGAACAAAAACATCAGAAATGTATGGTGTAGGCTGTTGCCGTGCAGGAGCACACCGGGAATCGCTGCTTGATGAACCTGGAGCCAAGGAATTGTTGTGATCGAGGTTGGATCATCGAAACTGAATTCCTGCTGAACCTGCCTAGGCCTGTACTGTACTGTTTCCCTTGCTGTTAGCAACTATGTTGTTACATGTAGCTTGAGATAAGTGAATTTTCTTAATTGCTTTGTACCTGTACATATTTCGTGCTTGGATAATTCCATGAGAAACAACTCATATGGGCATTGTAGCGTCTTCTTAATAATTCTGATCTGATTGCCATGGCGCCGTAGATATATATTTGTTTTCATTTCTGAAGTCGTTGCCTTTTTTTTTCATTTCACTGATAGAAAACGGTCCAATTACATGTCAATTCCATGGTTTGGTATGATTTCCTAGAACCTTTAGAAACCTTAGCCCCTGCTGCTCAGTGGCCCTATAATAAGCCTAGCGGTCAGTGTTCTTGCTCTCGTGCCAAGGCCACAGAGGCGCAGTGTTCTTGCTCTCGCGCCTCCTGAAGCAACGACACGGATGATCCTGAAAAGCACTTGAGCAGTGGAAGTTTTCATATCAGACAAGCAGGTAAGAACATGGGTTATTGGTGAAAGCATCAAGTCGGCTCACTATTCAGGACAGCTAATGTTGTGATTGGATCGGGCCTACTCGTAGCTGGAGTATGTTCAATCTTTTCGGTCCAGCAGGAAGGGGCTAAGGTTCTAGACTTCTAGTGAGATGTAGCTCAAGTTGTTGCGACCTAAACACGATCTATATTTGAACACGAGACACATAGGTGCAGTAGCACGGAACGAAAAGTATCATGGGAGGACATGAGAAAGCATTGTAGAGCATGCCTCATCAGTCCCTGGAGCTATAATCTATCTCACATAACCTAGAAACTACGCACCTACTCCTGCAGTAGTATCTATATGATCAGAACCAATCATGTGTGTGTTGTTGTTGTCATCTTTCTAATAAGGGAAATGTGGAGTTGTATTTTAGCTTTCTTGATTTTTCAGAAAACTAGCTGGTCTAGAAAAAGGCTAGCTAACTGTAGTACATGAAACATAATTGAATTGCTCAATGAGCCACCGTATCTGAGTGAAGAAGGGTTTATCCTTGCTCGGTAGTAGGATTATAAATAAATTAAATTTAAGGCCATCACTTTCGGATAAAACATACCTTTCCCAGCTGGAGCTGGTTATTCCTCAATGCTGTAGTAGTATATATGCGCTGTCACTGTACCTTCAATAATGCTCCAGCTGATTATTCCTCCTCGGTGACCAACTAATCCGCTGACAGTTAACACAGACGATGGAATGCCATTTCAGGCGGGCAAACGCCATTTCATCAATCTCTGCTGGTATATTAAATGTACAGTGACCCAAGTCCCAGCAAAGCTCACCTAAAACAATGACATGTTAAAATGAAGTAAGCCAAATTTTTTTCGAAGTATTCTTCGTATCATATTTGGAGGAGGCCATCTTCCAAAAGGTTCTACACGGCGCATGAAGATGGGAGGTGGAGGAAGAGAGATAAGATTCTAGAATATTCTCCACTTCTCATGATCTAAGATATTTATATAGAAGAGTGTAGAATAGGAAGTAAAATAAATTAGAAAAATTATAATATCTAGAAATACTCTAGAAGGGGGATACATGGCACAAATCCATGGATCCTCTAGGCCTATAAATAGAGGCTCCCCTCCCTTACCATGACACACACAAGCAAAGGGACACATACCAAGAGAGTCACTTCAAGAGAGCATGGTAGAGAGTGGTGTGTGGTGAAGAGTGAGTGTGCTAGGATAGCCACCAAAGTGTTGTACTCTTGGAGTGTTGCAATAAAGTTTGGTTTTAGTCTCCCGGTTGTGCCTTATAGTTTCTAAGTGCTTAGTGCCTAAGTTGTGATCCATTGAAGGTAGGCTCTGCTACCCGAGATCATAAGGGTCTAGACTTCATCGTAGGTTGGCTCTGCCACCCGGAAGTCAGCTTCATCTGTTGGTAGGCTTTGCCATCCGAAAGTGAGAAGACGGTTCTGCCATTGAAAGAACCCTCTACACTAAGTAACTAGAAATTATAAAAGAACCGATCGACTCAGAGGGAGTTGGTGTTCTAGGTGTAAGTCCTTGTTAATGGGTATTAGGACCACCAAAAACTCTTACAACCACGTTATAAGTTTTTTTTTAAAGAAAAAACAGCGACCTCCGACAGTAAAAAATGAAAAAAGGAAGCGCGCATCAGCCCTTGCATTTGCATTTGGACCAGGGCGCCTGACTAGCTGTTAAGAGCTGGAGCCGAAGAAAAATCTGACGCTTGCTTGGTGACCCAAATCTAATCAGGTACTATCAACCTGACAAGTACGCCGTCATGTGGGCTACCATCCATCACACAAACCTGGCTTTCTCTCTCTCTCAAAACAAAAAAAAAAAATCTTGTGCCAGTATATGAGTGCCTTTTTTTTAAACCTTACGAGAATGTGCAGGAAGAGAGATGAAATAATGCCAGTAGAGCCTTCATCTTGTGCCATTTTTAAAAGTTTCTCGTGTCCCTGAGAATGAGATTAACCTTCGTTCGTTCTGATCCGACAGCTAGAGAGACGCATATGAGTGCCTTTTCCACTGACCTGTGTGACACGAACACGACGTGCTCAGTTGCTCACGAGCTCGCCCGACGCCCCGACCAACCGGTGGTGGATGGGAAGATGGATAGCTGCAGCTGACGGCACGGGCCACCGCGATTGTTATTCCGGGGGCGCGGCGTCGACGGCGACAAGCCTATAGCTAGCTAGGCCGGCGATGGTGGGGGCCGGCGGTGACGCCGCTTTTGCCGATTCCTCTCAGCAACCTCACGTCACCCCTTGCTGCTGTGTCCCGATGCGTCCACCATTGCTCATGTACATGTACTCACCTCGTGCCCGCCGTTGTCGTTCGCTGCACTTTGCCGCGCCCGTCTTTTTCAGCCGGATAGGATAGGCGCGGCAAGCACATATACAACAAGCACGGCAGATTTGCCAAGGCATTTATATTTATATTGTGGTGATCATGATCAGCGTATACTAATACTCTTATATAGTTATGTACATGCAACAAAAATACACTTGTGTGTGGTGAGTGGCATGAGGACCACAAAGGCCACAGGTGAAGAACAAGCTTCAAGCCATCGTCCATGCATGCAGAAATGTTTTGCATTACATGCAAGTACTCCATATATATGGAGATGGAGGTGGTTGTTGCCCTGTCACCATAACCACCACAACACTACAATACCCTGGTGCTGTTGCAGGGCCAGTGGAAGTGGTGATTAGACCTTGTTCATGGATAGTTTAGGTTTCATAATTGAAGCCTAGGGAGGAGGTGCTAAGACCCTAGCTAGTAGTCTCAAACGAAAGGGAAGCCACAAAGCAAGGCCTCCATGGCACAGGTGTTGCTGCTAGATGGGATGTCTGAAGTTGCATTGCACCCTGATCTTGCCAGCATGCATGGCCATCACAGCTTTGGTGACATCTCTTGTCCAGAGGTAGTAGGAAACTAGCAACTCACACTCACACCCAGGGGTGTAGCTAGCCTTTTCAATTTAAGTGCATCTAGCCAGCCCCTTTTGATGTTGAGATGGATGCAAGCCCATAACATTGTGCAAGCTTGGGAAGCTGCAGAGGAAAGAATCCACCATACAGATCTCACTGTCTCAGCTCTGATGGATAAGTTGACTGTGGATGACGAGGATAAACCCTGAAATGCGCTTTCGAAATTGCGATAGAGCCGAGGGGTTGTTTTTTTGGGACTTGCTGGTGCTGCCTTTCACGCAAAGCAACGCGATGTCCTGCCCTGCACTCCCTGCTTCACCAGCCGGATCACAATCATGTTTGGGAGTAGTAGAAGGAATGGTTCAGTATAGCCCTTTTCGCAGTGCGATGGGAAGAGGGAAGAGCCATGCATCCTGTTGATTGTTGAAGCATCTCAGATGCCACTTTCAGGAGCACACAAGGGGGACACGCTCCACTTCGGTCTCATAGCCACAAAACTTTACTTCGGTTAGAATTGGCCATATAGGAGTACAACACAAGCATATCCTTTGATATTCAGGTATAATTATCAGAAGGCAACTAACTTATTGCCTAGTCAGAACTCTTGAAAACATTCGGAAATTTTGAATTTTGTACCCGAACATGACCGACTTGTACTCCTCAGGAACTGATTCTGCATCTGTCACTGAAAGCAAAACTGCAGAGTTTTCACAGCAAAGTACGCATACGTACTGCAACTGTTTATCATGCCTGAAAGCAAAACTGCACGGTATCCGGAAGCTGAAAATGTTCTCTGCGCATCATGCCTGCGCCCAACCAACAGGGACTCTCCAAGTTGGTTGTCAAATCAGGTTTATTCGCATCATTTACAATTCAAGAAAGGAGTCTCTGATTCATTGCATCTCGATGATTTTTTTGACCACGATGATTGGTTTGTCGTTAGCCGTTTCGTTACACATGGGAGGGAGGGTGGAAGAGGAATAGTGTGTGAGAGAGGAGGAACGGCATGCAAGGGCAAAACCAAACCTTTCCTGAATCCTGATAATAGCTGTGACTTGTCATCTGCACATGATGCATATGTGAATATGTGATGTGTGTGTGTGTGTGTGTTTTTTAACCAACAGTAGCACATGCACTTGAGTTCTGCTGTCAAGAATTGCTGACTGTTCACTTCAGACAAACAGTGACCATACCCACGCTGCTGTATAAGCTATAGCAACACCATAGAACAGGGAGGCATCTACTGACCATTCCATGAAAAATAAGGAAGAATCATGGAGCAAGGTGGTGGCATGGCCATTGACCTGTGGATCTCCCTCTCCCTCTCCCGCACTCACACAAACACAACCCATGTGGCAGAAACAGTTTATGTGTAATCAGTAATCACAGGCACACCCACTACTTCACCAGTATTAGCACCATATATTGTTCTCAAAAAAAGTATCAGCACCATACTATATATATATACTATATATATATGAACTTGGACAATTAGCACTGCTATAATCAGTAAAAGAGCTGTAGCCGAAAGAAAGAAATAAAGAGGAAAGCTAGAAGAAATGCCAGGCGAGAAAGGGCAACAACTGAAAAGGAGACATCAACAGCCAGGTACCAACTGAAACCATCATTTCAGCGCATTAAGGCCATCTAGCTACTCTCCACATCACCACCATCCAATAATCCATCCAGAACCTTCGCAGCCTGGAAATCCCTGAAAGGGTCGAAACAAATTCGTCAGTTCCAGTGTTTTGGCCGCTTGTTCATGGCGAAATTTGACTGCAGGCATCTTGTTGTACCTCGGTCAGGGGACATGCAAGTCTAGTCTGCACCCAGTGATTTGCATAACTTTCTGTGATTAGAATCACTGTTATCTAATATTTCACTGACAAACATATTGTGTTGCCACTGAAAATGCAGAGTTTCAGATGATTTTACTTTTGACTGAAAATTAGTCGTTCGTCTGAACTCGCAGAAATATCCAGAGCATTAGTAGTCAGCACTAAGCAAGCATGCATCTACAGTTAGATCTTGGTGGCACCGAAAGGGAAAGATTGAAACAAGTGGACCGGACTGCTAGAGCAGAAGCCGACCAATTTCTTGCTTTGTTACGGGAAGCAGCGTCGCCAACCTCCGGACACGCAAACGACAGCTCATCACGGCTAATCAAGCAGCCGACTAATCTTGATCAAGAACACATGTTTTTTACTCAACTGTTTCACTTTCACAAATTACTACGTAGCATAGCATATATATATATATAAAATAAAATGTACCTACCTAAGCATGGCGATTCCAATGACCCCGCCTCCCTCCGCTCCGGCGATCTCTTCGGCGGCACACCAAGATGAAAAACCAAAGAAGCACGTGTCTTCTACTATATACGTATCGTACGGCGGCGGCGACAGGGAGGCTGGGTCGGATCGGAGGGCGCCTATTGCCGGCCGAAGGAGTTGCGGTTCTTCTTGATGAAGTCGTCGAACCGGCGGTTCATCTCCTCCGCGCCGACCGACGGGTCCCGGGCCCTCGGCGTCCGCGGCGGCCGCTGCTTGGGCGGCGACTGCTGATGCTGCGCAGGAGGGGGAGCAGCCGGGCGCGTCTTCTGCATGATGGCGTTCCACGTGGCGTCCAGGTCGTCGTCGCCGTCGCCGTCCACAACCTGCGACGGCAGCGAGGGCTCCCGCTCCAGGAGGACCGCGCGCTCCTGCGCCGGCGCCAGGCTACGCCGCACGTCCGCGACGTAGGACGACGGGGAAGGCGAAGAAGAGGCGTCCTCGTCGGACTCCGTGGTGACGCAGGACTCGCCGCCGCCGGAGTCCGGGGAGAACTCGGCCTCCAGGGGCTCGCCGTACCCTGCCGGGGAGCTGAACTCCTCCTTGGCCTTGACAACCGGTGCGGTGGCCACCTCCGCGGCGTATCCGTGGACAGCGGCTGGCGGCGGCTGCTCGACCGGCCAGGGATCCTTGTGCTGCTGGGCGGCCTGCTGGAGGTGCTTGTGGTCGGAGAGCTTCCAGATGACGAGGATGATGAGGTGCACGGTGACGAAGAGGTAGGGCGGGACGAGCCAGAGGCGCGCGACGGCCCAGGCGCGCGGCAGCACGGCGCCGGCCACGGACACGAGGCGCGGCACGGCGAGGCGCGCCAGGGACGCGGCCGCGGCCAGCGCCGCGGACGCCAGGGCCACCTTCGCCGCGAGCACCGTCGTGGCGGGCATGCCCCCGCCGCGGTGCCGCGAGGCGTTGCTGCCGTAGGACATGGCGCGAGAGGGTGGGGTGGGTGGGTGGTGGCAGCGGCAGAGGAGGAGGCAGCGGCGGGGCGGTGTCGGCGTCGCGGCGTGAGTAATGGGGAGGAGAGGAGGCGAGCGAGAGCGCAGTCGAGCGGGTGCGCGGCTATTTATGGGTGGGGAGGGGAGGGGAGGCTAGCGGCGGGCGCGGCATCAGAGGGATTATTGGAACAAGATCATTTTATTTTATTCCAAAAAAAAGGAACAATATCATTTTTCCTGGATTTGTCACATATATAAATATAAAAAATACATAAATACATTGAGCATGGTAAGTATATATACATATAAATATAAATACATACATTGAGCATAAGTGAATGAAGTAGTAAAAGTTTGGTGATCGAGTACTTACGTGTTTGTTACAAGTTCACGTTGTCATTCTTATTAAACAAAAATGACATTTACAATTCATGTTTCTATGGATAAAAGAAAAATAAGCCTCCATTGGAAGGAGCATAAAATTCTCACTAACATTATTATCTTCACTAATGCAAATGCATTACCAAGAGTCCTAGGATTGCGACGTACTCGTACGTTTTTTTTTTTCCCACCTTTTTGGGCTCCCAAAAATGCTACTCCAGTCCAAAGCAGTGAAAACCAGCAATTGACAGAACGTTGAGTGGCACTCGCCGCTGCTCCCTGCATTGTATAGGTGCGACTGACTGACTGCGAAGGGAAGGGAAAGCGATGGATCCAATCCAATCCAAATTCCATCCCACTGGACCGACCACGCCCAACCCAACCCAACCCAACGTTGGCGTGGTGGCGAGTGGCCGTGAAACGCGGCGTGCGCGGTGCGCCATGCCCCGGCTAATCATTCCAGTTGTTCGAGCTCCCGCTGCCTGCTTTTGCCCCAGTCCGTCTGGATTACGATACGATTACCCCTCGCTTTATTTCCGTCCAGAAAAGACGTCGCACTCCGTGTCCCGCGAAACAGTTTGGAGCGTCGGCAGGCACGGTGGGTTGGTTGCCTTGAGAGATGTCCAGAGCTGACGACGACGACGCGGGCGCAGGTGCTCCAGTTCCCCGATCCGGCTGCACCTGGCCATGGCAGGCAGTGGCAGGTCAACTCGTTGGGGGTAAACAATGCATTTCCCAGATCGATCCATCCAATCGATGATGAGCCACCTGCCCGATCCAGATCAGCCAAGGCCAGGCGTGGTCAAAGCCCAGCAGTGTCGCCAAAGATGCAGAGCAGAGCAGGTCCTCGTTCCAGCGTGTTATTTTTTTAAAAGTAGCGTACTCTACTGACTAATCACTCGCCAAACGGTTTAAAGGAAGGTTACTCTGGTTAGCAGGACCAAGAAGGGGCAGGAGTATAGACAGAGCAAAAGAGTCTCTACAAGAAACACAAGGACAAACGGGTAGAGTGGACCTGCACCTGCCTGCTTGCCCTTTTTCCTGCGCGTAGCGGATTTGTTTGCCTTCCAGACCCTTCCTGCTCTGCATGCCGAGCCCAGCGCCCGCCGCCGACCGAGCAAAGCGGTCGACGTCACCTTGGCACCCACCGATCACAACACAAGCCTGCCGCCATCACGAAGACGTAGGAGTGAGAAGAGATGTGAGCGTATATATATTGTGACGACGACGCGGTATGCGCCGTCGGTCGTCTACACAGCGCGGCGCGCGGGTCTGTCCTGTGTACTAACTAGTACAACTTATAAATTAATGCGGTCCATGCATGGCGTCGCTTTTCGTTCGCCACATATATATATATATATATATATCCTCCTCTCGTTCTATCGATCAGTCGTTTTTATACTAAACCGTTGAAAACTTAGTCGATCCAAGGAAATACGACGTACGTATTTCTCCGGAGAGAGATGTACCGAACAAACAGGATCGATCATCCATACGCGGCCGGTGCTGTGCGTATCGCAGACGAGCAGCGACGGCTACTGCAGAGTGCGTGGGGATACAACGCCGCCATGCCGCCGAGCCGCCGTCACCGCTTCGCCGTCACGCACGTCCTCGAGACATCGACGGCCGGCCGTCGCTCTCGCCCAGCTGCAGCTAGCGGCGCGGCCGCACGTACAGCACAGGTGAACGAACGAACGAAGCCGCTGCCGATGGCGACCTGCCTGTCTGCCTCGCTCAGCGCTGCCGGCGGGCGACGAGACCGACCTGCCGACGCACATCCGGCGACCGACCGACCGACCGATGTGAAGGTCGATCGCCTGGTGTTTGCTCTAATATGAGCTGCGCACGCTGCTGTCCGACTCACGTGGGTGGGATTAGCGCGCGGAATCCCAGCGTTAACGACGATGCAACCCAACGGCTGGCTCCGATCCGTCCGTGGCTCTTTACATGGCGCCGTTGCATTTTACAAGCTGTCTGTATTCTGTACCTGTGTGTGTGTGTGCGCGCGGCGGCGTGCAGCTTGCTGGAGAAGCGCCATTGCTGTTGCTGATGATGAGCAGGGGCGAGGCTTTTATTTGTTCCTTGCTTGGCTTTTGCCAAAAGCGGATGGGGGAATATTATCGATCAGCTGGTCCGCCAGATCGTACTGGACGTTGTCCGGCATATCAGAGTATCAGATGTGTACTGTACTATATATGGATGTATACGTCGATCTTGATGAGAGGATTGGAAAAAATAGGAGCATTCATGTACTTGCTCCGTTCTTATTAACAACAGATGGCACTTGCTGTCCTTGTATTTGTTAAACTAAAGCTTTCCTAGTGTTGGATTTGTTAATTAGTGTAAACAATGTCCCAAAGTTTTGGTTCCATTCCGTACAGTCCAGTTCAACAGAGGTGGCTTTATTCCTTGCTTCTCCTAAACTACATACCACTTGACGACGATGCGGCAAATAACAAACGATTGCATATATTCTATCAAACTAGACGCGCATCACTTTCAAATTCAGATTTGAAAACCATTCGCAGGCCGGCGGGGGTGCTTTAAATTTGCGCCGTGGGCCCTTGCAGACAGCCCCATCACCATCAGCTTGAGCGCGGAGCAACAACAGCAACTGAATAAAGAGCGGGTGGTGGTGGGGGGCTCTTAATCCCCTTATCTTTCCCATGGCCGGTGCAATCGTGCATGCCCTGGCCCCCCGCCGGCCCTTCTCTTTCCACCTTCTTCTTCCCTCCTCTTTAGACCACCACTGTCATCGTCGTCATCATTATCATGCACTAGTTAATCCACTCCCAGATTTTCCATCCTCGATCCTCCTCTGTCTACCTGCCTGAATGCCTTGTGAAAGCTGTGCACTTGGTCGGCATCGATCCCAGTCTAGTCGTGTTCTTCGTCTCCGGATCGAGCCGGTCGAATCGGATCCCTGGCTTCCCTGCGCGACGACGACGGGGCAGCAGGGCCAGGGCCGCCCGTCATCATTGGGAGGAAAAGGAGGAAAGTGGCGGACGCGCGGAGTGGACGGATGCTTGCTTAGGCGTCAAGATGCTGCTGCCGAAATCCGAATGCTGGTGGTGCACCCGTCCGCTGCCGTTCCATTTCCATGCAATTGCGAGGTCGGCAAGTTGCTGCCGTAGTGGCGGTGGTCTGGTCGCTTCCGGCGGACGGACGGGCTCGGCGCTCGGCCGTGGCTCCGTCACGCCATCATGGCATGGCCATGTATTCTCGACCGATTCCTTGCTTGCCCGGCTGTCGCCGCTGCGCCAGCCCTGGCCCCGTACCCCTTACATTTTGCCGTCGTTGCCGCATCGGCGTCTGCATGTGGGGTTGCATTGGACACGCTAATCATTTACTCTGATGATCCTCACCTTTGCGGGTAAAGCTAATGCCTGGGCCCTGCAGGATCGTGCAGCATTAGCTGACGGTAATGGAATGCCTGCTCGTTCAGTGGGGTTTGCGTGAAGCAGAGGAATTGAATCGAGGGGGAGTTGTTATTACAGTGCAGCAAGTGCATACGTGCAGAAGAAACGCCGAAACGTATCACAGATTGTGAACCCCTGCTCAGACAATCAGCAGTCTAGAAAATTTTTTTTTTTTGAGTGATGAAAGTCTCTGAAACTTTTCTTCTCTTTTTTCATGTTTAATTAAAAAAAAAAAGCAGCATCTATCATAGTTTCATACAAACAGTGCACACAAGTGTAGGTCTAGCGTTGTCCGCAGTTTGTATGCACAGTAGCTTTTACTAGCCGCCCCCGATGCGTCGTTGCTTGCAGCGTGTCGTCCGGCACGGCCTCACGGGCGGCCTAGCTGGTCGTGGACCGGCGGCGCGCGCGAGCCAACAAAGGCAGAGGCGCCGACGACCGCGATTCCATCGGCCGGGTTCGACGACATCTCCCGGCCCGTCACGACGAGGTCCATGGAACATGGGCGGGGAGCAGCAGGGGAGCTCTGGATTTGGGCGATCTATCGCTGTCCGTGGCGCGATCCTAGCCTATCCATATCGAGGGGGCCGCCGGGCCGGGGCCGTGGGCACGGCTGGCCTGTCCGTCCCTGCACGCACGATGCACAACTGGTGCCGCCACTCGCCACTAGAGGCCGACAGGGCGCGCCCCAGCTAGCAGTAGCAGCCGCCTCCGACGCCAAAGCCACGGCGTGTCTGCTACCTGCTGTCTGGTTGCTGCTGCCTGCCAGGCCCGCGGCTGCAACACGATTAGGACTTCGCTTCCCATCGAAGGGGACGTCGTCCCCGTCCGTCCGGAACGCGAGTGCTCTGGCCTCTGGCCGGCTTGCAGGAAACTCTAGCCTGGACCGCGCGCGCGTAGGCGTAGCGGTGCGAGGTCAGCTCTCTTGCCCCGTGCACATGCGGCCCGAGAGAAAGATAAACAACTGGCGATCTATCTATCGTGCTAGATTACAATGAGCTGACTTTGGGGAGTGAAAAAGACGCACCGCGGACAAGCAAGCTCTGAATGATAAAGATAAGACTTAACGAGTACACTCCATTTCTATTTTAGCCTGCATGCGCATCAGGTTTGTTTGTTTTTTTTAAAAAAAAAACCATCTGAGGAAGTCTTTCAAGATATATTTTGACCACATACTAGTTTCTCTTACTAGTCCGTACATGTGACATTCTTTTCATATACATATTTAGTGTCATAAATATCCCTATTTTTACTATAAAATTTTGTAAGACTTTAGATGCTTTTTGACTAAGATCTACGCTAAAATTGCATCCTTTTGCAGAACAGACGTTCCCTGGGATAGTTTTATGTTCTGTTTTTGTCATGCCACTTAATTAGATCAAATTTTGTCCTCAGAGAGTAGGAATCTATGATGACCCCTGAAAACAACTGTTTCCACGTTCGGTCAGGTTCATCAGAGTAGCAGGACCTGTCGCGTCCCTTTAAATTTCATATATTTGGCATAGAACTGTTCAGTCCCGAACAGTGTTTTTCCTTATGAAATGGAAAAACTTACAAGCATGGTATTCTGCTAGAATTTCGTTAGTAACAAATATGCATGTTGTTGTTTGGACTTTGGAGGAGGCAGCTTCTATGTTGCAGAGCATCCAAATTCCCCAGAGTTCGGGAGGCCTGAGGTTGCCAAGCACGCATCAGATCCTCAGCTTTTGGACCATGCTGTCTCGAGAAGAATCTTCTTCTTCTGCTGCTGCTTCTTTAATGTACTTTGTTTAGGTGGTCTGTGAACTGAAATGTACGAGTACTACAAGAGATCCCTTTCATCAGTTTCACAAGAGTCAAGCCGCACCAACGCAACAAGTGGCGAGCAGCAAGCGACAGAGACCCATCACGAAGAAGCAGTCAGAGCGGTCCAGGCTCCATCACGTCATCTGGGCGGCCAAAAGCCATGGAAAGTTCGTTGAAAGAAAGGGAAACTCGAGGTGCAGCAGAGCACCTTGCTCCCGTTCCCTTCACACACGGAGAAAAGAATATGGGTGCCACTAACCCACCCGCGGTAAAATATTCAGATTCAGATGCAACAGTGCCACTGACCGGTAGGTTACATTACATTACATGGACTAAAGTGGATTACATTACGTTGCCAATCTGAAGATTAGCACTAGTAGACAGAAAAGTTTGCAAAAGAACACAAGTAACAACAACCAATCTTGGTCGATGCTGACATGACACGGAATGGATTAGAGATGGACAAGCAACATCAGTCGTGTGACGACGAATGGATGGGGACTAAAGAGAGGCTCGAGCTCGTTGTTGTGGGGCTCGATGCTGTGCTATTAGTAGGCTATTACATGGTTACTACATGACAAGTGCTCAATGATAAACAAAATCTATCAACAACCAGGGGCCAGTAGACCTCACACTAGCAGTATAGTTTATTCATAAAAATAGCTAATGATAGTGTGTGAGTAGAAGCAACTAACATGACACCTTACCAAACCTGTAGATGAAGTCCAGGACCCTGTTCGTGCACATGCAGCAGGGGTGCTCACTGGTCAGCTTACCTCGAGGCATGATGTGTTTCTTATACTTAATCTAAACGGGAGACATTTGAAATCAGTTAAGTGAGGAATCACGGGCACTTGCAGAATCATGGTATTTAGATATTTCAATCCCTAGTGACATGAGAGGAACCACACGATGACAGCTAGTCTGGTCCATTTTTTTTATTTTATAATCGTACATGATATGTGATATGTTGTCGAGCATCCAATGAACGATCAGTTGCCGTTCAGCTGGAAGGACATATCATCACACATTTCATAATGCTTTCTTAGACTTGCACAGAGGCTCACTTGCAGTCATGGTATACAGATATTTCATCTAACTACTATCCTGTAATAAGAGAGCGACTAAAAGATGACTAACGATCCAATTTAAAACAAAGCAAACACATTTATTTAGAGGATTAACAATGGGCCAAACTGCATCTTCGGATATATCAGGGTAAGGGTACCTCAGAGCCATCTTGAGCTCCCAATGCATCAAACCAACACTTACCTTTCCAAAGGACACCATTAAATATACACATACTTTAACCAAAATGTTGTACAACTTGCTTGAACCAG
This sequence comes from Bothriochloa decipiens, assembly GCA_023333625.1. Lineage (NCBI taxonomy): Eukaryota > Viridiplantae > Streptophyta > Magnoliopsida > Poales > Poaceae > Bothriochloa > Bothriochloa decipiens. The sequence continues at coordinate 1,474,434 of CM041642.1, forward strand.
GAAACAAGAACTAAAGCTCATGTATGCGCACGTGATACAGCCGCTCATTACACAGGTTAATGAGTACCACTCACCCAAGAAAGTTTCAACTCGGTATTTCTTTTCAAGTACCGGCTAAATGAAATTGGAAAGCATGCTTACACAAAAGTTGCTTGCTTCTCAGCAAAATCATATGAACTTAATGGAACAGTTATTCAGGCATTCTCAGCAATCTGCTAGGATCATCTGAAATCAGCCCCGACCGCTTCCTGAACAGATTTGAAACCATCTCTTTCCAAACATTCTGCTAGCTCAGCCTGAAAATGCCAAATGAGCTATTAGTATCTCATTAGCCTAATGACCAATGAATGAACATATTTGAGTCTTGTAAAGTGCAGCGACACATTAGATGGAGTAGAGGCTCTTTGGAAAAATATACCTATATCTTCTTAGAATCCTATATTATTGGCTACGAAAACAGCATTTTTATTCTCTTCTAAAACATTGAATTAAAGACATAGTGATGTAAGACAACATGCAAGGTTCATATGTAAAATAAAATGGTGTTTAACTTATACTAACCTTTATTCTGTGTATAAGAGCTGGACCGCCATATGCAAGAGCAGTATAAAGTTGAACAAGTGTAGCTCCAGATCGGATCTTCTTGTATGCATCCTCACCGCTGTAATTAAGTATAAAGATTGATTGAAATTATGTGCACTGAAAGTGCAAAGCATTCAGTTAAGTATACAGAAATCCCATTACCTGCTCACACCACCACATCCTATGAGGGGAATCTTGCCCTGCACGAGATACACATCAGTTGTGCATGAACAAGGCTCCATTAACTAGCTATTTTACTAAAAGAACTGCTGAGCAATGCAAAGATGCCGACGGCAAAGAAATGTAGCTTTCACAAAAGCAATAGGGGTAAAACATGTACCCGTGTAAGCAAATACATCTCCCTGAGAATGTTAGTAGATAAGTCAAACAAAGGTTTCCCACTTAATCCACCAGTTTCCTGAGCCAATGGATCTTTATCTGCAGGTGGTGGCCTGGAAACAGTGGTGTTCGATATAATCTGTTTGGTCAACATCGATAAAATAATGAGTAGGATTAGCACAACATTTATATGAGAGATGCACAAATAGGCATGAAAGTTACACAAGGTTATGCTAGTCAGTGCTATGGCAAAATTAGTTGTGGGAGAATTGTTAACTTACCAGGCCATCCAACCTAAGAGCGAGAGCAACCTGGAAAACATTAAGAAAAGGCGTAAGATTCTCAATTATATAATGTACAAGTCTGTAGAACAAGGCTAAGTTCAATATGTCACCGCAGCAATATCCTCAAGATCCTGCTTAGACAAGTCTGGTGCAATCTTTACAAGCAATGGTGGAGGTCCATCTTCAGCCCACTGCATCTCATCTCGTGCAGCTTGCACCTGCACATCCAGTGTCAGCCATACATATTTCCCATGCTAATGTAGCAAAGACACTTCAGTTAAAACAGCTGCCCACCTTCTTCACAAGATCCTTCAGTTGTTTTCTACCCTGTAATTTGCGAAGACCAGGAGTATTCGGGGAAGAAATATTTATGACCTTCATTAAGAGTAGAAGCATGCCTCACAATTAAATAAGGTCCATACACACCCAGAAAATCCATCAAACTTCACGATATTTCATACTTTGAGACACAATAACAGGACCAAATTGTACTTAAGTAGCATTACTTCTCTACTCGAGCATACACCTGTGGCTGTTTGACCAATAGACACCAAGATCAGATTGAAAAAGAAAATGTTCAGACATTCTGTTTCACTGTTTACCAGGCAAAACTAAATGAGAATGCATAAAATGAATAAATACAAGAATTTGGGTTCTAACAACAGAATTTATCTGAACCTACAGCTCATATGAAACCGGAAATAGCAAAACTATAGTGTGGAATTAGTATGTGCAAAGGACAGGTACCAAATAATCAGCATATTGTGACAATGTATGAACCCCTTGCACATAATCAGCAGCAGCATCTTCACTAGTCTTGTTCTTGCCAAGATTGACTCCCAAGATTCCAGGTCCTGCTTTTCCTCCTTGCTTTATGTCATTGGTGGTTGAGGGAGGTGTGGAGCTTGAAGTTTCTTCCATCTTCCGCTTACCATGTTGTGCCCCAAGACGCTTAGCAACAACTACAATTCCTTCACTGTTGAATCCGCATCGGTTGATTACAGCACTTGAGGGAAACCAAAAAAAAAAAACAACAACAGTATAAGTAACTAATTATTACACCATTCTGAATTTTCTGGAACTTGATTCACACAGAACAATTTGATATCAGTAAAAAACCACAAATTCTTACCCATGCTCCTTTAATCTGAAAATTCGAGGCTTGGGATTTCCCTCTTGAGGAAGAGGTGTCACAGAGCCAACTTCCACAAATCCAAAGCCCATGCCTAAGAGACCTTCAACTGCCTCAGCATTTTTATCAAAGCCAGCAGCAAGACCAATTGGGTTTGCAAACTTCCTTCCCCAAACCTCTAGCCCAAGAACTGGTGGATCAGGTCTCTTTTCTCTTGGAACAAATCCATGGGCAGCAGCTTTAACAGCTAAACTATGAGCAAACTCTGCATCCAGCAGTGCAAATAGTGGGTTCACGAGTTCTGTCGACTTGAATAACCAGCCGCTGCATGATCAGAAGGGGTTCAGTGAAGGGTAATCAATTAATAATGCATTGGCTGCCCAATGAGCTTTCAAAAATACCAGTTACTACAGTTTTTCAAGCACATAAGCTGGTGGTTCCACCATATTCCAAATTAAATTAGAACCAGTTCTAGAGAATTAATAGTCACAAGTTCAATATCACGCACCAAAACTTTCCTTCATCTGCGGTACTCACATAAGCACCTCCACCAATGGCCAACGCAATCATGGCTCCAGTCAAAAGCCTTCCCTGCCACAGCGAGAAAGAAAATATGAAGCAAAACAAATGGGCAATGGAAGAAAGAGCAGCCAATTCATGAAGTTCTTTAGCTGCCTGCTTAATTGAATCCCATCTATGATTGAGACTTCACAGGATCTTTCACAGCAAGGAATGCGTTACGTTTTTCAGTTGATTGGTATTGCTGGAAAGATCACATTTTGTTTGCAATATGTTCAGACTTCCCTGATTGAAGAGGCAGCTGTATATGTTGTGGTACTAAAAAATTACCGATAAGAGCTAACTTTGGCATCACATCATGTTCATGTCAAGACAGATTGTAAGAAACTGTGGCAAAGAGGTTTAACGAAAAGACTCCTAAGACGCAATGGGTTAAGGCAGCTTAAAACATGCAACCAATCAGCAGCATCAAGCATCGTAGGCCGCTAAAACCAGTAAGAAGTAGATAAGCAGCACAACGACTACAAACTCAAAAGCTATCGCTGCTCATGCTAGGCTAGGCAGCTTTGCTGAGAAGGAGAACGTGGGGAGCTCAGCAAGATCACTGCAAGTGACGTGTATGTCCAAATGCCGAGGAGGCGGTGGCGGCGGGAGCGAGCGCTGTTACCTTGCGGGGTGGCGGGGGCACCTTCTTCGGCGCAGCTGAGGCTGCGTCCGCCGCCACCGCGCCGGACGCGGAGGCCGTGCTGGCGTACCGCGCCGGCGCTGCGCCGCGCCGCGCGGGGCCACGCAGGAGGGCATCGCGTAGGGTGCGGCGCCACGCGAGCGCCGCGGCGGAAGACGACATCGGGAGCGCGAGGTGGGAGACCAGGCGCGGGAAGGGCGGGAGGACTGTGGAGCGCGCGAGGTGGGCGACGGCGGCGGCGGCGGTGATGCTTTACAGAGGCTGAGCCGGGTCCTGGTCGGCGTGGGGAGCAAGCAGAACCTGCAGGAATGCGAGGGCTTAGATGGCAAGAAAGAAAGACACGTTGGGTTGGGCCCAGATATCATGTGATATTGCGCGGTTCTCGGCCCAGTTTGTCATGGGCTGACCCACATATGTGGATGTGGTAGTTTTCGATCAAATTCAGATTTCAGCCCATGTAGGGTGGAGATCTTTTTTTACAGAGATTTTCTTAGTGGCCCGTACGCCATACCCTACACCCAGCAGCTTGCCCCTTTTGCTCTCCAGTTCCTCCGGCGGGCGGCGGCGGCGTGCTCTCTCTGTTCCCTCGTGCCCGCGGCCCCGGCATATTCCTCGTTTCTCCGGTGCCGGCCGCGTGCTCGCTGTCTGTGGGGCGACGATTAGCAGCCGCCCTACGCCGGGTGCCCAGATCTCCATCTTCGGCACCTTCACCGGCGACGAGCATCACCAGGTACGGCCACCCCTTGTCTTCCGTTCATGCCGTGCGAAGCGGAGCACCCAAACCCTAGTATCTGTATCCGCGCGATACCGACACGCGTATCCGTGTATGTGCTGCGTAGGTTCCCGATGACCATGGCGCAGCGCGCGATGTGCCTGCTTCGGCGCTCCATTGGGTTTACAGCGCCGCCGGCACAGAGAGCCCTTAGTACCACTGCCACGGCGGCGGAGGGTGCGGCGGTGCCTGATGCAGCAGCGAAGGAGGCGAAGAGGAAGAAGAAGAAGAATCTGTTTGACGTGGTGCAGTTCTTGCCTGAGTGGGGCATCGGATACAAGGTTGCCAAGACCACCTGGCGTGATGTCTCCTATCAGATCACCAAGATCAACCTGTACAAGGTGACCCAGTCCCCCGAACACTCTCCTTGCGCGCGTCCGTTGTTTCATTCCAAATGATTTGTTCCGTAATGTAGGATGGTCGGCATGGAAAGGCGTGGGGGATTCGGTACAAGGCAGGTTAGTATTTAGAGCCCTTCTTTGGATTTTGTTACTAGTAAACATTAAACATGTGTCTATCAAAAATCATATACAATAGAGGAACGAAAATGAAATTTTTGATAAGTCAATCAATCCCTGAATCATATAAAAAATTTTGTTGATACATACACATGGCTTATCATGGTATAACAACAAATACAGTCACAAACTAATCCATATGTTAATTCTTGGTTCATTTATTCTTATTGTTGATACCAATAATTATTTAGGTATGATGTAATACTCAGTCCATTACTCCCATATACATTTTACAAAGAAATATAAAGAGTAGATCAAACCTTAGACTTCTGCAATGTAGTATTATATTATATATGCTTGTACACCGGGTCTTGGTGTGACGTGACAAACTGGTGCACACATAAAAATCAATTAACGCCTGATCTCCATATCTTTCTCAGACATGGATCTCTTGTACTTAGTAGGTAGTTTTTTTTTGAGTAATGTACTTAGTAGGTAGTTTGTGAATATCAATTATAGCACAATATGCAATCTAACTCTGTTGAAATCAATGCCATCTCCTAAAATCTTTCATTATTACCAAGTTTATATCTTGATCCTTTTTATTACATTCTGCAGTCAGTAGGAGCTCCAATTGGAGCCTTCTAAGAATTCTTTGAAGTCCTTTGTTTCTTTGGTAGCAGTTGTAGGTCTATACATTTGCCCTAACATACACTAAAAAAAGACAATAATTACCTTCTGTTCAAGTAAAAGTCAAAGTTATAGATGAAATTCCTGATCTTGTTCTTACTTGCCCACTAGAACCAAATTATCGAGTAGCAATATTCTCATCAAAACTGTAAATTGTTCTGCAAAGTCGTATCCAATAAAGAAGCAGAAAAAAAATCAGAAATAAGTAAAAGTATCATCTCACTTCAGCGCATTTGAGCAAAGCTCTTGATTCACATAAAGGAGGTGCAAGATATATATTGGTTGCAACCACTAATACAGGTTATCTCCAAAAAAAAATTCATAAACTACCTAGCGAAAATTTTCAAATATATTTCCTAGATCAATTTTAGCGCATATACAACACATAGGCAAGATATGATCTGAGTTAGTTGTTACATTCAACTTAAAAAAATGCTAATTGAGGTGTGAAACTAGGGATTACTCTAACCAGTCTAATGTTTTCATCCTGAATTAATCGTTTGAGTAACATATTTGTCTGCGATTTCTAAGATCTATAAACAAGGCATACAAGTATCTGAGTCTCAAATATTTTATTAATTTGATTATAGTGTGTAAGTCCACTTATGCTGTGTACATGTTTGTGTGCAACGGCTAGTGTCCTGAACATTTAGTTAATTGTTCTGTAATTTCTTATGTGCATGAATGATTATTTTCCTACAGCATATTAAATTTTATGTAATTTCTTTTTCAATAATACAAGGATTTCAAGACATCTTTCAGAACATGTATTTGTGTTTACTTATAGCAGTTTGTTTTGCATTTTATTCAAAAGGTTCTAAAGACATCTTTCAGAACATGTATTTGCGTTTTATTCAAAAGGTTCTAATGTTTACTTCTTAGTTCACCAGCTGTTATTCAAAAGGTTCTAATGTTTACTTCTTAGTTCACCAGCTGTTTGTCGAAGTGTCTTAATCATGATTAAATTCATGTTGTTTTGACTGATGTCCACTAAAGCCTATCCTGTTTGGCTGTTCTAATGTATGTTTTCGTTCCAACTGTCAACCATCAGGGAGAACAATACTGATGCCTTTCAGAATTACAGTTAGAACGAAAAAGACATCTTTTATTAGCTCATAATAAAAAGTCATGTCTCCTAATCAAATTATCTTGTAGGTGTGCAAGCTGCAGAGGCCCCAACTAGGATCAGCGGGGTTAACAAGCGTGGGTGGAAGTACATAAAAGAATCACAGAAGAAACTACAAGATGCCCCCAAAGTAGACGTAGCTGTTGTTGCTGCCTAGTTGCATGTTGTTGTAATATGATTCTTGGTTACTTCTTTAGATGGCTGTTGCCAGAGCCCAGAAGAACAGAGATCCACTTCTGGATGGACTCAATGTTTCCATCCTTTTGAGTCTTTTCTATTTATACCATTATAAAAGTTTGCAGTTTCGTATAAGCCACTAAAAAGTTAGGTCGGTTATCTGTATTATCGCTCGAAATTTCTTTTACCACTCACGCCGTTCCGTCCACTTATACTACTAATGGTGTCAAATCTGGGTGGAAAAAATCTACCTCTCAATAATTTATTTTCTCCTTTTATGCTTATCTTTTTCTTTTCTTTCTCACCTTTTTTATTTTCTCTCTCTTCACAATCCAATCAGTTGGGCACCTTCCGCACGCGTGCCTGTGAACTGCTCCGTCCTCTCTGCCAATTGCTACGCCGAGAGCTCCGGCAAGCCGCATGGGTCTGCTACGGGCGTGACGGGCTGGGGCGGCAACTCCACAGGTATGCACGCCGGAGAGGAGGTCGCGCGTCCCTGTGGCGGAGGTCAGCCATGGCGGTGCTCTGGTCACCGGGGAAGGCTGCCGAGCCCGATTGTCGGAGAGGCTGAGCTCGACACCCATGGCACCGGGACCTGACTCCGAGTCCGAGGGCTGACATCTGCCCTCGGTGGCCGGCTGCGTGGGCCTTGCTCACAGCACGCCGTTCCACTTGCTGGTGACCGGTGACGCACACCGATGCGCGCGCCACACGCCCCGACGGCGGCGGCGAGGACCCCAGGTCCCCAGCGCGCTGGGAGGCGGCCTCGTTCCCAATGGCGACGACAGGAGCTAGGAGGCAGCACGGGATTCCTCGCAGAGGTGCGCATTTGCCGCAGCCGCCTGGCCACCGCGACTGGATCGTCTTCCTCTTCTCCCGAGATCCGCGGGCAAGTCTTCCTCTTCTTCCCACGCTCGGCGCCAGGGACAGAGCCATGGCGGCACACACGAGCGAGCTTCGCCCTGGCCACCGCGACCGACGCGCGGGCGCTCCGTCCTGGCCACCTCCACGGCGCGCGGGCAGGCTCCGCCACAGCCACCGCGGGCGAGCGTGGCCGAGCTCTGCCTCGGCCACTGCGACGGCACTGGGGAGCTCCGCCCCGCACAACTGGTACGCGCGCGCCGCGTTCTTAAGGAGGAAGAAGGTGCCTGGGTCACTTGCCCCACCAGACATGGAGAGAATGAAGTGAGAGACAAAGGTGTGAAGAAAGGTATTTTAGACATGTTCATTGGACAGACCCACATGTCAGGGCTCTCAAACGGTAGGAGTCTAACAGAAGCTGAACGGAATGGCGTGAATGGTAAAAAAAATTTCGAGCGATGACACAGATGACCGGCCTAACTTTTTAGTGGCTCGTGTGAAACTGCGAACTTTTATAATGACGTACATGGAAAAGACTCCGTCCTTTTTGTCGATGATGACTGAACCTCTGAAATGTGTCCATTTTCATTTCTTTCTGGAACCTTTACCATAATGTACTAATACAGAAGAATTGTGTTGATGGTGGCAATCTAGTCTGTAATCTAATGCAAGCCTCGTTTGGTTCGAATCAATGTTCCTAGGTAATGCACTAATACCCATTCATCCACCAAGTTTAAATCTTTTATGTGAAATTACTGTATTATGAAAGCTTTTATCCTTTTGTTTGCATCCGAGGCCATGATGCCCCGTGCTGGCCGTCTGCCCTGCCCGCACAACGGAGCCGATGGTGTGGCAGCAATGCCGCTGCGCCCGCGCCCATCATGCGCCGTGCGGCGTCCTCCCCTTGCCGCCTCCGTGGAACCCCGCGCCTTCGCTACCGCAACCTCCTCCCACCACCAGCAGCAGCACCTCCTTTCCTACCCCTATGCCGCGCTCCTCCAGCGCAGCGCCGCCACCGGCGACCCGCGCCTCGCAACTGCCCTCCACGCGGCGCTGCTCAAGCCGGGCCTCCTCGCGTCCTACGTCTTCCTCCACAACCACCTCCTCATCGCCTATTTCAAATGCCGCCTCCACCAGCGTGGCCTCCGCGTGCTCGACGAAATGCCCCGCCGCAACGCCGTCTCGTGGTCCGCCGCCATCGCGGGGCTCACGCAGGGGGATCTGCCCCGCGACGCGCTCGCGCTGTTCCGCCGGATGCGACTCTCCGGGTGCCCGCCCAACGAGTTCGCGCTGGCGAGCGCGATCAACTCGAGCTCGCTCGCACCCGCGGGCGCCGGGTGCGCGCGGCAGCTCTACGCGCTCTCGGTGCGGCTTGGCTTCGGCTCCAGCGTCTTCCTGACGAACGCGTTCCTCGCTGCCATGGCCCGTCACGGGCAGCTCGAGGACACGGTGCGGCTGTTCGACGGCGCTTCCGTCCGAGACACCGTCTCGTGGAACACGCTTCTCGCGGGGTTCGCGCGCCATTGGAGCGTGCAGGGTTGGATCCTGTGGCGAAGGATGGACAGGGAAGCTGTTGGCGCCGACGGGTTCTCGTTCAGCACAGTCCTTTCTGGACTGGCGACGAGTGCGAGCTTGGCGAGCGGTCTGCAGGTTCACGCCCAGCTCGTCAAGAGTGGCTTTGGCGATGATGTGTATGTGGGGAACTCCTTGGTGGAGATGTATATGAAGAGCAGATGCCTAGCAGATGGCACCATGGCGTTCGCCGAGATCCGATGCAAAGATGTCGTGTCGTGGACAGGGATGGCCGCTGGCTGCCTACACTGCGGTGAGCCTGCCAAGGCGATTGGCATTCTCAGTCAGATGATGCTGGACGGAGTGATGCCAAACAACTACACATTTGCAACGTCGGCTAATGTCTGCGCAAGCCTCACTGACCTTGACGAAGGAAGGAAAGTTCACGGGTATGTGATCAAGCTGGGAGACGACTCCGACGTTGGCGTCAACAATGCGCTCATCGACATGTATGCAAAATGCGGGTCAGTGGCCTGTGCTCACGAGGTGTTCCAGTCGATGCCGCAGCGGCCTGTTATCACCTGGACAGCGATGATCATGGGTTTCGCGCACAACGGGCAAGCTCGGGAAGCTGTGGAGGTGTTCGACGACATGCTGCTGATGGGTGTAGCTCCCAACCGCGTCACTTTGATCTGCGTTCTCTATGCTTGCAGCCAAGGTGGGTTCGTGGACGAAGGTTGGATTTACTTCAATGCCATGGAGGACAAGTTTGGCATTCAGCCCGGCGAGGACCACTACGCCTGCATGGTCGATCTCCTTGGCAAAGCAGGCCATATCGAGGAGGCTGAAGAACTGATATCAAGGATGCCATTCCAGCCTGGCGTTCAGGTCTGGCAGGCCTTGCTTGGTGCTTGTCACCGTCACGGCAACGAGGCTGTCGGCAGGAGGGCTGCAGAGCATGCGCTTGCGCTCGAGAATGATGACCCGTCAACATACATGTTGCTGCGCAACACGCTTGCCAGCCAGCACGATTGGGACGGCGCAAGAAGGGTGAGAGGGCTCATGGGAGCAGAAATCCTGAAGGTGCCCGGATCTTCATGGTTTCAGTCCATGTCTGACAGAAACCAAGCTTTTATCAAGTGAACTTTGGTCTGATGGAATGGAAGCTAGTTTTGTACTATTTTGACTGAATGCATGAAGCTGTGAAAAGAAGCTAGTTCTGTATTTCATTTCATATGATTGCGTTTGATATTTTGCTAGTTCTGTATTTCAGTTCATATGAGGCGTTTGATATTTTGGCTAACCTCAGAGGGGCGAAGGGATATTCCAGTGTTATCCAAAAAGCTAAAAGGTAAAACAGAAAAGTGGATATTTGAGCAAGTATACAGCATGGGTATGTCAAAACTTACACTGCAGATTGACCATTTGTTTCAGTCATCTAATTTTGGAAACACCAAACCATTGTGTGCCATAAAGATATCGAAAACGAACTTGCTTGGATTAAAACTAGTGTTGGCGTATCTCATTACAACCCTTCATGTATACTGTACCAAATACACGCAAATGACAAAGTCAAACATGATCCTGCAGCATAGTTAATTACAAACTAAACATGACGCTCAAGCAAGGAAAAACTCTTCCCAATGCGTAGGGTAAGCCAATGCCGTTGGCATCCTCAGTGCTCAAGCTGCAGAAGTGCAGATAATGATCTTAAGTGACTGTTGTGGCCAAGAGAGGTTCCAGGTATTGCTTGAACTTATCTTTTGTCATTGCCCCTTCATATCGGCTACCTGGCACCTCTTGGCCATTCTTGAAGAGAATCAAAGTCGGGAGACCAAAAACCTTGTACTCTTCAATCAGCTGTGGATTGGCATCATGATCAATCTTGACAATTTTTAGTCGTCCAGCATATTCCTGTGTCACGAGATTAGACTTTATGAAAGCTGATAAATCTGATTAGACGCAAGCAACAGTGTCTCCGTAACCAATGGCATCTACACAGACTATTGAAAGGCAATGCAATTCTTAAATTTAGGAAAGGACCAAATGCCGTTCCAATGTTCCTAGAAATAATAGCTTCCACACCTGATGAACACTGTGCTGTGTGCCCCCTTTATAAAGCATTTTGGTCACTGAATTTCAGTAAAACAAAAAACTGGACTCGCACTTGTATACTGATGTCAACTCAAATCACAAACATGGGAGTATGGAAAACTGCAGTACTTACATGCAGTACTTACATTTTTCTTAGTTGTCTCAAGCCCCACTTAAAAGGCTGTTTCTTACATTATTGATACTTTGGCTTCTATTAGTTTACAGTGGGCTCTTTATTAATCAGTCATTATCCAGAATACGACATAACACCAGCACAAACGATTAAAAACATGGATAAGCATCCACCGACGGTGTGTTTGGCAACTACATGGAAGGGAAGTTGCATGAGAATTAGTGGTGGGAATTCAGACTTTTAGCCCCAATCCATTGTTTGTTTGTGGAGGGAAATAAGAAAGGGAGTTAGAGGAGAGAATTCATATCGGTGTGGGGTTTTTGAGAGGAAAATTATATGGCAAGTCATGATAAGCGATGATGATATATCCATCTTCATTAGGAGTACAATTCCCACCCCTCCCCAGGGAATTGATTAGTCGGAGTTGACTCTCTAAACTTCCATTCCGCTTCCCACCTAAATTCCCATTCACAAAAAACAAACGAACGATTTAACTCCTACCTCCAAACTCCTATTCCCTTCTTTCAATTACCTCCAACCAAACGTGCCGCGAGAAGCAGCAGAGTAACCTATACCTCGGAGGCCCAATCGACGACGGGCGCAATGAGGCGGCACGGCCCGCACCAGTCGGCGACGAAGTCCACGAGCACGGGCAGCTCCGACTCCAGCACCTCCGAGGGGAACTCGCCCTGCCCAATGAACCTGGCCGCCGCTCCGCACCGGACGCGCGCGCGAGGGCGAGCGAGCCGACCTGGTGGCGCCGCGCCGCATCCGGCCGGCCCGTGCAGAGCGCGCGAGAGGCGGAGCGCGGCCGGAAGGCGGGCCCAGCGGGGGCCCGAGGAGACCGGCGTGCGAGGAGAGGGCGCGAGGGTGTGCGCCGTGGTGCTCGGCGCGGACGCCATGAGCGGAGCGGAGCGAAGGCAGCCGTGGCCCGTGGGTGAGGAGAGGAATCTTCTGGAAGATGCCAATGGACAGTGCGCCACCAGTTCTGTTCCGCGGCGAGATTTGTTGGCAGATTTTTGTTTTTTCCGCCTAATAACTCGTCTTTTGAGGAGCGGAATTCGGCCCGGCCCAGGAAATGAAAATGTCGGGGAAACGGATCTCGAGCGGCCCGTTCGGCCTGTTCGTTTGGAAGTAACGCTCTTTCCGAAATTCTGGCTTTGGGAGCGAGGTGGACCTTTCGTCCAACGAAGAATCTTCTTTGTCCGAGATTTTTATATGGGAAAACAGTCACAAAATCTAAGTGATTCCATCCTGCTAACTGTTCTTTCTGTGGATCAAGGACAGCTCAGTACTTAAAATGTCAACAAATTTTATGGGAAAACAAACGCATAGAAAAGGACATTTTTGGTATGATGCTAACTTGTTTCTTTCTGTGGATCAAGGACAGTTCAGTACTTGCTATGTTTTTTTCTTTCGAAACCAGTACTTGCTAGGTTAAAGCTGTTCTAAATTAACTAGCCATGAAATATGAACCAAACACTACAAAATGCCCGTATCAAATCAAATATATGTAATTAAAAACTATATATAAAACATTTTTAAATGAAATTGCTTGGAGCCTAAGTGTGGGCCTTATTTAGATTGCAAAATTAATAGCCTAAAAAGTACTGTAATATTTCGTTTGTATTGGATAAATATTATCCAATCATAAGCTAACTAGGTTTAAAAGATTCGTTTCGTAATTTATAACTAATTTATATAATTAGTTATTTAATTTACCAGCTTTGCCATAAAACTAAACCAAGGCGCATGTCACTGTCAGCACCTGAACTCTGTCGTCCAACTAGAACTACCATGCCACGTGTACAAAGCGCGCAAGGACCAAGTCCACGGAGAGAGCAGGATCCATCGGCCCCCACGCCCCACCCCCTCCCTCTCCCTCCGGCATCCGGCTTCGCCTTCACGACGCCTCCACCTCCGGACTCCCTCCCCTTCTTCACTGCCGCTTTCTCCCCTCCGTCCCCTGCTTTTTTTCCACCCCGCAAAAACCCCCGACGCCCCGCAAAGCTCCTCCCCCGCACATGGAGGCCTCCGGCTAGGGTTGATTCTCCACTAGAGCCCAGCCATGGTGATGCCGACGGTGGCTTCCGCGGCCGCGGCGGCGCTTTACCCGGCGGTCTCGACGCGGCGTGCGGGGGTCGGGAGCGGCATTGCATCCTCCGCGACGGCGGGTGGACGCCTGGCCGGCGGCGGGCGAGGGGCGGCCGTGCGTGCCAGGGTGGCCGAGGCCGCGCCGGTGGCGGCCGAGGGCGGCAGGCAGGAGGCTCATCCCGCTGCACCCATGGTGGAGATCCACGTCACATGCTACCAGGTGAATGGTTCGAGTCAACTGCAATTCCGAAAATGACGCTCACCTTCTGTTGCTCTGATCGCCGCCTGATCTGATTCGGCTCGTTTTCCTTTTTTTCCGCGGCCCCCTTATCTAGGCGGTTGCAGATTGAATCAGCATTTTCTTATAACACAAGTCGAATTCGTTGTACGCATCAGTATTTTTTCGTTTCCCTTATTTTTTAGTTAAAAAAAAAGTGTGAACACGTTCTGAAATTTCGTCTGAACAGTTCACAATTGATTGGACCATTTGTCTTTTTTAACTTGTTGGTTGACATGTTTAAGTTCAACAATGACTGTGTAGATGCTAGGGGTTACAGAGAAGGCTGAGAAAGATGAGATCGTGAAGGCTGCAATGGAGTTGAAAATTGCAGGGATAGAAGATGGATACACAGCTGAGGTGTCCACTTTCAGACAGGTTCCTGAATGGTTTCTGCAACTATATCTATGTATGTATGTTTTGTTTTGTGAGTGGATGCAATAACCCTGATGTTTATCATTTGCTTGCTGCCTTTTGTCAGGCTCTGCTAGTAGATGTCAGAGATAAGCTTCTATTCGAACAAGATTATGCAGGAAACATTAAGGAGAAGGTTCCACCTAGGTCCTCTCTTCATATACCTTGGAGCTGGTTGCCTGCTGCTCTGTGCATCTTGCAGGAGGTAATGCATAACACCGACATTCTCATCAAAATGTCTGTTGGAACCAGTCACGCCACTATCAAGATAATGCTGGTTTTGTTTGGTTGAGACTGTTCACTTTAATTGGCTATATGTTCAGAACCACCAAATTGATATATATTTGGTGTAGTACTGTCTGTGTTTTTTTTTTCCTATATTTTACATCCTGCCTTTTTTTTCTTGGCAATATAGAGTTCACATGTTAGGTCTTGGATTTAAGATGCCAAATTATGTAATATAATAATAACTTAATAGGAATAGAGCAGAATCTGTTACTTATAATGTCCATGGGCACATAAATAGTTGCGAAAGGGCATACCCAGGTATCTTTGGCATCATTTTGTGCTGTGTTTATAATACTAACTTATGTCCTTTCTTCAGATCAGGACATCAGGCAAGGCAGTGTAAAATGAAATTGTCGCTGTTGAAAATTTTCCATGCTGAAATGCACTGTGTGCTTTGAAAACCCAAGCACAAAAGGATGTCTTAGCATCCCAATTATCAAAGTTAAACATGCATATTTAGCTTATCATTATGTACTGCAAAGTCTGCAATACTGGTTTATTTGCTCTTCATCCATGTATGATGTTGCAGTATTGTTTCAGGTCGGAGAAGAGAAGCTAGTTTTGGAAATTGGTCAGGCGGCTCTACGACGCCCTGATTCTAAACCTTATGTTCACGATGTGCTTCTTGCAATGGCATTAGCAGAAGTAAGAATAACATAAGAATCTTTTTCCATATTTTCTTGAAGAGCTGCTCAATCAAATGTTCAGGAACCTCTCTCACATTTAGATGGTTTCATGCATTTGGTTGTAGTGCTCTATAGCAAAAGCCAGCTTCGAGAAGAGTAAAGTGTCCCTTGGCTTTGAGGCTCTGGCACGCGCTCAATATCTTTTGAGGAGAAAACCATCTTTGGAGAAGATGCCCCTTCTTGAACAGGTATGATGTTATTACTTCTACATGAACAAGTTCTTCTAAATAGTAAATACAAAATCATGCCATAACTTATTTCATCGGTGATCCAGATTGAAGAATCACTTGAAGAGCTTGCACCTGCTTGCACTTTGGAGCTTCTAAGCTTGCCTCAGACACCTGAAAATTCTGAACGCAGGCAAGGTGCTATTGCAGCTCTCTGTGAACTGCTTAGACAGGGCCTTGATGTTGAATCATCTTGTAGAGTCCATGACTGGCCTTGTTTCTTGGGTCAAGCAATGGACAAACTATTAGCCACTGAAATTGTGGATCTTCTTTCTTGGGAAACTTTGGCTACAACTCGTAAAAATAAAAGATCATTGGAGTCCCAGAGCCAGAGGGTTGTCGTTGATTTCAACTGCTTCTACATTGCGATGCTTGCTCACCTTGCATTTGGATTTACAACCCGCCAGACTGAGTTGGTACCCTCTTTTTATCACCCACTTGGCATCCTGTAGAAGTTGCTTTTTTTGCCATTGTTTTTAATTTGATTTACCTCTATGCAGATCAAGAAAGCTAAAACTATCTGTGAATGTTTAGTTGCATCTGAGAGCACAGACCTAAAATTTGAGGAATCTTTTTGCTCATATCTTCTTGGAGAGGTATAAACTTATTATCTCAACTTGATTGATTTATTAGTTTTAGTTCCTTGCATTACTAGGACTAATTATTAGCTCTCAGGAAACTGGCACCACAGTGTTTGAAAAGCTTCAGCAGCTTCAAAGTACTGGAAGTTCAAATTCGAAGAATTATGGGTTAGATAAAAAGAAGGACAGCAGTGACAAGGTTGCTGTCAACCAATCACTGGTATGTTGCATCTGTTTAATGTAGTGAATAAGCCATAGTCTACATTATTTGCTCATATATCTCATGGCAGACAGCTTTTTTTACCAGGAACTGTGGCTGAAGGATGTGGCCCTTTCTCGTTTTGCAGATACGAAAGATTGTCCGCCATCTTTGGTTTGTACAATGCTACTTTTAGTAATCACACCCCCCACAACATGTTCTGTCAAGTAATTTAGTTCTCTTATTCTCTTATGGTAGGCCAACTTTTTTGGAGCTCCTAAGCGTGTCCTTAACACATCCAAGCAGAAACTGGGATCCCCAAGATCAGTCCTTTTGAGCCCTCAGCCATCCTCTAGTGCCTCAGCATTCAACAGAACTTCAGCAGAGCAGACCCCAAGATTGAGTCCAAACAGCCATCTGGGGGAGGCTGTTAAGCAACTTGCACCTGCCAACTTGGGGCTCCAATCATCAATGGATAGGCAAGTAAATGGTTCAGGGACAGCATCTGTTCCCCTGAAGCGCAATCCTGGATCTCATCTCAGAATATTGGAATTATGGGGACTAAGTGGAGATGTTATAGGAAAGCTTGCCTATAGTGCACTCCTAGGCTTTGCTGTATTTAGCACATTAAAATTGGTCAAGTTTCAGTTTGGGCATGCAAGAATGAACCCAAGTAGAGAGTCTGCATCCGTGTCGTCCTTGAATGAAGCGTCTGCATCAGAAGGTTCTTTTATCACCAGTGGTGTCAGGAAGCATTTTGAGAATTTGTCAAAATTGCTTTGGCTGAGTGATAGGCTTAATCCAAATAGCGGGGAAAGTGACAAGCACCCAGCAGCTAATGATATCACTGCTGCAGTTTGTAAGCAAAAGATGGATATTCAAGAAGCAGAAGCACTTATAAAACAGTGGCAAGACATAAAATCTGAAGCTCTTGGCCCTGACTATCAAACTGACATGCTACCTGAGATACTTGATGGTTCAATGCTCTCTAAGGTGTGTTTATGTGTCGGTTGTCTATTCACATGTGCTATTGCTTTACCTTTATTTATTTTATTATGCGTAATTAAATGCAATCTTTTGGAACAGTGGCAAGACTTAGCCTTGTTAGCAAAGGACCAGTCCTGCTATTGGAGATTTGTGCTGCTCAATCTTAATGTTGTTCGAGCTGAGATAATCTTGGATGAAGTCGGTGCTGGTGAAGCAGCAGAAATTGATGTTGTGCTTGAGGAAGCGGCTGAGCTTGTTGATGATTCCCAGCCCAAGAAACCCAGTTATTACAGGTATTTTCAGTAGATATTATTGCTGTTGATTATTCTTTCATGCTCTGCTCGTGCTACGCCATAAACATGGTAATTGTATCTGTATGGCTATAATCGCAGCACATACGAAGTTCAGTACATATTGAGGAGACAGAATGATGGATCTTGGAAGATCTCCGAGGCTGCTGTCCGGGACCTGACGTGATTTCTGCCAACTGGGCAAACGGACTACGCAACTTGGTGGATAGGCAACATGGCGATCTTAACCTATTAGAAATGTAGTGGTACTATTAGGATACCTGCAATTCAGTTTGAGTTCTTTGCAATAGTTAGCTGAGTTCCACTGGGATGCTTGAGGTCTTGAGCTGCTTTCATGGTGAGCTTGGCCCTTGGGCGACTTCCAGCGTCAGGATTTGACACAATAGTTGCTGGCAGTACAGATGCTAACCACTGCTAATACCATATTCGTGAATTACATTATTTTATTTTTGAGTTTTACCCACGTGTAATTGAATCTGTGACCGCCATTGTTCAAAGAACAATGCAATTTGCTGAATCGATGTTTTGTGTTTCACAGCAACTGTCTGTCACTACTCATATAATATCTATATATTTTTGTTGGATCTATAATGTTGATATTAACCTCGCGCCCTGTTCAGGTTGATCTGATGGTTTCTACGTCTGATAAAGTTGGTTGGTGTTTTGTAGTGAGAGAAAAACACTGTACTGTGGGTAAGTCAAGCGAGCAAGGCATCGTCGAGTAGCTAGCCGTGATTTGAACACCAAGCGTCACGCGTGCTGCTGCTGACGAGCGATGACAGTTGATGCTCCGTGCATAGGACCAGATCTCGGGCGCTGCCGTGTGCCGCCGTCGCGTCGTGGTCCCTCATTACACGGCGCTACGCATCCACTGATCCACGCCGCAAATTCGTTTCTCCTCTCTGCCTCCGCCGTCCTCTATGCTCGCCGGGACATGGCCGGCCGCAGCCACCTCCGCCCCGGTGTCAGCCGCGGTGCGCGCGGCCATGCGCAAGCTCGGCGGCCTCCTCCCCCGCGTGCACCGCCCGCACTCCACCACGGCGGCCCCAGACGCCGCCGCCGTCGCGCCGCCGTCGTAGCACACCCTCCACGACTACAACCGCCTCCTGGCGGCGCTCGCGCGGGACGGCGACGGCGACGCGGCGCTCCGCGTGCTCCGCCGCATGCGCCTCTCCTCGCCCGCGTGCGCGCCCACCGCCGCCTCCTACACCTCCGCCATGTCGGCGCTCGCCAAGGCCGGCCGCCACCGCCGACGCCGCTTCCCTCTTCGACGACATGCTCGCCAACGGCGTTGCCCCCGACCGCGCCGCCTTCTCCCTCCTCCTCCACGTCTACTCCTCCCACCTCCACCTTCCCGCGGCCGCGCACTCCGTTCTCCTCTGGATGACAGGACGCGGCTTCCCGCCGACCCCCATCGACTACACCGATCTCATCTTCTCCTTCTGCGGCGCCGGCCGCCTCGACAGCGCCCTCCAGCTGCTCGACGAAATGCGCGCCCTCAATTACCCTCTGACACCACATACATTCGCGCCGATCCTCAAGGCAGTCTGCGATAATGCCGACATCCAGGCAGCTGACGCGCTCATAAGCTCCATGCGCTCCTCTGGTTGCCACCCTGATGTCGTCATCTACAATATATACATCCAGGGGTTGTGTAAGATCGAGGATTTTGACGCTGTGGAGAGGGTTATTCATGAGAGTGCCCATAATGGGTGGGAACCAGATGCAGTCACATACAGCACCTACATTGTTGGGCTTTGCCGCTCTGGATACCTTGAGGAAGCATTTCGGCAACTGGAAACTATGGTAGCAAAGGGACTACAGCTGACAGTAGTTGGTTTGAACATACTGTTGGACCACGTCGCCCAGAATCTTGATATGTGGGTAGGCAAGGAGGTCCTGGAGCGGTGCCAAGAGCTGGGCTTTGTGGTCGATGTTGTGACATACAACACAGTCATGGATCATTTCTGCAAGAAAGGGAAGTGGCTGCGTGTCCTAAAGTTGTTCACAGATCTGCTCAAGAAACCAATTGCACCCAATGTGCAGACATACAACATTTTGATTTCATGCCTATGCCGAGCTGGCAAGTTTGAGTTTGCCAAATATGTGTTCAGCAGCAAGGGGTTCGTGGCAGACACTGTGACTTGTAACATTCTGATCCATGAGTTCTATGAGGCTGTAAAGGAAGGTGACCTTGGTTTTTTGTTCGTTGATGTGAATGCAGGGAAGATTGCCCCAGATATCATCACATACAATACACTGGTTGATTGTCTCTTTAGGTCTGGGAGGAGATCACAGGCTGTCAATTTTGTTAGGCATATCGACGGTGGCTACCCTACAGAGCCCGTTGCCCATTTGACATATTGGTTGGTTAGAAGTGGAAATATACGTGAGGCATTGAGGCTGTTTGATGATATCCAAATAAAAGGACTGGTTTTAGATTGTAGGATTTTTGCTAATGTGATCAAGGCATTCTGCAGAAAGGGTCCAAAAGAATGCTCAGATATGTCACAATTGTGCTTTGTATTGGATAGGATGCTTGGAATTGGGTAATCATTCTGTGGCACAGGTATGTAACTTTGAAATGTTTGGAGCTCTGCAGATTCTTTTTCGCTACCTTGCATGGTATAGATCGCATTATTTAACTTGTATGGTTGTACCAGCAGCTAATAGCTGTTGAAGGTTAGATTTACCTTTGATTTCTTCATGTAACTCTTTGTCATACATACGCTTGTAAAATACAATCTGTGATATGAGAATTAATCATATCCTTCAGCTTTGGAACTCTTCTGCTATAACCTGTGTGTTCAGTTAGTTCATTCAATTCCAAATAGTATCTGCGGCAAAGGATGACCTGCGTTGGTACCCTATGTTGGACTCATGGTCGCTTGAGTTGCAGCTTGCGGGTGACAGATTATTAGCACACTTCCCTTCTATCTGGTTGAAAGACATTGCAGCAAAACATGAAACAACCAAGAGTCTTGTTGACTATTTTTAGTGCAGATGATGTATTGCTGTATTCAGAGTTTTGGAAGCAAATAAAATGTGTAAAAATTTGAGCACCAGCGTTCTAGCTTGAGGCGCCACGCTACCCTATGAGCTAACCTGTTGTTGATTTTGCTTACAAAGATGTGTGGACTCTGCAATTTGCAAGAAATCAATCAGAAGAGGCTTGAGTCTCCAAGGAATATGGGAATCTTGACCCGGGTTGTTTACAGCATCAACCAGAATTTGGTGTCTGTGAGAAGACCAGTGTTCTGCAAGTGCAAGCATCATAATACTCCTTGCTGCTGTTGTTGCAGCTCTGGAGTTATGTACTCACAAGGATCTGAGTACTTTTGTCCCAGGCAAAGAGCTTGTGCTTCAAACCGAAGAAAATTTGAGTGTCTTGAGCGGTTGAGCTGCAGCTTGTATGCGAAATTCAGTTTTGAGATGATATGTGTAGCGGTGAAAAATGTACCTAGCCCTGCCCTTCTTGGCTTCTTGGTGATGCAGCTGATTCATCAGATAGAATAGAAGCATCCGTGTAGCATTGTGTTGGAGCTGTGCTGGCTCCCGATTCACCAGCATGATCCTGTTGGCTTTGTGCGGTGGGATGTTGATGTGTTCTTAGGCTTGCATTCAGGGTTTGGCTATGTTGCTCGACCTGTTCAATTGTTCATCATCTGCAAAAGCAAGGGTATTTTCTGTACGGGTATCAGTTTGCTTCATGACTGTTCTCCTTTTGGTATTTACTCTCAATTCATTTCATACTTTCCACGTGTACCACAACCCTGATATTTTGAATCTAAATTCCTAAATACTAAGAAAAATCTCTGTTGGCAGCAATCCATGTTTCACGGTATACCGAAGTCTTAGATAGGTAAGTAGAGTAGGCATAGATCCTTCACAAAAGAAGAAATTTGTAGACTAGGCACTACTTTCTGGGTTGTAATATGTGCTACGAGGATTCTCTCGTAGTTGTGTCGCGTAATTCACTCTGCTTAATGAGAAACGGGTTATATTCTCTGACAAAAAAAGGCAAAATTTATATGAAAAAGTTGATTAAACTTTCCAGCGGACTCATTCCATAAGTAAACGATTGAATGAGATTCGCTCGGACAATGATATCAAGTGCGAGTCTCTTTTTATTTTTATTGATTTTTTAGATTTTTGGATTTTTTATTTGACTTGGCGTTATTCAACAAGAGGAGAGAGAAAGACAACAAGAAAAAAGAAGACCCAGACAATGACGTGTGGGCCCCATGTATCGTCGGTTTAATCCTTCACAATCCAACACTCTAAAGTCTAAATTAAAAAAAAATAAGACACTAACCAAACAACAAATGGGTCGGAGGATTGTGTCCAACCCATCTCTTGTCATCCAAAACTAAAAACATGGGTAGAGATGCACGTGAAAGTACTAGTGTAGTCATACAACCATATATAACACTGGTAAGTCTAAGGATGACATTGGGTCGGGTGCGGGGCGTGTTTTTGACCGATAACACTAAGGATGATACTGGTATATGTATAAACTGATAACTTTGTATACAATTTTGATAACTCTAAGGATGACATTTGTGTGGATTTTGGACTCGCTAGAGCGTTAAACAGGAAGAACCCCCACATGGCCATATGGATGCATGTGTGGCCATGGACGATTTCAGGTGCGCGGATAGTTCCACATTGTCATGTTGCCGCGGCACATGGCGCTGCTCCACTCGCCGCTGACAAATTTTGAGTTTTTAGACGTGGATCCATAGTTTATAAGTAAGAAGCAAGGTGTTGCTCAAAAGACGTACACAGGAAAAGAAGATTTTAAACGTGGAGTGTTACACTCTGCTCAACGATGTTTAAATTTAAAGGAGTACATGAAAGCAAATTTTAGACGCGGGGGTGTCACACGAGTAGACTTTGGACACGAGTGTTCACTCTGTTGATCGCAAACAGTTTATTAGAAAAACCTGTAAAATCGATTTTGACACGCAAGCCGTTCCAAACACGCCCGAGTAAGGTTATTGGATAATCCGCTCGCTGTCGCGTCCGCTTGGTCTGGCTCGGCTCTCGCCGCATTCGTCTTCCCGGCCCGTCCCCTTGATCTCAGATCCAGACCAAACGAACTCCACACTAAACCCCCCGTCCCAGTCTGCGCACGCATGAAACCCTAGTGACCGTCCAGATCTCCGCACGTCCGGATCACTGCGCGGCGCCGCCATGGCGACCGCCGTGCTGGACTCCCTCCCGGCGCCGCTCCGGTCGCTGCGGCTCAAGACGAAGCAGCAGGAGCTCCTGCTCCGCGTCTCGGCGCTGGCGCTCATCTACGTGCTCGCCTTCGCCGTCCGCCTCTTCTCCGTCCTCCGCTACGAGTCCATGATCCACGAGTTCGACCCTTACTTCAACTACCGCACCACGCTCTTCCTCACCGAGAACGGCTTCAGCGAGTTCTGGAACTGGTTCGACTCCGAGAGCTGGTACCCGCTCGGCCGCGTCGTCGGGGGCACGCTCTTCCCGGGGCTCATGGTGACCGCCGCGCTGCTCCACCGCCTCCTCCGCGCGCTCTCCCTCGCCGTCCACATCCGCGAGGTCTGCGTCCTCACCGCCCCCTTCTTCGCCGCCAACACCACGCTCGTCGCCTACACCTTCGGCCGCGAGATCTGGGACTCCGGGGCGGGCCTCGTCGCCGCAGCGCTCATCGCCATCGTCCCTGGCTACATCTCCCGCTCCGTCGCGGGGTCCTACGATAACGAGGGCGTCGCTATCTTCGCCCTGCTGCTCACCTTCTACCTCTTCGTGCGCGCCGTCAACACGGGGTCGCTCGCCTGGGCGCTCGCCTCGGCGTTCGGCTACTTCTACATGGTGTCGGCATGGGGAGGATATGTGTTCATCATCAATCTGATCCCGCTCTATGTGCTTGTGCTGCTTGTCACTGGGAGGTATTCGCAGAGGCTCTACGTGGCCTACAATTGCATGTATGTGCTTGGGATGTTGCTTGCGATGCAGATCCGTTTTGTTGGATTCCAGCATGTGCAATCCGGGGAGCACATGGCTGCTATGGGAGTCTTCTTCCTCCTGCAGGTAATTTTCATTTACACTCTTATGCCATGGGCTGATGCAATTAGGAAACTGTAACCAAATGAGCACCCCTTTGAAGACTATATAATTGATTTAGTAGATAGACTGCTATAAGAATGCTGGAGTGGTTTGATGGCTGACATATTAGAACCTGTTGGGTCCTATCTTCCGTTACCCGTGCCGGCAAGTGGTGTTTGGCGTGTGCCCAATAAATCTGCCGAAGTGGATACTCGTGATCTAGTCATACGCTTGCACCCGTGCTAATTAGAGTACTCAAACTTAACTTAAATGGGTAAGGTCAAATTAAATGCTACATTAGTTGCTTAAGCTGAGCTGTCTGCAGCATGCATCAGAAATCATTGATTTGGGAAAATGCATATTGAATTATTGATACTACAATACCTGGCAACGTTATCAGATACCCCAATGCCTGACAACATTATCTGATTCTGCTTCATTGCACGCAGCGTTTAAATATGGTTGTTGATTATCTTTCATTCATTTACCATATACAACTGTTGATTCTGTATCTGGTTAGTAAAGGTAAAATGGGTAATACGTGATTATTGAAGATTCCTTCCATTCCACTAGTGTTGTGATGCTTATTGCCTATATCTATACAACAGTAGCAAAATTGTAGTGCCATCCTGAATTGTTGATATTAGGTTTGCTGCCTATCATCTGTTTTAGTTGAAGGTCTTCCTGTAGTTTTGAACAAGCATGGATAAATGAGGGCTAAAATAATCCTTTCTTTTATCAGGTTTTCTTCTTCTTGGACTGGGTGAAATACCTGCTAAATGATGCCAGACTCTTCAAGTCGTTCCTTCGAATTACTCTTACATGTGTGATTACTGTTGGCACCCTGGCTCTTGGAATTGGTACTGCATCTGGTTACATCTCCCCTTGGACAGGACGGTTTTACTCCCTGCTTGATCCTACCTATGCAAAGGACCATATACCAATCATTGCGTCTGTTTCTGAGCATCAGCCAACAGCATGGTCATCTTTCATGTTTGACTTCCACATCCTCCTTTTCCTGTTCCCAGCTGGCCTTTATTTCTGTTTCAAGCGCCTGTCAGATGCCACAATATTCATTGTTATGTATGGCCTCACAAGTATGTACTTTGCTGGTGTCATGGTCCGGTTAATTCTTGTGGCAGCACCAGCCGTTTGTCTTATTAGTGCTATTGCTGCATCTGCTACAATAAAGAATCTGACCACTTTGATCCGGACAAAGAGCAGAAGTCCACAGACTACTTCTGGAAAAACAACTGGCTCAAAGGCAGCTGCAAAGGTATTTTGTTTCTAGTTTTTCCTATTTTCTTTCTCTCAGAGCTATTTTTTATGATATAGTGAGCAGCAAAGCCTTTCAAGGTTGAAATAAAACAAAGCCTTGCAAATCGTATTTCTTTTACAATTTCCTTTAGGCATTTTACCTCCTAGGGAAAGATGGAAAGCTTTCATGTATAATTCCATGTACTGATGAAATTTATATGGATCTAAAAGGGTTACTTTTCCCCAGTTTTCTCCATAGCCCTCGTTAGAAATGACTGTTGTTTCAAGGGACGGATATACTTTATTTAGGATTTGCAAAGCAAATATTTTCCCAGGATGAAAAATGTTTTAGTTCGCTTCTATTAGACTATTACCGTTGTCACAGCATACATTTGTTTTTCCCGATGTAATTTACTGAAGAATTGTATTTGTGTTAGAAATTTATTAGCTTTAACTTCACTCTGTAACTGATATGGGCTGTTATGTAAACAGGGAGCAGTTGATCAAACTTTACCATTCCAACACAATGCAGCTATTGCTCTTCTTCTGGGTGCCTTTTACTTGCTCAGTAGGTATGCCATACACTGCACTTGGGTGACATCTGAGGCTTACTCTTCTCCATCTATAGTTTTGGCTGCAAGGGGTCATAATGGTGGAAGAGTCATCTTTGATGATTATCGTGAGGCATACTATTGGCTTCGTCAGAACACTCCTCCTGATGCTAAGATTATGTCTTGGTGGGACTATGGATACCAAATTACAGCTATGGGTAACAGAACTGTCATTGTCGATAACAAT
The DNA here is from genome assembly GCA_023333625.1 of Bothriochloa decipiens. NCBI lineage: Eukaryota > Viridiplantae > Streptophyta > Magnoliopsida > Poales > Poaceae > Bothriochloa > Bothriochloa decipiens. Next base: position 1,499,989 of record CM041642.1, read on the forward strand.
ACATGGAATAACACACACATAGCTACAGTTGGACGTGCTATGTCATCTTACGAAGATGAAGCATATGAGATCATGCAATCACTTGATGTGAACTATGTGCTTGTTGTATTTGGAGGTGTTACTGGATATTCTTCAGATGATATAAACAAGTAAGATCATCTACTTAATTATGATGCGGTTTTCAATGCCTTCTATTTAATATGTGAAATAAACCAAAAACATTTTATCTTGCTATTTGTTTTATGAAGGACAGTTGGTCTTACTTAGCTGCTCTTTTCCAGGTTCTTATGGATGGTACGCATTGGTGGAGGAGTTTTTCCTGTAATCAAAGAGCCAGATTACCTTGTTAATGGGGAGTATCGTATTGACAAGGGGGCAGCACCAAAAATGCTGAACTGCCTAATGTAAGTTTCCAATACATTGACAAACCCCCTTTTTTTTGTGTTACTGTTTTCATTTGTTGCTCTGTTTTTTTTCCAAAACCTGTATGTGAAACTTAAAAAAAACCGTTTACAATGTGAAGCCTCTCGCACTCCCTCCCCTCCCTCGGCAACTCCATGTGTAACATTTTCTATGAGACAAATTCCTTCCTGATGAATATTGGATAGAACTTTATCGTCTGAAACAATTTGTTTGATCTATTTTACTACATACACTGTTTGAGTGCAGTTTAATGAATATATCTCTTAACCAAGGTGCTTTATTTGTGCTTGTTTGATCTATTTTACTACATACACTGTTAGTGCAGTTTAATAAATATATCTCCTAACCAAGGTGCTTTATTTGTGCTTCACTCACTACCTGCTATTAAGGTACAGCTGTAATATCAACAGAGTTGCCAAAGTTTGTTAATGCGCAGATCTTTGAACCTTTGAATCTAAGGAAATTATGTTTGATCTGATGTTTGTAGCAGATGCATGTTACTCCACCTTTAGTTGTTCAAATGGACTGTTTTAGTTTTATTATTGCTACCCATACATGCATGATTTAGAATTGCCCAAGAGTATTAGTGAACGCTGCCTTTTAGCTGTTTACAGAGAGGATTCCTCTGAAAATATTCATTTTTAGCACATATTTGGAGTAAACAAACATTTACGTTGTGAGATAAGACACCTTTCCAAATCTGTGCTAGTTTTTCTAACCTTTCCTGTGCCTTGTCTCATACTGTGTTTGGCAGGTACAAGCTTTGTTACTACCGATTTGGAGAACTTACCACGGAATATGGAAAACCTCCAGGGTATGGCACATCTTTACCATTGTTTCTAACCATGTGTTTCTTGACAAGTTCAAGGTTGTCTCATATTTTCGGTTTAAAATGAAGATGCCAATGCTTTTTTTTTGTGTTTCAGAAATAGTTGTATATATAATTCATTATCATTTCAGGATTTGTTATTTTTGTCACGTAAGCTAGAAAGTATGTTTCTGTGTTATAGGCTGCATATTGATGGCAGTATTCCTTTTTCTTTCTGTTATCTTTTCAATGCAGGTACGATCGTGTAAGAGGAGTTGAGATTGGCAACAAAGATATAAAACTTGAATACTTGGAGGAGGCATTTACAACTTCAAACTGGATAGTGCGCATATACAAGGTGAAACCCCCAAAGAACAGGTCCTGAGGCATCTTCGCTAGGGAAGTGGTTAGAGCTATTACCTCAGACAAGTACATTATTGTCAAAAATCTGAGTTGGGGCTACAGGAGACAGCGGGGTGGTTGTTATTGGCACCTGCTTTGGCGTGACTGACTATAGTAGCCATAGCATCAGTTCAGCTCAAAAGTCAAGAACATCTTTCCCCTCATTTGGTTTAGGTGTGATCGGTGTCATTCAGAACCACCAATTGTGACAACAGCGAGTACTTTTTGATTGTTAAGCATGTCATGACTGAATTTTGAAAGTTTTTGTAGGCGACAATGACATTTGAGTAGAAAACTTGTCTTTGATCAATGCAAGGCAATGCAAATTTTCCAGCACTTAGACACAAAATATGAACTGTTGGTTCTGTTCACTCTATTACGTGTTTACATCATCCAATGTAGGCGCATAGAGCAGTTTCTATGCTATGTTTCTTCTTATATCTGTTTGTTAGCTGAAGGTGTTCAAGTGCTTATCACGAGGATGCATCGCGCTCTCAGTCAGAGGCAGCTTGAACATCACTCAAAACTTGCCCATCAGTTCAAAGACTGCCCATATTTCCCATCCAGATTTGACGTTAAATCAAATTCTAGATCTTGAAGCAAGCTCAAATCAGTTCCTTATGTGCATTCTATTCGCTCCTTGACAGCATTCCATTGATTTCTGAACACTCTGTGTCAGTATTTTGGCAAATTCCAGAATCAAGAACAATCAGCCGTCCATCAAACCCACAAGGCCTAGGCTGTACTGCCTCTATCCATGCAACTCCTGGCGGTCAAACTTCATAAAGTTTGATCAAAATTAACTTTCTAAATTTTAAATAGATTTATGAAAAGAGTATAAATATTTATGTCATAAGATATATATCGCATAACGAATCTAATGACGCTTATATAACATCATAAACATTGATGTCTTTCTACATAAACTTTGTGAATCTCGAAACGATTTGACTTGGTAAATAGTGTATGTTAGAATTGTATTGCAGGGAGGGCGGCTCTTTCCATTTTTTTAGTAGGTCCGGTATCAGGCCATCAGCTACTAATTAATTCTACTCCTTTCTTCTCAGGCACCTATACTTTTTTTTACCTGCTAGTACATACCCGTGCGTTGCTATGGGTTGGCAAGCTTTTATATAAACACACATAGATCATAGATAAAAAAATAATATTATAAAATTAAATAACATATTAAAGTGATATTTAATCTAAACAAGCAATGTTCATGAATTAACAGTCACATAGATCGTAGTGTCGTAGGCTCATAAACTGTATAGTTTTTTTCGTGATTCGTCTAAGATAGTGTTTTATATCTGCAGGAAGATGTCTCCGATATGCATTTAATTCATGCGTCAACAGTTCCATAAATAAGTCCTGACGCATTTTGGTAGCATCCTGTACACATGAATAAGTGAAAATATTAGTGCAGATCACCTGGGTAATATTACGTGATTTAAAAAAACTCATAAAACCTTAAAACAAAGTATGTTATACTCACCGTACAAATTGCTGCGGCTTTAGGTTTATTCCACGCAGATATATACTGTAGAATAAGGAGTCCACTTGAGAGCTTGTGGCAAGATTCACCATTAGTTATATATAAAATAGTTAAACCATAGGTATTATATTATTGTAAACTGTGACTTTGAGTTAGTTACCAATCTATGTCACGGATGAATTTTCATTCGAAGATATTCTCATTCCATCCAGGAATATGTGCGTTCACTGCGTACACGTACTCCATGTTAAATCCAAGAGTTTACCTGGCATACATCAATGCTGGTGTGTCTTTACACCAGTTTTCAATAGGTCTAGGGTCGATCATGGTAAGCATCTTATTATGCTGGTCGAAAACATAAAACATATATTTTCTAAATTGTAGCCATGGCAAAAGAAACTGTAAATATGATAGCAATTAGAATAATACATGTGAAAACAAGTAATAAAGCAGGATCAAGCGACTTACGTAGTTATAATGTGCTAAGTCGTATTCCATCTTCTCACATACACCAATTACAGCAGCCATTTCTTGCTTACTATATTTTTTACGGTATTCTGACGCTTGTGTTACGGCACACATTTTCTATAATAAAAGGATATCGAGTGTTAGGATTAGTATAACTTTGCTTATTTTATTTATTATAGATTATTTAATTAAGTTATAATTAGAAGAACAAATAATACAATGTAATATAGCACGATTATAATTAATTACAAACTTGTTCTTACACAGAAGTGTAGGTCAATGTGATGCTTCGTAATATTATGGTTTCGTTTCATCCACCAGTACTCTCGAGCTGCCTGAAAAAGGACACCTAAGTTGAAACAATCCAAAGATATGCCTTGATCAATCATTAGCAACCGTTGTAGGTCGTAGACAGTTTGCGCAATCATGGTGGGATAAAAAAAATTTCGCTTGTTTGTTCTAATAATGCTTCTTATTTTAAGGAAATAGGGTAGAGTAAATACACTACACATTTTTATGACCTTTCTCATCAGACATTACTCTATGTAAACTAAACATATGACAAGATCTGCTACTGCGTAGTGGAGTCAGAAATATGTAAGCACAGGTAAAAAATATTTCTGAAACTATGCACAATCTGTCAGTAGTGTTTCTATCAACCTACAAGGGTGATTCCAGCATAAAAAAAAAGCAATCTATGAACTATTCAAATATCATTTACTATTCCATAATGCAATATTGCAATGTAAACCAAAGTACCAAAATTATTTATAGTATAAAAATCAAGAAATGGGAAAATTTTCATCGTTTCTATGGTACTTTCTGTTTACCCGTAGTCCAAATAATAAATGTAAATGTGGTTTTAGGCGAGACATTTAATCTCAACATTCATGGAATATTTATTTTCCAAATTATGTATCAACCAAAACATTGCACTATCCAATATCAGAACTGATGTAAACCCCGTAGTCCAAATAATAAATGTGAATGTGGTTTTAGGCGAGACATTTAATCTCAACATTCATGGAATATTTATTTTCTAAATTATGTGTCAACCAAAACATTGCACTATCCAATATCATAACTGATGTAAACCCAAAGGAACCCTTCTCTTCGCAAACCAAGAGAGATTAGCAAGCTAAAAGTTCCTGTTGACGTTGCATATATTTTGCCTTGATTAATAAATCTAAAAGTTCCTCTAGACGTAGACATAGGTGATATATATATCCCTGTAATTGGATCAGATCCGGATGCAAAAATCATAAAGGGAAGTGAAGAGTGAGGAACACAAGGTCGAGGAACTTTCACAGCAAAGCAGATCAAAGCAATCAGAGCTACATGCGTGGATTGAGTAAAGGACATTGGGTGTGCGCATGTACGGATAATATTTGGAAGCGATCAAAGTTAGCAGACATCAGATCAGATCAGATGTGTCACACCTTTTGGGCGCCCGTCCCAGCCGAGCTGCCGATGTTCAACGCCGGCGGCCCAAAGCACGGCCAGCAGGCGGCACCTGCTTCCGTCAGCGCGTCTGGTGACGTCGCTGGAACATACGGCAAGGCCCGGCACCGCGAGTGTGGGTGGGTGTGGCGGCGCGTCTGGTGATGTCGCTGGAGCTGGCGGCGAGGTCTGGCACCGCGAGCGAGCCTTCCGTCGGCGTGGATGCGGCGGCGAGGTCCGGCGCCGCGGGCGAGCACTACGCGCTTCTGTCGGCGTGGATGCTGTGGCGCGTCTGCCGACGTCGCTGGAGCCGGCGGCGAGGTCCGACGTCGTGGGCGAGCACTACGCGTGCGACGGAGGTGTGGTCGATGCTCGAGATGCTGGGCAAAGGAGCAAGGGTGGTTTGAAATGTCGCAATGAAGGGGAAGGAGCGAGGAGTGTGGGTGCTGATTCGATTTTCCATTTTTTCTTAATTGGTGCGCGTGAGATTCCTTGTTTTTAGTTGACGTGGGGTGCAGGTGATGATTCCATTTTCCTTTTCTTTAATTGATACGGGTGAGACTTCCTTTTTTTAGTGGACGTAGGGTGCTGTGAATGTACGGCTCACTTTCTTTTCTTTTTAATTCTTGTATCGCACGAAAGGAAAGATAAAAATGTCATAGACGCTGCATCACAAAGGCAAAACCATGGACCCACGTTAGAATGTCGCACCAAAAAGTGTTCGTTTTTTTTATTTGTGGGAGATACTTATGCAGGATTACATATGTACAGTATTCTGTAATCTGTATACACACACGGATTCGACAAGTTCTTCTCATTTCCAAATGTTCTCTTCCCTTCTTCCGAGTACCTGAATCACGCCGGCAATGGCTGCGCCGATGATGAACCAAGTCACACCGGCCAGCATGACCTTCATTTCAAAGCTGTTGACGACTCCAAGAGCTACGGCGCCGCCAGCATGCTGCTGAATGCCGCTGCCACCTCCGGCCACCTTCTCCCCGTTGTAACCCACGTACCCCGCCGCGACGATCCCCAGAAGCAGTGGCGCCGTCAGGTCGATGCTTATGCCCTTCCTCCCGGTGCCGGCGGCCGCCTCACCGGCTGCCCCTCGCCTGCGGCCTTGACCTTGGGGAGTGGGAGCGTCCCTTCCCCTCTGGTGAATGCTCGGCGGAGAAGCTGACGACGGCAGGTCCCGCTGCGGTGTCCAGTAGTCGTCGCGCCGGGCGGGCGCCGTGGCCGCGCCTCCCATCTTGCTCCGGGCGGCGGCTACTTCTTGGAGCCTCTCCGTCACGGGGTCAGCGGGTGCCGCTGAAGGCGGCGGCGGCAGGAGGCGCGAAGCGCGTATAATGGTGGGCGGGGCCGATGCACCGAACCCGAATGGCAGCCAGTACCGCCAGTTTGACATGGATCTGATGGTGTGAACTGCTGACGTCCTCGACTGCCGTGCCTCCTCCGACTCCTGCGCGTAGCGTTTAGATTTCAGACGAGCTCAACGGAGAAGAGAAGTAGGGTGCTGGACACCGACGGGATGAGTCATCAATCACCTGGGATTCTCTGGTCGCAGATTTCTGCTTCATCTCCTCGAATCTTTTCTGTAACTTGGCGACTTCGTTGAAGATGTTGGGTGCACGAGCTCCCACGGCGTTGCCTTCAGAGACGCGGACTCTGCCGCGCGGCTGCTTGGACATCAAGAACTCGAGAGCCGCCAGGTCCGACCTCTCCACCATCCTGCAGAACCCGTTGGGAATCAGAAGATCTATCGATGATGATGGACGAAGAACAAATTCTTTACGTACGAGATGCAGTCGACGGGGCAGGTGTTGATGGCGTCGACGATCCTGTCCTCGTCGTCGGCCCACTGCGCGACGGCGCGTGCGCGGCCGTAGACGGATTCGACGACGAAGGTCCGGGACGCGTGGAGCGCGCACTTGAGGCAGCCGACGCAGCGCACCTCGTCGACGAACACGGCCCGGCGCTCGGACTCGGGGCCGAGCCAGGAGGAGTAGAGCGGGCGGCCCGTGTAGCCGGCGAACTCGGAGCGGCGCGCCTGCTCCTGGTCGTAGGCGAGGCGCGCGGCCGGGTCGGAGAGCAGTGCGTACACCTCGTTGAGGACGACGGCCATGTCGTGCCCGCCCGCGGCGCCGGCCACGTCCGGGTGGCACCGCTTCTGCAGCGACCGGTACGCCGCCTTGATCTCCGACTGCGGCGACGACCGCTCCACGCCCAGCAGCTCGTACAGGTCGTAGTCCGACACCCACGAACCCCGGACGCCCCCTGGCCTGTAGCCGCTGTCGCCGCCGCTGCTGGATGCTTCGGCTCGGCACGTGTGGCGAGCGCTCGCTCGTCGTGCCGTGGCCGGCCGCGAGGAGCGTAGTAGTCTTGGGCCGGCGGGGGAGACCGAGACGGTGTTGACGAGAAGCGCAGGCATGGCTGATCCACGGGCACTTGCGTTGCGTGGGTCGCCTGGCAGAGGCAACGGATAACTGAACCGTGGCAGGGGATGCGTTGGTCGCTCTTGGAGATGGGAGTCCGGAAGGACCGGAACTGTCACTGCGAGACGCCTGGCGGTTACTTTTTTGCAGATATTTCAGCCTGTTGCTTTTGTACCTTTCGCTCTCCTTTTTCGCCACGTATGTAGAGGTGAGTTGGCATGGGAGATATTTTGAAGCTTTGGGCAACGTGGAAAATGTCAATCCTGCAACCCAGAGTTAATTTCAGAGGAGGATAAAAGAAAACGAGCTTCAGATAATGTCGTGCCTATGCAAACTAACTATGGTTTCATTTTTGCCGGTACATGGTTGAAGGTGGGAGGGGTCAATGCTAGTTTTTGTAATATTCCATTCATTTCAAATATATAAGCCGCTCTCATTTTTCTTAGGTAAGCACAGAGATTGGAAATTGCCTACTATTTTATTGCTTTCCCTATATTCTACCCTGTTTTTGTAGTCTTAAGGCTTCCATAATGTTTTCCATCAAATTGTTTGAATAAAACTAGTTCAATTTACATCCACCGAATTATTTGAATGGAAAAGACACCGAAAACGTCAGATATCATTGTTTTATAGCTCTAGACATCAGAAAGCTTTTGATGCCCAAGGCTTTGCTGATATTTTGAGGAAGACCTGGATGAGTGAATCTTTGCCTTGACGTCTTCGTGAACTCAGTAGTAAGCGAGAACCATATCGGTACACATGATGCGGCAGTGACCAGCATTTAGCCATCGTCTGGTATTACCGAATGAAAAATCGCATCTGATCCATCTTTGATACTTTGGTTGATTCTAGAGCACATGAACTCCAAGATCTCCATAACTGCACGGAGTTCATTTGGTTCAAATGTTCAAGCGTTGGTAGCCACGTGCCTTTTGGATATACAAAATTTCTGTTCCAAAAGTGCACCTACGAAAGTTCAACTCACACGCGAATGCGCTGATAGCGCGGTGGTTGGCTCAGCTGACATGAGAGCGGCCGGTCGGGAGTTCGACTTCCGGCCTCGCACCGGGGTGTGACCCTATTAATAAACAGTCTCCGCTTGAACCACAGGTTTAAACGTCTTTCTCTCTCGCGTAAAGCCACAATGGAATTGTGATGTGCTCGTCGTCTACGAAGTCAGAGGATTTCGGTGATCTCAAAAAAAACGTGATCTTCATATCTGAGTATAGTTATAGGTTTGTTTGTAGTATGAGTGGTATACGTGTGTTAAGTGGGCGTACGTGTATATGAACAGATATTACGTATCCAGATGAGAGGCAAAATAGAAAGTTCGACTCACACGCTACGACAACCGAACTGTAGAAAAAGTTCTCTTTGGCTCAACGAGAGTTTTTGGTTTGGCGTGAGGAAAAAGAATACTGATTTGCACACAATGTTGAGTTTGCCCTGGCCTCTGCTTTATATATATTTGACGTGGGTCCTTGCCGTCGTTGAGAGAAGTGTAAAGCTAACACTACAACGTGCTCGGTTCGCTTCGAGATGAATGAAGTCTTTGCATGTGTGGTCTGACAACACATAGTTGAGTTCGCTTCGAGATGAATAAAATCTTTGCATGTGTGGTCTGACAAACATAGTTGAGTTTGACGCAACGTTGGAGCTAATCGACTTTCTTGCATCCGGATCCATCGACTTAGAAGCTTAGAGCAGCTCGAAAAGCAAACATGGAGAAAAGAAAAACGAACCATAGATAAATGCTATTATGATGTAGTTCAAACCTAGGATATAGGTAGTATAACCTGGTTTAGATTTCATTCATAAATTTAGATGTGTCATTGAACTTTTTTTTTACTTGTCTACTTTTGTCAAAGGTAGAGTACTCCTACCATCCTAAAACAAATGCACCTCTAGAACATTTTAAAGAGAGATAAATGTTATTATAAAATTATGTACCAACACGCATATAGTAATTGTGTTTTAGAAATAGAAGGAGAGAGAGGTGTAAATACTTTTAGTGTCAGTGGATAATGTCATAGGTATATATAATCAAAATAATATATTTGAAAACAAATAATCAAAATAATATATTTGGAAAAAAATCAAACACATGTTATAATTTTTGCAATACTAGAAATGCGAGGCAGAGCTACTCCAAACTAACGTGCCTCTCTAGCGCCCGTTACACCAAAAGCCCTCTCTCTCCTCTGCCCTGCGCGGCCGCGCGCCTTATCCCCGCCACGCTCCTCCTCCGCCCCACACGCGCACGCCGCGACACCAACTAGTTCACCACCCTCTCTCCCACGGGAGCCAGACCGACCGCCTCCTCGCCACCCGCCGTTTCCATCCGCTCCGGCGTGCCACCCACGCCGGCTACCCCGGCTGCGTTGCCCGTCCGAATCGCCGGACTCCGCCATCGCCACTAGCTAGTCCGATGGCGCCGCAGCTGCAGGGCTGCAACTGGGTCTCGTCCTGGCCGCGGCTCCAGCAGATGCCCCCTTGGCCGCCATGGCGGAGGGTACTGCGCCTCGCGACGCCGCGACGCCCCTGCGCAGGCGCGGTCCGCGCGGTCGCGAGCGCGAGCGCGGGCCCGGCGCTGGGGCTGGAGCGCGGCTCGGGCTCGGGCTCGGTGGGGACCGAGCTCCTGGCGGTCGTGGAGGAGACTGAGGACGTGGACGAGAGGGAGAGGCTCAGGCGAACGCGGATCTCGCTGGCGAACAAGGGTAACACGCCATGGAACAAGGGCAGGAAGCATAGCCCAGGTATGTGTACCTGTTCTCTCTCTAGTTTCCTTGTGCTTCAGTTGTTTTGGCAATGCCGCGGCCATTTGTTAGTGACGTGGATCTCTACGGGCATAATGGCTGGATTTCTCAAGGTGCCGTTGATTAATAGGAAGAAATGTAGTAGTACATGGTTCAGAATTGAGGCAGTAGTAGCATGTGTCAGATTAGGAACATAATAAAGTACAGAGGCTGCTAACGAGAAATAATTGCTTATATTGCTTTGTGGGAACGGTAGTGCCTTATTTGGTTGAATTCCATGTGCAGAGACGCTGCAGCGAATTCGTGAGAGGACCAGGATTGCAATGCAGGACCCCGAGGTGAAGTCATGTAAGAATTATTGTTATTATTTATATGTGGTCTGCTGTGTTTACTATATTGTCACATGCTGACTGCTTATTGTTAGCTGTGCGTTTGAGCTCACTACCTCATAAGCTTAGCATTGTATACTATATTTTTTTCCTCCTTAGGAGTTAGGATTGCACGCTAATTCAGACAAATCTTCCCTCCTTGAAAAGATGTTACGAAGCCTCATGCCAGTCCATTTACTAGGAAATGGTCTCTGCTTGGCAGGGCCTGCTTGGACCCTTTGCTAGCAAGCATACATTGATTCCTGTGCTAGCAAGCTTTTCTTTGCTGGAGCAGGAGCCAGCCTGGCAAGCCTGTTATCTCCTAGCCAGGCAAGGTTAGGCAGGCTAGCCCCAAACCAAGCATGCCCGTAATCTCCTCCCATTCAAAAAGTTCAATTTTAGTGCACAAAGATTCAATAAGTGAAACATATGTTAATCCTATGTGCATGTAGAAACATTGCTCTCTCTTTTTTGGAAGTTTCAATATTTCTTCAGTCAACCAAGCTGTTACAGCTACAAGCTGCCTCGACTGACATTATACTGACATTATACAGTGCGGGCACAGCTGTGGAACTGGGGACTGCCCAGAAATGGTTCTGTCAGTGATCTGATGGTGAATTATGGGGGCCAAGTTATTTAAAAGTTTTATTAAATATCTTGGAAAATGCTCCTGTTTAAGTTTTTTTTCCCATGAATGATGGCACCTTTATTCTTCTATATTCCCAATTTCAGGAAAGCCTTAGGACAGCTTTTCAATATTTTCCAGAAATTTCAGTTAGTGAACACTGGAGAATTCTAACTTTTTTTTCTTGGTGTCCTTGTCAATCTGTGCACTGAGTCTATGACCTGGAACCATGGATGATGTTGATGTTTCAACTTTCAAGTGCAGGACACCATGTTCATTCAGTAAATGTTGCTATATGTGAACATTTCTATATAACTGATTGTACATTTGAAAATGTTCACGTTCTATTTCTTGGGGTGGCTTTGGTTGGTGCAGGGTTCTGGATTGAAAAACGTTTCTGACTCAGTTTCCCATAGGAAATGTTTCTTAGGTGAATCTGAATCACATATAAAATCGTTTGGCTCACTGAATGGATTCTGTTTGTTAAAGGAGAGATTGACGATTGAATTGAACAATGTACCCCTGTCTGTATATGTTGATTTAGTAAAATAAATTTAAATTTTATGCAATAAATAATAACATCATAAAGTCTACATAACAATAGACTAGAAATATATATATACCAAAAATAATCAGCCACGTCAAGAGATAGGGAGAAGAGTAATGCAGCTGAATTGGGCTATTCTGTAGCTGAAGGGAAGTTGTTTGACCAATGGCACGTCAATGTAATTAGTTGGGAAGTGCATGGGGGTAGGAGAGAAGGAACTTTTTCTTGTGTGAAAAACAGCTTTCTGCCCATTTCTTTCTCTCAGTTAGAAAACCTGAAACATTTCAAGAAATTATGTTTCGAATCGCTCACTGCTTATCTTGTTATCTTGTTTAGTAAGTGGTTTATAGAGAAAACAGGTTGGAGAATCCCTTCCAAACACCCACTAAACTTGACAGGTCCATTTGTTTTGGTGTGAACTGAGCAATAGATCGGTTGTGTCAATACCCTTCCTAAAGGATTTGGTACTTCCCCTTTCTTAATACAGCCATGGGGACGTCCTTTCCCCCATGGTTGAGTTATTTTTAAGGTGCTTAGGTGCTGCTTTTCCCTTTTCATTAAAAAATGTTTAATCTACAACTCAAACTGATCACATGATTCATAATATTGTTTATGTATTATGCACCACATCATTCATAATTTCATCTATGTATTATTATGCATAGGGCATCAGTTTGTATGCAAATCTGGCAGGTCTTTGCAGCAATATATATGAAATTGTATGTTATTTTGTACCAGAGTGCAGTGTGCATTCTGGTTCTTAATTAATGTTAGTGAATTGCTATTCATTTCCAAGTGGAGTCTGAACCATCATGTGAACTTAAGTGATACCAGTAAATGTTAGTACTCTTTAACAAGAGTGCTTAGCGCAAGTTAACTGGGTTGCTCTTTACAGATGAAATAGGTTGCTCTTTGTAGAACAAAGAAGCAAAAAGATTGACTGATTTCGTCGACGTATTTAATTGACTGTCTGAATCTCAGAGTTAATTTGTAAAGCCGTCCAGATAATTAATGTTTGAGTCCTGCAAAAGATATAACTACATATTATTTCTATTGTTCTTTGTGGGGGTGATACGAGTACTGACATATACTGCATCCATGGATTTGTTTATCATATTGTGCAGATTAGGAAAAAGTTGATGAATCTGGGGCATGCACAGAGGTACTTCTTGACTTACTAATCTGTTAGTATTTAATAAAACCAAATAAATGGAATACCATCTATGTGTTTAAATTAAAATAGTGAGGAATCACTGTATTTTCTGATTTTAACTTCCTGGCCTAATCTAAATACTTTTTTAGCTTTTTAAGGCTTTGAACTCCATATGAATATTGGGAATAATCTGAAAAAATGTCATGTTGATTCTTTTATTGAAGGCAGGAAATCTGCAAATATGACAAAACAGGGGTGAACAAGTCCTGTGATACTCTGATCTAAATGACTACATTCTCACCAGTTCTATATTTCTCATGAAATTTGTTTCTGATGTCCATGATGCTCGAGCTAAACTGTCCTTATTTTCTCATCTCCAGTTTGTCTTTGATTGCACTTCAGTGCAATTTGACATTCAGCTGTAGATAAGTTTACTTATTGGCAGTTACCAAATTATATGCATTATATCTTAAGTCTTGCAGTGCTTTAAAATACTTGGTTTGACAATTTTCTGAAACTACATCAAACATACTGGTGGGTGCATCCCTAGTAACTGGAGCTTGTACTTGTTACAGCGAGGAGACAAAAGTGAAGATATCAGAGGGGGTGAGGCGAGGTTGGAGTTTGCGTCTACAGAGATTAATGGTCCAGGATGGTTGCTTTGTGGAGTGGAGAGACATGGTAGCTGATGCGGCTAGAAATGGCTTTGCTGGTGGAGTTTCCCTTGAATGGAATTCATATAAAATCTTGAGTGAGCAAATGCGACATGAATGGTTGGAGAATCTCCAGAAAAAGCGATCAATGCCAAGGCCAAGAGGTAATAGACGGGCACCAAAAACTCCTGAGCAAAGGAGAAAAATTGCAGAAGCCATTGCTGCAAAGTGGTTGGATCAAGTAAGGGCTACATATATGTATATTTTGTGCCATATGGACCTCTTTATTTCCCATTCCTCGTGCATTGGCCATAGAAGTTTGATGGCTATTTTCATATAGCATAAGCATTTGAGTTTATTGCTTGACTTTTGAGTGCTATCTCCCTCCAGGAATATCGTGAACGAGTTTGTAGTGGAATTGCTAGCTATCATGGATCATCTTCTGTGACTAAAACACCAAGAAAGCCAAGACCTGCTGGAGAACCAGGTGTAAAGAAACAGACTACAAAAAAGAAACCTATGCAAGCCAAACTTGTAAGCTTAGAGGACGCTCATGGAAAAAGTGCAGCTGTTAAGAGAAAGAAAAGTGTAACTCCCTACAAAGATCCGATGGCAGTTGAAAAATTGGAGATGATATCAAAGATTCGAGCTCAAAGGACAGCACAGGAAATAGAAAAGAAAGAAGCTATTAGAAGGGCCAGGTATGCCTTTTTATTTCAAAGAGAATAATCAGGTTAGACTATGTGAGACACATATGCTCTTATTAGTTTTGGCATGGAAACAAAGATTGTATAACTTCAATCCATAGTTGTTTACCCATACATGTTTCTTTATTTGTTCTTAAAAAATCTATGAATGCTCGTTAGTACCCTTTTTGATGGGAAATAACCTATTGGGCACTTCATTCATGTGTGTTTCACTCTCTTTTTTCTGGTAATAACTGCTGCTTAATTTTTTTTTTTTTTATCTCTAGGACGCTGATTGCAGAAGCAGAAAAGGCTGCTGATGCTCTGGAAACTGCTGCAGCGATGAACCCTTTTGCTCAAGCATCACTTATAGAAGCTAGAAAGCTTGTTACAGAGGCAAGAGTATCACTTGAATGTGTTGATGATGAAGGGCCACGAGAAACTGCTTCCAATGATGTGTCAGGGAGCTCACCTTTATTGAACTTGCACGATCATGGATTGGAGATGCAGAATGGAATTAATTTGTTGAAGCAAGAGAATAAACCTGTAAATGGGATAGAATTTCCTCCAAGCAATGTTAATGGCCTTGATTTCCATTTTGATGTATCTGAACTCAGCGGAACAAAACAACTGTATCAGAGGATAGAGAATTCCATGGAAAGGGCTTTTCTTCTCCCTTCGGCTTCGTCAAAGCTTAAAAGTGCGAATGGAGATTTTGGAATAATAGATTTAGAAGTGAGGCAATCAATGGCCAATGACACGGCAAAACATAATGGCATTGCAGCTGAATCAACAGAAACTTGTCCTCCAGGGACACGAGAGCTAGAAGGAGATATTGCCAGGTCTGCAGAAAAGGCTGAAACAAGGGAAGATTGCCCTCGAGGAACACTGGAAGATGCACCCTCATCTGAAGAAAAGGCTAAGATGAGGTGGGTACGTGGAAGGTTGGTCAAAGTAAAAGACGAATTTGGGGATTCAGAAATCTAGTGTTAGGCGGGAAATCTGGCCGACCGTTACTAGACAATTGAGTTTGCTCACTTCCGTGGTCTTGGGGAACTTTATTGGTAATCAGGGCATCAGGCTGCAGGAGCGAGCACATCATGATCAACCTGCTGTCTTCTGTGCTGAGATTTGTAATTAAGTAGTAATTATTAGGAGCTAGAGATCTTTTCTGGTGAGTCGTAGTCAATTGTAGGAAGGATTGCTGTAAAAGCATGATTCGAGAATGCTTGCGTCTTGAATCATAACTAGTTGAGACACCGACCATTGCAGCGGGCTACAAATATTAGTCTGAAATGGAGCATGTAAAAGAGAAGCATTTTCTAATGACGCTTCATGCAACACCTTAACAAAGTCAACACTAGCCTGGTGCATCAAATGCTATGAGCCTATGACTGAGGACCGAGGTCCCCGAAATTGACAATTTCTTGTATGAATTGACAGTTTTTCCTCTGCCGCCGCCGCCAAAGAGCAAAGAAGGGTCGGAAAGGACAGTGCCTACTTTGATCTTTTACCCGCTGCTTGGTAACGAAACCACGTTTAGCCCGTAGGCGCATTCTAGGGGGTGCAGCGTCCACGTTGCCCAACGCATCAAAATGTCTCCCATAGTCCCATGCCAGCTTGGAGTGATGTGATTATATTTTTTATTTATATATGCAAATAAAAAAGAAAAGGGCGTCGCATTCCATCGCACGGCTAACATTTTCTACAATGACTTCTATTCATAAATCAAGAGCACATTACATGGATTGCCAGTAGGGCTGGGGCCTACTGAACTGGACATCCAGTAGTATGCTGGTGGTAGCTGCACGAGATGAAAGCGGAGAGACGCCTGACATTCCTGGTATGCAGTTCCTCGAGCCTATATGTTGCGAAGAACATGAATGTTTCGGGAGCGAGATTGTGAACGTAGCCTTGCATGCTTTCGGTTGTTATACGGTGGACACAGGAGTGAGGATAATATAATATTTTGCTTTGTAATGCAAGTAAAGGATCTTTGTTGGAGGCCACCACCGATGCTGAATGGATAACCAGGTAGTGTTGACTTTGCGAAGGTATTGCAATAGAAAACGTGCCAGAGCAAACATTGTAGCCTTTGAAGTGTGTAAAGATGGTTTTGCTTTTGTAATCTGTACACTGCAATGCATCGTTCCTGTACAAAGTAACTATATTTACACTCCTACCGGACTACCAAAGGGCCACCTCGACTGTCCCACTGTTAACAAATCATCATGGAGAATGAGATGCGTCAGAACAAAAGGGAATGCAATACAAACACAACCAAAAGGGAGCCCCGATATCGTAACACATTCACAAGCTGAAGCCTACGGTTAGTCAGACCAAATGGGCATCCGGCAAAATACGGCAAAATGGGGCATCGTGAAACCGAACTTGAACATCGGTTACATAGGACATGACCGCATGGGATTATGGTCATGTTGACCTCAGCATTCAGGCAGATACGGCATGACCATGCTGCTTCTGCGACATCAGCTTCTCTTACAGCTGCTTCGGCCTTCTCCTGCAACAGTTGTTTAAACAACTTGTGTCAGTGATCAGTAGCGGACGCAGCCCAAGAATAGAGCCCGGGCAAACTTTAGTAGGATGAATTTTTCTGTAGAAAAAATATATTTTCTCCTTCAGACAACATATATTTCGCTGCGTATTCATCAGAGGGAGCCCGGGCGGCTGGCCGGGCTCGCCGGGCGGTGGGTCCGCCGATGTCAGTGATATAGGCGTATGGAAACAAACAAATACCTATAAATGCAACGCAATGCAAACTATGAACTTTACAGTTTTCCTTCACTATCAGGCAGCTCATAGACTCATAGCAGATTATATACGAAGAAAATGCACGGCAGTTGACAATACAAACTATGAAGGTTCCTTGACTTTCGGCAGTATCAGCCTTGTTAACAGCCTATAAATGCCGGGCAGACTAGTCCTCCAGCGGAGCACCTTGACTTTCTGTTTTCCCCTCCTTTTTGAACTTTTTTTCATGTTTAAACTTACTCTACTTCTCTATTAATATATGCCGGGCAGAGCTCCTGCCGGCCGTTTCAAAAAAAAAAAAAAACAGCCTATAAATGCAGCACGATGTTAATTATGACGTTTGGGAGTTCTCTTGACTGCCAGGCACCTAATGAGGAAGGCCAATGCATCCACAGGGCATTATGCATGTAGGGTCTGACTGTGGTTCCTTGCATTATGGAGTTCCATAAGGTCTTTAGATGGCACGTATACGTTCTAGTGCAAGATCCTATAATAACAACCATCTGATAACAGAGGGATTGAGAGAGTATACCTTTAATTTATATATTCAATTTCTTTTCATATTTGAGTTTCTATATAACTAAGCCCTATATTAGTTTTCTATTCATAATTAGAATTCACACTCAGTTTAACAAATGGATAAATGTGGTACCAGTTTATAACACCAAGTTAATAACAAATGAAACTCATCAGTCATCACTGATCATCATTACGTACCAGTTAATATTCCAAGACACTGCGTGTCTTGTAGTAGTACGGACAGGGTATTCAGATGCCAGTGAAAGAAAATAATTTCAAGATAGCACATAAAGATACAAAAGCAAACAAACGTGCTCCACCAACAGAGCAACTTGAGTTCTTTAAGCTGATCTTGCAAGGAAAGAGTAGCCTCAAAGAGTGTTTCCTTCTCAGCATCCATCCTTACTCCTGCAGCTGAAAGCATATCATGGACCGCTTGTACCAGCTCAGTGGAAGATACTTTTCCATATTGAAGCCCAGCATCCTGTAAACAGTAAAAACACAAGACTTAGGGTAACAGATTCAGAATTCAGCTTGCAAAAGGAGAAGTTGCACATGGAAACCAACCGTGTCCTTGCTGACTTCAGTGCCAGTGTTGGTGGCCAAGAGGTTCTCTTGCCCACCTAATGCCACACCACCATTCACTTGGGAAGGTGCAGATAGGAGATCAGCCATTGAAACACTTTTAAATGAGTAAACATGACTGGAAAGCAGCATGCGAGTCTCGCCAGGAGCTGTCTCTACTGGAAATCTGTAAAGTGCTTGGCCAGCTGAGGGCCTTACATCTTCAGGGACCCTACCATACCTGAGCTTTTCCCCCTCTTTTCCTGTCTTCCATGCCACAATTTCACCACTATAGAACGGTCTTAATGGAAGGAATTGCACCTGCCGAGCATCTTGAGATAACAACTCTGCTCCAAGGGAAGCGTCATACCTCCCTTCACGTTTTGAAACTCCAACGTCTGAACCCAGGTGAAGAATTTGGAGGACTTCTTTCTCTGAACCGTCTGGGCATGCAAATAGTGAGGCAATTGGCAAGACTATTGGTGCCCCTAACCTGTGACTAACAACAATTGCGATAATGTCATATATTGTCAAAAAACTTGGGGGCTCTGCGACTAGAATGTAACCCGTAGCTTTGTTAATGAAACAAATGCTTCTGTGCAATCCATTGCTTGACCATTCATGAATAGAAGGATGCTGGATGGTTCTTGTAACATCTTGGAGATTGGGAAGTAAGAGAAAGCGAGTATGGAGGCATTGAACCAGTTGCAGTTTCTGTGATATATCCTCTAGTATCTGTTCTATCTGGACCAAAGCAAGGGCTTCAAATGAAGGGAAATGATTGGTTACGCTGATCATCACAATCCTCAATGCATCTTGCAAAGGTTTACTTCGCAGCTTCTCTTTTATTCTGTCTATAGTAACTGAGTGATTGCTATTGACAACTTTAATTTCTTCTTTTCCATCAAGTTCCTGACAACATATGGGAATTGACATTGTTAGAACAAAATTTGTTCAATTTACATCCACCAAATTACTTGAAATGAAAATACACAGAAAAAGTTTAATATCATTGTTTTATACCTCCACAATGACATCAGAGAGCTTTTTGATGCCCAAGACCTTGCAGATATTCTGAGGAAGGTCTGGATGAGTGAATCTTAGCCTTGATGTATTTATGTTACTCAGTAAACGAGAACCATATGGGTCAACATACACACATGATGCAGCAGTAACCAGCCTGCAGCCGTCATCTGGTATTACTGAATCAAAAAGCCCATCTGATCCATCAGTGATTCTTTGGTTGATTCCAGTGCACATGAAGACCAAGATTTCCATAACTGCACGGAGTTCATTTGGGTTCAAGCGCTGGTAGCCACATGCCTTTTGGATATCCAAAAGAAGTCCTCTTGCATAGGAGTTTGTAAGGCTTTCCTGCATCCCAATCTCTCTAAGAAGGGAAACAAATGGAAGATACCGACTAGGAAGCTCAAAAGAAAAAGGTGACATGTTAATTGTCAGACGAGCAAAAAGTGACTTCACTGGGACCAATCGAGTACCATTTGCAACTGGTATAAATGCCAGTTTCTCCAGTTCTGCTTTTTCTGGAGAGAGAAAAAGAAGCAAAGAAAACCCTAGTTAAGAGGAATGACTGATATCATTTCCCAAAGCAACAGAAACTAATTCATCTTTCTTTTTATATTGTTATATCTTTGTGTTGACAATATAACTCCATTATTAGATCCCTTATCCAAAAGAAAACAGAGTGATACAATAATTCTTAATATATTAGTACTCTGAAAGATTGAATAGAATTAGGATTTCAGAACAACAAAGTGTAAGTAGCAACAAGTGCACCCCAGTAAAAGAAACAAATAAATAATTAGTAACTTTTACTTCCAGTAAATAGTGGAAAATTGGCAACAAATGCACAAGAAATCAACTATGCTACCTGAAGAAGATATTGTTCCCCATATTTTGTCCAAGTATTGCAAAACCTGTAGAAAGGCATCTTCCACCGTCATTATCCCTGCTGAGGTTGGTCAGTGTGCTAGTGTGTCCTCACCATTGCCTCTACCAACAATCTGTTTCATTACAGAAAGTTAAGGAATATAATTTTAACATGACTTGTTTAAAGTTTTTTATGGCATTCACCTGTAAGTGTCTAAAAACCGTACTGAAGGCAGGTGGACTCCTAAGCCGAAATGCTCCCCAAGAATACTCAGGAGGAACAATTGTTTGTTTGGTAAGAATTGGAGCAGAACTCCATGCTAATGGCCAATCTTTTAATAAGATAGCTTCGTTGTATGAGGCAAGTACCCTTCGACCACCTCTCTTACCACCAATACTTGGAAAACCTTTTTCAGCAGGCACAAATGCAATTTTTCCAATCTTTTCACAAAAAGCACTGTCACACAAAGTAGCAAAATTTGCAAAAAGCACATTTACTACAGATTCTGCCACAGACCATATCTCAAAAGGGATTTCATTTTTGCTGTCCGTAAAATCTGCCTCGAAGTCATCAGCATCTTCTAAAGATGACATAATATCATGTCCCATGGTTTCTATTTTTTTTTTGCACACTGTACTATCATATCAGCCTCTGTGGATGTCCTAAGTCCTGCTTTTCTGAGTATAACAAGCCAACCATCTGACATGAACTTTTCAGCAGGGAACTTATTTCTCTCCCCAGAAAACACAGAAGTCAACAGAGCATCCGAAGGGTCAAGTAATTCCTCAGGTTTGAAAAACTCTTTATGGAATTCATTTGCATTTGCCACGAAGTTTGTCTCCTTCAAGGTTTCTACTACAGCAGAGTTCAGTTGAAGATCTTTCCAGTTAGCATACAAGTAGGTCAAAATGTCTTCCTGCTCTTCAGCTGTTTTATTTCCAAATCCAGGCAATGCAAACTTCACTAGTATTTCATGATCATTTAGTTGTTCAACCCCCAAAGCCTGAAGAAACAAATGTGCATTTGATGAGCAAGAAAGGCACCGGGCATCACTAGGATGAAAGAATGCTGTAGGAGAAAGAATGCAATGATCAGACCCTAACAGACTGGTGTCGGTGTTTCGACCCCAGGGGCCTAGCACCAACGAGTAAATATGTGCTGCGTGTTCCCTGATCCGGATGGTGATGCAAGAAGAACACAAGGTTTATTCTAGTTCGGGTTTAGGGTTTAGGGTTTCGGGTTTAGGGTTTATCCGGATGGTGTCGTCGCTCGACGCGACTCCGCCCTCGATGTGAAAACACTCGCGGGTGGGGTCGTAGTGGTCGGAGTCAGAGTCGGGGTTGCCGGAGTAAAAGATGGGGAACTGCCCGCGTCGCTCCTCCACTAGCTGACGCCGGATCGTGCCAAGGGTGTACCGCCTCGGGCCAGGTGCTCGCGAGAAACCAAGGTCCTCGGAGGCCGGCAGGACAGCTGCCAGGTCCATGGTAGCACGCATGAGAGCCCCCGGGTGGTCCTCATGCGCGCTCACATTGGAGCATATTGAGTTCGTCCTGGCGGCATTGTCTAGGCCGAAAGAGAACTGACGGTGGGTCTCGAACAATCCGTGCGGCAGCAAGTTGGGGGGTGACGATGCCGAGCGCGCCGGAGGAGCCTCGCCGGGCTCCCTCGACGAACGCATCGCGAAGGTGAAGTCAGGGTCTCCATAGGGCCCTGCTGGCTGGTCCTCCGCTCCTGGACATGGGTTAGATTGGTCCCCGACCAGGGGCCCCTCGTCGCCTACCAGGAGCGGGGGAAACGCAGTGGGTGGCAACCCAGACGCAGGTCGATGACGACGGCGACGCCGATCGCGCTTCCTCTTGGACGCGGAGGCATGGTGGCGAGACCGGCGTGCGGCCCCTCTTAAGCGTGGGGGCTCGGTGTGGCCTCCGCTCGGATCTCCAACCGAGAGCAGGGTCATGTCGTAGCCGTGGCCGAGGGACATGAACTTCAGGCTCCCGAACTAGATCACCGTAGCGCGCGAAAGCGGCGAAGCTGAGTCTGCCATCCGGGAAAACGGCGGAAAATCGTTAGTGACACGCAGCTCCCCTACCTGGCGCGCCAACTGTCGGTGTTTCAACCCGGGGGCCTAGCACCAACGAGTAAATATGTGCTGCATGCTCCCTACTCCGGATGGTGATGCAAGAAGACCACAGGGTTTATCCTGGTTCGGGCAAAAGAAGGCCCTACGTCCAGCGGGGGAGGGGGGGAGTTTGTATTATCTTGTACCGAAGTGCTTGTACAGGGGTGAATACAAGCAAGCGAGTGAGTGAGCTAGGACTTGAGCGTTTCAGGCGCTGCTAGCTCTCTACTGACCTCTCTGACTAGTGCCTGGTGCCTCTTTTTATAGGCGAAGGAGGGGCTCAGGGGTACATGAATCTAGGGCGGACGTTGCTACTGACGTCGGGGAGGAGATGCCGATCGTGGCGGTGCCGCTGTAGAGACGTGAGCCAGGCGTGGTGTGCTCTGAAGTGACGTGCTCGGAGATGACAGCCGTCCTTCTCATGCGTGGGGTGATGCAGCCAATGGCCAGTGAAAGACCGTCGCCCATGCCCGGTCGTGCGGATCCCTGTAGCCGTCGCATTGGGAGTTGTTGGCGTGTTGACCGAGAGGTGATCGAGGGGGGGTCGAGGCCCGAATGGATAAGACCGAGCCCCGAAAAATATGGTATGGATACTGGTAAATATGTCTCGAGGGTTGCCTGATACTGGGCACAGTGCGCGGCATGGCGTTATAGTGCAGTATGCCTCGAGGGTTGCCTGATACTGGGCACAGTGCGCGGCATGGCGTTACAGTGCAGTACGACTCGCCAGGATATGGGCGGTAAAAGCTGGATCTGACCTTCGTACACGCGACTGTTACCGCGACTGTAGACATGAAGTTAGGCCGGGGCAAGTAGAACGCACTAAATGCTCTGAAAACCGTACCGAGAGTAGGTAATCGAGGGGTGTGCTGTACTCGAGGGGCGTCCGTTCGCTCGGGTAAATCTCCGTCACCGAGGGGTAGCCCGAGTGGCACCCTCGAGTGATCTGCTCTGCCTCGAGCGGGGTGCGTCGGATAGGTAGCTGCTTGGACCTTCAAGGCCCGTTCGTGGGTCGGCCCAGTATGACTTGGCTATTGGGCTTCTTGTGCTAGGTGAAGGATAATCGTCGCGATGGTTTTTGGTTTAGTGATGTTTGAGATTAATCCATTTGATCGAGGGTTAATGGTACCCCTTTCTCAGGTACCCAACAACTGGTGTATGTTCCTGTAACTGTCTTATAGATTGGAAGTGTTCTCGACGCATCCAATTCTTCTCTCTGGTACAAGTGGTTGTTAGCTAATCTGAACTCCGAAACAAATAACCCAAATAGTCTAGCGCAGTCTTCACTTGATAGACTAAGTGGCGAAGGTAAATGCGCAGCATTTTTTGCTGCAACCAACTTAGAAACAATTGCCTGTTCAAGAGTACGACCATTTGGAGGAAATAAATTGCATATTGCACCACACTCCGGGAAGGAGGGATAAAAAATTGGTACATTCAACTGGTTAAGAAGAGAAATTAACCATGGAAATTCTGAGTCCATTGACCTAAATGCAGTATCAAGCACTTCATTCTGTTCTGCTTCTCTAGTATCATCTCTGGGGGAGTCCGTTGTATCAAGCTGTCCAGCTACATCATCTCCAGGAGGGTCTGGTGAATCACTAATTGGTGACACAAATATTAGATGGCGTTCCTTCACACGACAGAGACCCGGCTTGTCCAGATAAGCAGGAATTAAGGGCCAATCAGACAAAAGAGAGAGGTCACCGTTCAAGGAACTGAAAATTTTCCAGAAACTTCTAATCCATTTGGGAGTTGGTGGAGTAGTTGAGGATTCAGCATTATTGTCCCAAGGAATCCATGAGGATCTGCTCTCTAGTGCAATCCGTATCCAACGCTCATCAAGTATGCGCTTCAAATAACCTTCTAATAAGTGGGGAGAAAAACTCCTCAGTTTCAGAGGCCTATGGATAACCTGAGTAGAAAGCAGTAGAGCCAAGAAGGGTTTTTCTAGGCATTTATAGTGGATAAAGTGATCCAGCAAAGGGCTCATCAACAGCTGCTGCTGCTCATTGGCTATCCAGAGTTCAGCCATTCCCAACTTTGTTAGACGCATTGTTGATGTTGGAAATGGAACACCTTTAAGCTCTGAAATGATGGATGACAACACATTAGTTTCAGCAGCTTGAGTCCTGTGGAATGCTGGACCATTGGTTTTGCTGATATCCTCAACAACCCCCCTACCAAAGTCATATAGGGCTTTTCCAAAGTATGTCATAATTTCAAGTGCATCACCTCCAGAAGTACCTGCCATCTGAGTACTTGGTTGGTAAGACAGTGTGCTGCTCGAAGAAGGCATAGAATGTGATCTAGAAGAATTCGTTGTTCCAACATGTTGGCTGTTAACTCGTGATTCATCAGGTAGATCATCCGAGAAGCGGTAAGGGTCCATATCTGAGAAGCAATATTCAAGAACATCTATATATGTGTCAATGGATCTAAGTAAAATGGACGAAGAAGCTTTAAGTAGCTCCCGAACCATTTTAGGTCTGATCTCTCTTATGGTAACTCCAACTGCCTGAATCTCACTAACCAACTCCCACGGCACAGAAAAAACAGGATATCGCTCTTTAATAAAACTACAAACACTATCAGATGGGAGGTTATCGTCATTTCCATTTCCTGAGTCAGCTAAGAACATACCCTCATCCACTTTAACAAGATTTCCATGGTAAAGTTGCCAAACAGGAAGATCAGCTAACCGTACATAGAAAGGTCTTATCACTTGCTCTATTAAGGATTGCCAATCTGCTTTAGATGCCCTTGGTGAATCCATGTTAGTTCCAGTAGAACCATGCCCAGTGAACGAAGTTGGATTCTGCTTCGATCTTGACCAAAAGGAGTATACCCTATCACCATATGTCTGTAATATAGCACCCACAGATTGTGCAGACCTTGGTTCAATAGCAGAAGACAGAGGGTCCGTTTTAAGTTTTTGAAATTCTAGAACCATCTCAACATATGAATCACGCACACATAACATAAGTTCCTTATTCCATGCTTCAACCAACCGGTCCCTGTCCTCTTTAAGTTCTGGAAGAGATGCATCTCGTGTACTGCCAAAAATATAGCGCCCACCACTGTGCCTCACAATGAAATGCCCCAAAGTTGTGACTGGCATGCTTATAAACCCAGATAGTGGTAAGGGAGATAGTATACAACTGGATGGATGTATATTGGTTGATACTCCATTCCGAGCTATGTGCGCTGCTACTCCAGCAACAGGGGTTAGGTTATAGGCAAGATACCGCCTGAAACAGAAATAAATCAGCATGCATTATACCATCCTTCAACGAGCACATAAATTTAATATCATCTGTTCAAGTTCTCTGGACGATGTTACAAATATATAAAGCAAGTAGAAAAAAAGTCTAAGCCTTAGGCTCTAAAAGAGACAAACCTGTCAAGGACCATGTTTCGTGTTTGACCTGATCCAAGGGAAAGGGCAACAAACCATTTGTCAATATAACTGCAGCCACTCTCAATTACATGCACATCTATAGCTTGCATTTTGATAGCTGCGCTTGTACTTGAAAATATTCTGGATATTTGAAACTTTCTCCATTTCTTTTCCGAAAATGGGTTCCTCAAAGAAGCAATAGATAGGTCAACAAGTACATAATAATTAAGAGTTGACTGAGAGGCCCCATCCTCCCATGTTGATAAAGATACCTGTTTGGAATCACATTGGCAGCCGTTTACAGGTTAGACATCAGAAGACATTGTCTGAGTTTACCATGGTCATGTTTCAAAAATCAAAACCAACCAATAGAGTTCCCTTGCCACTATTTGTTAACACATCTCTAACAAGTATGGCTATAGAAATGTTGTATCAAATAACCTTTAGGTATCATGAAACATCTTTCAAGTTACAATGTATTAACACCCAAAAAGAACTTCAACATACACTGAAAGTGCTACACCATTTTATCAATATTAAAGATCCATTGTTAATTAAGCAATTTGCTACGCCTTATTCAGATAGCACTGAAGCTTTACAAGGTGACATAATCATTCGTTAATAGTGGCTAACTGTAACATATGTAACGAATGGTGTTTATCCAAAATAAAAATGTCATTTGTGAAATATCTCAGGTGAAGTATAAACAAAACCCTGTAGGTGAGTTAAGTATAAATATAAGTGCTTTATGTAAATAAAGTAAATCTGGTTCATGATGAAATTCCATGGTAAAGAAACCACCTATTATGAGTGTAGAAAACAAAATCAAACAACTTACACTTCAGAGAGGAAAGACTCAACAGGGCACACAGCATACCACTGCTTAGAACGACATGCTATCACAAATAATCCTTACCTGAATGATTGACCTCAAGAACAGGAGAGTACTGGATGGATTCTGTGTAAATCGGTCAAAAACCCGTTGTACTATATTGCAACCTGCTTCAAGTTTTTTGAGGCATTTTGATGATAACGGCATTCGAATAATCGTGGAGTTTGCAGTACATAAGGAAGCATCCTGTGTAACACGCATTGGGAGGAACTGATCATGAAACCCCTCGACCAAATCATTTCCTGAAAGCCAACTATAATTTTCAGAACTACATACACAAAAAACCGATATCGATGCCAACACATAGGCAATAATGCCACTGATTCTAACTACATAATTCTCAAAAAAATAAAAAATAAACCTACATCAGTACGTGACTTCACAATCCAAGCATTGCCAAACAGGACAGAACATTCATATTAATGTGCTATCATGTTGGCATAAATAAAGAATCTAGAAGAATTGGAATAATAGATGTTTAAAATGGGGAACAACAAGATTATTGTGTTCATGAGTTTTATATGAAGCCTTCAACCACCTACAGAGTCATCTGCCCAATGGAATTGCTACAAATGTTTTTTTCTTTTTTTTTTTACATTTTTTTGTCTTTTTGTTTACCTTCACTTTTCAGGTTTGCTGTTCGCATTGTCCAGTTTGGGAGTATAAAATTTCACTAGCATGGTACATCTGTTAAACCTTAACCAGATCATATAACTTGCCACATACCAGTTGTTCAAACTAAAATACCAAATATTAACACCTCAAGTTCTTCCATATAATTTAACTACTAAATGTCATGCAAGTTCAAAATCATAAACTAGTAGCAAGTTATATGAAGCTCAATGCTTTTCAACTATGTGTAATATGGTTTTCTACAAAGTAAAGTTAAATGTTTTCACGAGGCAATGCAATGCTTATTCATTATCCTTTATCCATCCATTTACTTTCTTCATTCTCAAGAAGCCTATACAACAGGGTTATTCAACCTATTAGCATTCTCCAAATGAAAGGGGCATGGTAAAATCATCACATTGCAGTGTGACATGGCCTTGTGATAAGGAGCTTCTTTCTTCCAGACTATCTAGGAATTACATTAGTATCACGTAATTTTGGGCCACACTTAATGGACACTTTCAAACATAGAAGAATTTCGATTAACCAAGTCTGTACTTTGATTTAGTGAGAAGTAATACACAGATTTTGAGTACACTATGTCATAACAGATCAAAGTGTATAATTTCAACCTGGCAGAAGACAAAGATTGCAACATAAGGAAGATATGCTTATTGCTTTACAGTAAAAGAGAATATAAAGATTGCGTCATGTGTTCACTGTAGAAGAAATTGTGAGTCTATTTAACATGGGAATAAATTGAGTGATTATATTTTTCGCACCTAACAAAGAAAAGTATCTTGCTGATGAGGTCGCAGTAGAAGTCGCACCACCAGTCAAGCCAAGGGATAAAAAATGTAAAAGTAACCACCAGAAAGAATAGTCAATGTATCACAAACAAAGTAACTACTAAGAAGTCCCAAGCCATAGTTAAGGATGTTCCCTCTCAATTTCCAGGGAGGAGGAAGTTGGAAGCTGCAAACTTCTTCTCGGTTCAGTATGGTTCCTTCAAAGACCACTGTCAATGAAGAACCCTGGAGATCACCTATAATTTCACAAGAAAAGGAGACCGTCAAGGACATACTAGAAGATTAAAATATAATAATTAAGTGGACTATAATTGTAGCAGGTGGATAAAGTAAAACAATTGACTAGGGAGGCTGTTTCTACCATACCTAGACTCTGCTGCAATAAGGACTGTTTCGGATGTTCTCTTTTGTCATAAATCAGATGCACTTTCTTTGCATTGCAATAGTCTGCTAGCTCTATGAGGTCAAACAAAAGAAAGTCGCTCTCACCATACAAAGCCAACAACTCACTTATTTTAGCATATTCCATGTAGGGCAAATTCCTCATTAACTCATCATCCAACAATGACAATCCACGAAGAGATCGTACACCAAGCCTATTAGCCAGCTCATTGCCAATAATGAGATGAATAAAATTCTTTGAAGTAGGATTAGCATATGATGACATTTACCAACGGCTAGGCACGAAGAAAGGGGAGAAGGACATTTATAGGATGGCTAGGATCCGCGAGAGGAAGACGAGGGACATCAACCAAATTAAATGCATCAAGGATGGGACAGATCGACTTTTGGTGAGGAATGAGGAGATAAAGTACAGATGGAGAGAGTACTTTGACAAGTTGTTTAATGGAGATAATGATGAGGGTCCTACCTTAGAGTTGGATGACTCATATGACGATACCAACAGACGCTTTATGAGGAGAATTCAGGAGGCAGAGATCGAGGAGGCTTTGAAGAGGATGAAGGAAGGTAAGGCGATGGGCCCTGATGGTATCCCCATTGAAGTGTGGAGATGCCTAGGTGCCAGAGCTATAGTATGGTTAACTAAGCTTTTTAACCTTATTTTTCGGTCAAACAAGATGCCTGAATAATGGAGGAGAAGTATATTAGTACCGATCTTCAAGAACAAGGGAGATGTTCAAAGTTGTACTAATTACCGTAGGATTAAATTGATGAGCCATACAATGAAGCTCTGGGAGAGGGTTATCGAACATCGCCTAAGAAGAGTGATAAGTGTGACCCAAAACCAATTTGGGTTTATGCCTGGTAGGTCGACCATGGAAGCAATTTTCTTATTACGACAGTTGATGGAGAGATATAGGGAGCAGAAGAAGGACTTGCACATGGTCTTTATTGACCTCGAGAAGGCATATGACAAAGTACCAAGAAATTTCATGTGGTGGACCTTGAAAAAGCACAAAGTCCCAACTAAGTACATCACCCTCATCAAGGATATGTACAGGGAAGTGGTGACGTGTGTCCGGACATGTGATGGCGACACCAGTGAATTTTCAATTAAAATAGGGCTACATCAAGGGTCAGCATTGAGCCATTATTTATTTGCTTTGGTGATGGATGAGGTCACAAGGGACATACAAGGTGATATCCCTTGGTGTATGCTCTTTGCTGATGATGTGGTGCTAGTTGATGAGACAAGGGCAGGGGTTAATAGGAAGTTAGAACTATGGAGGCACACGTTAGAGTCGAAAGGATTTAGACTTAGTAGAACAAAGATCGAGTACATGAGGTGCGACTTCAGCGTGACTAGGAAGGAGGAGGGAGACGTTAGTCTCGATGGGCAAGTGGTGGCCAAGAAGGATACTTTTTGGTATTTAAGATCGATGCTACAAAAGGATGGCGACATCGATGAAGATGTTAGGCATAGAATCTCAGCCGGTTGGTTGAAATGGCGTCAAGCTTCAGGCGTCCTTTGTGACAAAAGGGTGCCTCAGAAGTTAAAAGGTATGTTTTATAGGACAGCAATTCATCCGGCGATGCTATACCGTGCTGAATGTTGGCCTATAAAAAGGCGACATATCCAGCAATTGAGTGTAGCAGAGATGCATATGTTGCGATGATGTTGTGGGCACACAAGGAGGGATAGAGTCCGGAATGACGATATTCGGGATAGGGTTGGGGTGGCACCAATTGAGGAGAAATTGATTCAACACCGACTGAGATGGTTTGACCATGTCCAACGGAGGCCACCTGAGGCGCCGGTGCGTAGTGGGGTTGTAAAGCGGGTCGATAATGTAAAGAACGGTAGAGGTCGACCTAAACTGACTTGGAACGAGTCGGCTAAGAGAGACCTTAAGGAGTGGAATATCCCTAAGGATTTAGCTATGGATAGGAGCGCTTGGAGACTAGCAATTAACGTGCCTGAACCATAATCCTTTTTTCTTGTACCCTCTATGTGTCTTTTGTTTTCTGGTCTCTTTTGGGTTTCATCTCTAACCTACCCCAATTTGCTTAGGACAAAAGGCTATGTTGTTGTTATTGTTGTAGGATTAGCATTCATCCAGGTGCATCGTTATAGATGAGGTTTCTAACAGGTGTCAGAACCCCAAATGAATCTGGAATCACCAATGAGTTCAGTAACACATCTGGTGCTTGACTGTCAGGGTAGCAGTCAACAAATGCTTCCAATACACAATGAACAAAACTGAGTTGCTCGACAACGGCTCTCCTTTGACATCTACTTCTAAATGGCGAAGCACATTCAGATAATCCATTGCATCAAATGTCTGCCTCACACCCAACTCTGAGAGTAACTTTTTAAACTCTGACAGTTCAGATGGAACTGTGTAGAGATAGGGATGATATTTTACAGGCGAGTCAAAAGCAAGTGCCTGTGGTGCCACGAACCAATCCCCTATTTAAACCCATTGAAATCCATCCAGGTACCCTTTTAGAGCGTTGCCACTGGTAGTACCAATAATATCTTGCAATTTTGAGTAGATTACTTGAACCTCCTTTTGCAGAATAGCATCAATGTCTGTGTCTACAGAAAACATTTTGAGTTCATCATAAGACTTAGAGAGCTCGACTAACTGAGAAGATAATGTGCTCACATTTGGTGGGTCACACCAGCCTAGTTTTCTTTGCAGATACATGGAACAGGAATCTGCACTAAGAATTCACATTTTTGATGAAACAAGCCACATCTGTGATTTCGGCCTTGTGATGACTGGAGGTGCTATGATATCTTCAGATATGAACCATGGAAGTCGTTTGAGCAATGGTGCAACATGGACTGGACACCAAGAAATATTTTTTAGCTCTGACCAAAATAAATCTTCTAGCATATCATAATCAAAATTCGAGAATAAAGATACACTAGTTTGGTCACTTGGATCACACACATCCCCATGATTTTCAGGTTCCAAATTTTCACTAATTTCAAATGCTTGTGGATTCTCATCCTTAAGAAAAGTTTCTCTGTCCTCCATGTAACAACCCAAAAATTCGAACTACAAAATTTTTTTCGACAAAACCCTGAGTGATGTGGTGCGACATGTCATCATCTACCCCCT
>CM041642.1:1609338-1687328 GCA_023333625.1 Bothriochloa decipiens
ATAAGTTATTGTAACTCCCTCTATTTGCACTCTTTTGTTCGATGTATAGATTATGGAATCAACTGTTATCGGGTAATGTGATTTAAATGGTCATATTACACTCCGACATTGTGGATTTCCCTTCGCGGAAATCAAGGTCGTTTCACTCCATGTTTGAAGTTTTGGACTCAAGAATGTTTAGATAGGTAAGCAGATTTTGCCCATAAGCAAATGCATCTTTTCCTGAATTGTGCACCAGTGAAACTGACCTTGCCATGTCAAGCAAAGTACTAAAACCAAAATTTCTTTTCAATCCAAAACTACCCAATAATTCAATTACTTCAGTCATCATGAACTTTTCTAAAGGAAAGAATGTTTCTTGGTGCAACAACTTCAATAACTCAGGCACACGAGGATCATAGAGCCTAATGAGAAACCAAATATTAGAACTAAATACACATTGGCATGTATCAAAGTCAGAGGGAGAGAGAGAAGAGGAGGGTGTGGAGTGAAAAAGGAAGGCTAACCTGGAGGGCTGGACCCAGGCTCCATTGGCTGCTAAGACAAAAGGGGTCTCACATAATGCAGCTCTTGCTGAATCATCACTGTTTATCAACAGTTTCACATCATGAATAACTGCTAAAATAATAGCTGGCTGCAAAAGAAACTCTGACATTCGAGGAAGGACATGGTCCTTGTAAAATTCAACCTTTTGAGGCTCCTTGATATCAAAGTATGATACCAAAATTGACCTCTCCTTCACAGATTCAGTTCTTATAAAGCTATCATTCAATAAATCCTCATGCACCCCTTCTCGTTTAAGCCATTTTCTAGGATTTATCAAGTTAACAAGTTCCCTAGATTTATAAGATTCAAATAATGGGAGGTTCCTGATTGTATTCATATGGGAGGAGGTGATCTGATTTTCGAAAAACCACTTTGACTGGAAAATGAAACTTCGGAGTTCATGTGCTTCTACCAATGAAGTGCTCATAAACAATTCCTTGATATCCTGAAGATTAGATGCTACAGATCGCACAACATTTAAAACACCAGCAGCAGTGGATTCCTGAACAAAATTCGCTAGCTGGGGATGTTCTATCTGTAGATTAGAACGTAGAAATAAACATCCCAGTTTTTGAAGCAAGGAATGCATATTTTCACTCCATCCATCATCTCTTATTACATTTGCAGCATTCCCAAGTTGCACAAACTTGCCATCTACAAGAGGTAGTATAGGCCACTTAGCAAAAACTGAAATGTCATCACAGGAATGCCTCAAAAAATTCCAGAGTGCTACCATCCATTCCATCCTTGGCTGACCTTGCTGCTCAGGAAACCAAGAGAACTGTTTAGCATGTTGCCATTCAGGTGGCAAGATCCTAGGCAATAGCTCAATGAGAAGATTGCTTGTCAATACATATATGTTCATGCATGCAGAATAAGCTATGTCATACAACTTCTTTGAAACACCATCTGGTAAAGAGTTGTCAATAACAAGATGTGGTATGGAATCCTTAAGAAGTTCAAATTCTACTTGTGAAGTAAGGAATACTCTCCCACCCTCTCCTCGCTTGTTGAATGTTGTGAATGATCCATTTGCAATAGGAAGAAGAGCCAAACCTTGCATTTTATCACAAAAGGAAGGATCACCCATATCACTCAAGCAATACTCAAGAACAAGTATAGCCTCTTCTTTGCTTCTGAAGCCATGCTTCCATCAGATCAACAAATTCCTCAGCAAATGAGGATTTAGTAGATGAACTGACAGATATGCAGTAATGAAATTGTCAATTATTGGCTTGGTTACAGATACCACAGGCAACCCAGCTTGAGAAAGAAGTTCTGCCAGCTCCATTCCCTTTGAGAAACTGAAATCTAGAAAAATAGCCTGCCTTATTGGCAGCCAGTGACCACCTCGAGCTTTTGTATATAGAACGTGAATTCCAAGTTCTGCAATAGATACATAGAGTTTCCTCACCATGGAAGACCATGGTTCAACACCTGCAGCAATAGGCCAAAATGACAGAAACAAGTCAGAGGGACCAAGCTCTTCAGCAACAGCTGCAAGCAGGTGCCCATAAGCAGGAGCAACGACATCTTCAAGCAGCGCTAAATTCCATTCTGATCGTACTCTTCCTCCTCCAGCCATGTCATTTCTAATCCAGATATCCCTTCAATTTGAAGAGAGTTCAAAATAAGCATTTACATGCACTGGCATGCTAGTATTGATTGGTAGAGGAAGAAAGAAAAAGGCCCGACCCTCAATTTTTTTTCCTGACCTTAGAAGATCCAAGATCTAGGTTTATCAAAACTGGGTTATCATGGTTGAATTCAGCTTCAGCAGATAGTTCTTTTGTATCATCTACACTCACTGAATGCAGATAAGCAGCAACAGACACCCACGGAACAAAGAAGTGAGATTTACTACCAGAGGCAGTTGACAACTTTCTAGCATGACCCCCACCTATACATTCAGCTAAAATCCATGAATGCAACAAGTGTGAAGAAGGGTTTTGCTCAAGAATAGTAACCTTCTAACAAATCCAAGGCAAGTCACTGTCTTTAGTCTTATTCAACTTACTGAAAAACTGATTTCTATCCATTCCTGGCGATTGGTTTCCATGTATAAATGAAAGCATTGCGTCAAGTGCATGAGGTTCTTTACCCATCTGAGAGCTATTATTCCTGGACACACAATGAACAAGTCAATCTCCTGACTGTTGTTCTCCTTGACATATAGAGTCACCTTTTTAACATTGCGGAGAAAAAGTAGAGCCTCAGATACAACTTCAGAGAATGAAGAAAAAAGCATTTCCACATCCTATGGTGCATACTGTTCTCATTTTATTTGACTTCTCGAAGCAGCTGCCGTAGTTCTAAGGGGGAACCGAAAGAGTGTACCTGGAAATGGTTGTTGCAAATTGCAACCAAAATGTAAGAATGGGGTGAACTGATTAGGAAAATGATCTAAGATCCTTCTTCCTACAAACTGTATCCTTAAACCTGGATGAGACGAAGATATTCCTGGCAAATAACAGGCATGTGGATCAAACATGACAATATTCTCACCGGAAACAAATCCAGGAATATTTGTGAAGTGATACACACAATTGAAGCCAAGACCAAACTTTCAATTGCGAAAGGTTTCTCAAGTTTGCTGTCTTGCTCTATTCGTGAGATGGCATAAAGGTCCTGTGGACTAAAAACTGAATCATTAAAGTAGTAGAGAGCAGGTCCTTGCCATTTAGCCATTTTAGGTGAAAGAATGGAGGAAGTTCCATACTGAGTCTTATCCAGCAAAAACACAACCTCAGAAGCCTTAGCATCTTCTGTGTTCTGTACCAACTCAAAGAGAATCCTAGGGCCATCTGCATACATCTCAACAATATGCTTGAGTCGTGTAGTCAAGTCTTCATGTTGTCCAAACGCTTCAGCAACTCCTGACAAACTCAAATTCATAGAATCAAAACTCTCAGCAAGAAAGAGGCGACGAAGAGAGCGGACACCAAGCCTTTCAGCCACATCATTAGAAATGTTACCATGAACAAAATTGTGGACATACTTTTTCGAGCTTAAAGCAATGCTTGATGCACTCCCACTGATGTCATGACCAAAATCAAGTAACCAAGGAGCATCATTGAATACAAGTTTAGAAGATAGACAGAGCCTAGACGAAGAATCGGGTAAATATATTTGTGTTTGCTGATCCGCCTATGTTGATTGGAAGACTTTCTTGAGTCGTTTCAACATAGCCGGTCCCAAGCCCGGGTAAAGGAGGAGGGTATGTTAGGTTCGGCTAACCAACATTTCAAAACCAGCCACTCTCATGGATATGAAACCCATAAGAAATTTGTTGGGGCGTAACCCTCTTAGCGACGCGCTACATCGGAACCCGGGTGTAGTGTTAAATGGGCAAGGGCCGGGTCGTCATCCCCTTAGTGGCATGTCATATTGTGATCCGGGTATGATGATAAATGAGCAAGGGTCAGGTCGTCGCAACCTTTGTGACGCGCTACATCTGCGCCCAGGTGTAGTGATAAATGAGCAAGGGTCTTTGCACTTCCCTCGATGGGTGCAAAGGGTAAGGAAGCTAGCTGAGCCAACTAGGATTCATCTAGGTAGCTGGAATGTAGGGTCTCTAACGGGTAGGTTAAAAGAGCTAGTCGATACATCAATTAGGAAGCGTGTAAATATTCTATGTGTACAGGAGACTAAATGGAAGGGCCAGAAGGCGGAGGAGGTGGAGGATACTGGCTACAAACTTTGGTACACGGGGACAACTTCGGGTAGGAATGGTGTAGGCATCTTTATCGATAGGAGCCTTAAGAATGGAGTGGTTGATGTGTGGACAAAAGGCAACCAAATTATCCTAGTCCGATTGGTAGTTGGAGACTCGACTCTGAATATGATCAGTGCCTATGCCCCATAGGTAGGTCTTTGTGAGAGCACCAAGAGGTAGTTTTGAGAAGATCTCGATAGCATGGTTAGTACCGTGCCTATCAGCGAGAAACTCTTCATAGGAGGAGAACTCAATGGCCATGTGGGTGCGACTAATGTAGGTTTCAAGCGGGTGCATGGGGGTTTCGAGTATGGTAGTAGAAATCAAGAGGGGAAGAATGTTTTAAACTTCACGTTGGCCTACGATTTGTTGATAGCGAACACTGTCTTTAAGAAGAGGAAATCTCATCTAGTGACCTTTCATAGTGGAGAACACCTGAGCCAGATCGACTTTATCCTTACAAGGAGGGGGATAGACATGCTTGCTTAGATTGTAAGGTGTTACCTGGTGAGTATGTTGTCCCTCAACACAAACTTGTGGTGGCGGATTTTCGCTTTCGGGTACGTGTCCACCGGGACAATCGGGCCAAGATTGCGGGAACAAAATGGTGGAAGCTCAGAGGGGAAGCAGCGCAAATATTTAAGGAGAGGGTGCTAGGCGAGGGGCCGTGGGAAGAAGGAGAAGATGCAAACGACATGTGGCTAAAGATGGCAACATGTGTTCAGAAGGTGGCTTCAGATGTGTTTTGAGTGAGTAGGGGAGGCAAACGGGAAGTGAAAGACACGTGGTGGTGGAATGACGAGGTGCAAAGGGCTATTAGGGAGAAGAAGGAGTGGTTCAAGCGTCTCCACCATGACAAGAGTGCGACCAACAGTGAGGGCTATAAAATAGCAAAGAGGGCTGCAAAACGAGCGGTGAGTGTAGCAAAAGGTCAGGCGTATGATGACCTTTACCAGCGGTTAGGCATGAAGGAAGGGGAGAAGGACATTTATAGGATGGCTAGGATCCACGAGAGGAAGACGAGAGACATCAACCAAATCAAATGCATCAAGGATGGGACAGATCGACTTTTGATGAGGGATGAGGAGATCAAGGACAGATGGAGAGAGTACTTTGACAAGTTGTTTAATGGGGAGAATGATGAGGGTCCTACCTTGGAGTTGGATGACTCATATGATGATACCAATAGACGCTTCGTGAGGAGAATTCAGGAGGCAGAGATCGAGGAGGCTTTGAAGAGGATGAAGGAAGGTAAGGTGATGGGCCCTGATGGTATCCCCATTGAAGTGTGGAGATGCCTAGGTGCCAGAGCGATGGTATGATTAACTAAGCTTTTTAACCTTATTTTTTGGTCAAACAAGATGCCTAAAGAATGGAGGAGAAGTATATTAGTACCGATCTTCAAGAACAAGGGAGATGTTCAAAGTTGTACTAATTACCGTGGGATTAAGTTGATGAGCCATACGATAAAGCTCTGGGAGAGGGTTATCGAGCATCGCCTAAGAAGAGTGACAAGTGTGACCCAAAACCAATTTGGGTTTATGCATGGTAGGTCGACCATGGAGGCGATTTTCTTATTATGACATTTGATGGAGAGATATAGGGAGCAGAAGAAGGACTTGCACATGGTCTTTATTGACCTCAAGAAGGCATATGACAAAGTACCGAGAAATGTCATGTGGTGGGCCTTGAAAAAGCACAAAGTCCCAACTAAGTACATCACCCTCATCAAGGATATGTATAGGGATGTGGTGACATGTGTCCGAACATGTGATGGTGTTGACTTTCCAATTAAAATAGGGCTACATCAAGGGTCAGCATTGAGCCCTTATTTATTTGCTTTGGTGATGAATGAGATCACAAGGGACATACAAGGTGATATCCCTTGGTATATGCTCTTTGCTGATGATGTGGTGCTAGTTGACGAGACAAGGGCAGGGGATAATAGGAAGTTAGAACTATGGAGGCACACGTTAGAGTTAAAAGGGTCTAGACTTAGTAGGACAAAGATCGAGTACATGATGTGTGACTTCAGCGCAACTAGGAAGGAGGAGGGAGACGTTAGTCTCGATGGGCAAGTGGTGGCCAAAAAGGATACTTTTCGATATTTAGGATCGATGCTACAAAAGGATGGCGATATCAATGAAGATGTTAGGCATAGAATCTCAGCCGGTTGGTTGAAATGGCATCAAGCTTCAGGCGTCCTCTGTGACAAAAGGGTGCCTCAGAAGTTAAAAGGTAAGTTTTATAGGACAATGATTCGTCCGGCGATATTATACGGTGCTGAATGTTGGCCTACAAAAAGGCGACATATTCAGCAATTGAGTGTAGCAGAGATGCGTATGTTACGATGGTGTTGTGGGCACACAAGGAGGGATAGAGTCTGAAACGATGATATTTGGGATAGGGTTGGGGTGGCACCAATTGAGGAGAAATTGATTCAACACCGGTTGAGATGGTTTGGCCATGTCCAACGGAGGCCACCTGAGGCGCCGGTGCATAGTGGAGTTGTAATGCGGGTTGATAATGTAAAGAATGGTAGAGGTCGACCTAAACTGACTTGGAACGAGTTGGTTAAGAGAGACCTTAAGGAGTGGAATATCCCTAAGGATTTAGCTATGGATAGGAGTGCTTGGAGACTAGCAATTAATGTGCCTGAACCGTAATCCTTTTTTCTTATACCCTCTATGTGTCCTTTGTTTCTTGGTCTCTTTTGGGTTTCATCTCTAGCCTACCCCAACTTGCTTGGGACAAAAGGCTATGTTGTTGTTGTTGTTATTGTTGTTGTTGCTGATCCTAAAATCAAAACTCAGATAAATGCTGCGCAACCAAGATAGCTGTTCTTAATTCTTCAACTTCAAGTGACGATGAAGCTTTCCTTATGGCCATTCTGCTGAGAATACTAGCATAATCAATAGGATGCAGGTGCTCCTTTATGCCAAGCTCCAAGAACAAATCTTTGAACACTTCTAAATCAATTGGAACAACATGAATGTATGGTGCTAGATGAAGATGGCCACTTAAAATAACTTCATCTGTTTTCGCAAATCCATCACCCACCCAAATCCATCTGTATCCTTCTAGAACCACTTTCACAATATCCATTTCATCAGAACCAATCAAGTTTGTCAGCAAAGAATAAATCTTAGGCATCACCAAAGCTAATTCTTGCCGAAGAACTTGGTCAGTCACAATTTCATTGTTCTTGCCCAATTCAAGCAGTTGAGCTGCAATCACGCTCCCTGATGGAGGTGACAACCAACCTAAGCTGTACGACAAGGCTGAGGAAGTGCATTCACCATCGAGAATATGTGAGCTAGCAAAAATAATCCACATATCTTCCTGCATCCTTACTTGCTTAGGTGGAGCTTCATTGATGATACTGAAGGCCATGGCAAAGCTAGACTTGGTGCAGCAGCCAACACAGGACACCAGCAAATCAGTCTCAGATCATTCTAGAACTTTTCAAGATCAAATTCCTAAGATTTTTCATGAGGTCTGAGTGCAGTGGTAACTTTAGCTAGCATGTTCACCTTCTTCCGACCATCAGATAGCTTATTCACATACCATTTGTGAGCATGAACTTCAAGATATGAAAGAAGGACCTTACCCCTTGAATGAGCCTTCTGCTGATCTATGTTCACAAGTGAATCAATCTGTCGAGCACTTTGTAATATGGTATCAGTAGATACTGAAGTTCTAAGCCCCAAGGAAAGCAGCATATCAAGAACATTTGGATTTTGAAATAAACCATGGGGAACGCAATCTGATTCCTGGAGAAGAACATAGAGTTCTTCCACCCGGGGATCATAAAGAGATTGTGGGCTTTTCAAAGTTCCATTGATAGTGGGAACAAATCTAAGGATTTTCAAGGTTTCCTTGAACATTGGATCCTCCAAGGACAACTGAGGCAGATCTTGTAATATTGTTAATACAACTGAATCGCGCAACTCCGTTTACAGCTTGTCTAGTCTATTCAGAACATACCTCTGGTAGAAGTTTGATTTCGGCATGCGTTCAACGCCATAATATCTCATTATGATATCTTCATCGCTTGGGCAAATAGAGAAAATAAAGTCAGCATTGAGTAAGTGGTCAGGAACACCAAGAGGTGGCAGATACTTTCTTGAACTGTATAAATCCGAGAAACCATAAGTACTGGGAGAACCTGTAACACCTCTGGTGTTATATTAACTAAAAAATGCCATGTCATCATATGCACTGCAAAGCATTCATATTTAGGTCAACCTTGATATGCATCAACTAAAACAAGTTTATATTTCATAGGTTGATTGTGT
Source organism: Bothriochloa decipiens (assembly GCA_023333625.1). Lineage (NCBI taxonomy): Eukaryota > Viridiplantae > Streptophyta > Magnoliopsida > Poales > Poaceae > Bothriochloa > Bothriochloa decipiens. The sequence continues at coordinate 1,617,898 of CM041642.1, forward strand.
TTCTGGAATGTTTTGTCACATGAAATCATAAAATCCTACTTTCGAATGTAATCTCAAATACTTAGTTTATATTCTATGTATTTGAGGTGTAAACCGTGTTTACACTAGTGTCAAGCATAGTGTATAAATCTAAGTCCAACCCTTAAAAATGATTTCCATATTTGAAGTTGAATTTGGATTTTAAAGCTTATTCTCAAGTCTTGCAATTCAAATCGAAATTCAAATTAGAAAGTTATAAAATGTTTTTTTCAAAAGTCAACTTGGTCAACCAAGGGTGTCATTGGGTCATTGACCTAAAAATGTCCTTGGACGATGTTTGTGTCACTAATGACCAACCAATTAATTTAGAAACCAAATCGAGTTTGAATTCGATTTTAAAAACCTTATTTTTTCGAAAGCTGGTTTTATCCCCTTTCTGATAATTCAAAATCTATATATAATTTGGAGATACTCTAAAAATATGGTTTGTAGATCTTTACAAGAGCTACAATAATGGTATATAAAGTTTTCAAGTTTCCAAAAATCCAGTTTTCTAGCATTTGCCCCCCTTTGAATTTAAAACCATAATTCAAAAATTATACATAATTTCGAAAAACTTTATATATGAAAAATGTTTGGTCTAAAAAGTTAAACATTTCATAGATTTGAAGATTTTTAAGTTTTATTGAAAAATCAAAATTAATTTCAAATATTTGTTTCTAGGGTTTTATTCCCCTTTTGAGTTTGAATTCATATTTCAAAATCTAAGTAGAATTTAAAAATGTTTGTTAAATGAAACATGTAGCTCTTGAAAAGTTATGCAAATGATATTTTTGAAGATTTTCAAGTTGTTATGTCTTTTTAAAAGTAATTTGGAAATTTTGATTCAGAGTTTAAAAGAAAGGGGGGATGAACAGTATCGAGACCTATAGGCTACCGCCATTGCCGGCTTTTCAAGTCGCGCCGCCGTCCACCGCCGCACATGCCGGTGTACCATGGCCGCTAGCTTGCCTCCGCGCGCGAAGCTTCGTCGTCCGCGTCATCAGCTTGCACCTCGCCCCTACCCTATATATATGCGCGGTCGGCCATCGTCTTCTTTTCTTCTTTCTGCTCGCCGCCGACAAATAAGCTGTTTCGCTCTTGGGCAGAGCATGTATTCAAGGTTTTGTAATAAGTTATATTGCTACTCCACTGCTCCTATGGTTGTAATAATTAAAAACATATGGTTTGTAAGTTTAAACTAAACGGTTTGTAAACTTATGTTATTGTAACTCTTCCGCTGTTTACTCTGATTTATATTATTTGTATAAAACTGTTGTAATACTACAATGTCTCTTTGTAATGATTGATCCTGCTCGGAGAATCATGGATAATTCGGGATTTACCCGACAGATCTTTTAAGTCTTATAGAACACATTCATGGTTATTTTGAGTCTATTTAGACAATAATAATGCATGTGGGCCATATGATTTAGGAGATTCTGCCACAGCTGGTATCAGAGCCGGATCGTTATTAAAAAGAGTTGTTGTAGTATTCTTTGCGAAAACTTTAAAAGTTTTGAGTCAAATAATTTTACTTGGCTATTTTGGGTCCAAATTTCTTATTTCTTACCTATAATTCTTTCTATCGACCCTTATTCTTATTTAAAAGTGTGGTGGTGGAATAGCATACTATATTGCCCTATGTTAAAGCTATCTTTATGTATGTGTTGCTTTAAAAACTTTTTTATGCTTTTAAATAATTAATTAATTTTTTTAATTAAGTTTAATCATTATAGGATTTGTTTGACCTTGGGATTGATTGATGACCTTGGGTCATTAACCTTAATGACCCTTGGCACTTTAATTAATTGTTTGTGCTTACCTAGATCATTTTATTAGGGCTTAATTAACGTTATTTCATGTGCTTAAATAACTTCATTAAAAGAGTTAACCCTAATGAACTTAGTAAGTAAGCTTTGTTAGTTTGCAACTTTATCTGAAGGAAAGTTGTACTCAAATCCTTAATCTGGTCATGCATTCATCGAGTATCATGTTTACTATTCCATCATGTTGACGCATATCATTCTATCGTATAGTTTTCGTTAACGGAGAGTTTAACGTTGTCGCACCAGATCCCAAGAAAGAGCAGATTCAGGAGTCAGGAGTTGATCCAGAGCTCGAGACCATCTACCCCGAATACCAAGGCAAGCCCCGGATACATTCAAACCCTTCCTTGATTTTATGAAAGTTTTAAAGCTTCAGTTTTGTTATACTGCATTAAGTAATAGGAGTTGAGTGAAAACCTATCAGTTGCATTACATGTCTACTATCTTAATCCTTGTTACCTGTTTTTGGAAAATGCGTAGTTATGCTTATCCCTACTTAATGAGTAGGTTTTCAAAAAGAAAAGGAATAGAAAGATGAGTTTGGCTTTACTTGTTGAAATCATGATAATAGTTAATAAATCGAGTCCGGACGGGTAACTTGCATTGGGAATGGAGTCCTTCTGTAGTGTTTCCGTCTGTTGATGCTCTAGGTCCCGTCCGACGGTGAACTGATGATATCGAGAAACTAGAAAATCCACATGCATGAAGTAATATACAGTGGGCCAGAGTCCCCAATATGTCATGGAGTGATATATAGTGGGCCAGAGTCCCCACATATGTCATAATGTGGTATGGTGTGGGTTTAAGTTCCCATGATATCGGTACACTAGGTCTTAGTGCCCACATGTATCATGTGGTGATATATGGCTGCGGTTGTTATCCCGGTATATCTGTGATCTGGTATGCATCAGAGTTAAAGTCTCCGGTATCCCAGTGATCTACTCCCTCCGTTCCAAATTATAGTTCGTTTTGACTTTTTTGATACATACATTTTGCTATGTACCTAGATAAATAATATGTCTAGATACATAACAAAATACATGCAACAAAAAAATCAAAGTGAACTACAATTTGGAACGGAGGGAGTAGATCCCAGCTAGGTATGAAAATGGATTCGAATCGTCATTGCTTCTCGGAGAAGAAGACTCGATCGGTGTTCATCATCGTAGTAACAACTTAAATGATGTTTAAGGTTTAAGAATGAAGTTGGTTGGTAATCTGGATCTAGAGCAAGACAACTTTACTTTCTGTCAATGCTTTTCCACAAAAAAAATTCTTATCTCTGCAAGCCTTACCTTGTCCCTCTAGCCTACATTTCCTAAGTCTTCACCCCTCTTTTTCGTCGGGTCAGTCTTGTTGAGTATTTTTGTACTTAGGGTTTGTTAAACCCTTGTTGCAGGTGAGAACCATGCGCAGGATTGCTTTGCACCCTGTTGCATGACAGTTATCGAGGAGAGTGATGACGAATAGGCTGTTTCGCTCTTGGGCAGAGCATGTCTTTAAGGTTTTGTAATAAGCTATATTGCTACTCCACTACTCCTATGGTTGTAATAATTAAAAACATATGGTTTGTAAGTTTAAACTAAACGGTTTGTAAACTTATGTTATTGTAACTCTTCTACTGTTTACTCTGATGTATATTATTTGTATAAAACTGTTGTAATACTACAATGTCTCTTTGTAATGATTGATCCTGCTCGAAGAATCGTGGATAATTCAGGATTTACCCGACAGATCTTTTAAGTCTTATGAAACACATTCATGGTTATTTGGAGTCTGTTTAGACAATAATAGTGCATATGGGCCATATGATTTAGGAGATTCTGCCACAGAACCTCCATCAAATACCCTGAAGATTGGAAGCTTTTTGCATTGGTTTATACTTATGTCAGAAAGGCGGGCTCCAAAATACCATTTTGGATCCAGAAGAAACTGGTAAAGTTCATTTTTTTCACCAGGAGTAATGCGTTGAAACAGAGATTGCAAGTCAACACCTTCCAATGAGATAACCCCAAAGATTGACTGAAGAACTCCAGTTGCATCACCATCATACACATAAAATGACAATTGCTTGTGGTCACTCAAATATTCAGCATCCAGTATCTTGCAACCAAACTTTGTCAGGAGTTCATTCATCAAACTAGACAGTGATTCTGTTTTGATTAATTTTGAGCTTGTACGTGCCCTGTGAAGGTGGCCAGAAGTAGATGGCAGTATAGGCCAATCACTAAACAAATGAAGGTCATATGAGCGTCCCCCTATATACTGCCAAAAAAGTTTAAACCAGGCTGCTGTAGGAGATGTCCCATCCAAGCCTGGATTCCAGGGAACTTGATCTTTAAGCTTCCATCCAGGAGGAAATAACCTGGGTAAGAGCTGGCAGAAGATTGGGCCATCAATGAGCCTAATGTTGGCCTGGGAATCACTGGCTATCTGATACAGCTTGTCTAGTAGTACAGGAGGGATGCTTCTGTCAACTATTCTATCACCAACTTCAGCTAGAAGCTCATATTCGATGTTATCACAGACATAATAATAGCCCTCTTGCAAACTATCAGAAAAAGTTCCATACTGCATATTTGCTAGTGGAATCAGTGGAAGGCCACTCATGCATTTACCAATATCAGTACTGTCAACATCAGTAAGACAATATTCCAATAATATCAACTTATGAGACTTTCCTAGTGTAGCAAGTTTAGCATAATCCTTGAGGAAATGCCTCACTACAGCAGGACTTACTTTTTTGAGCATAGACTGCATGTAAAATTTTGAAAACATATCAACTATTACATTAGATACGCGAACAATTGGCATGCCTACCAACACGAGGGCTTCATTAAGGGTATTGCTTCCTGAGAATCCCTCATCATGAAGCAAAGCATCAGCTGGTGATATCCAGGTCCCACCTTCAATCTCTGAATGCAAGACTGGAGAGGTGTAAATAGCCTTGTAAATTTGCTCCACAAGGATACTCCAGGGCTCCTCATATAAACCAGTTGGCCACAGTGAATAATATGATATTGTGGAGTCAGAAAGCATCCACAATTTCATAAACAGTTCTCTGAACAACGGAGCGACAACATCTTTCAACAGTAGCCTGTTCCAATCAGAGCGAAGCTTACCACCCCTGTCCATATCAGCACCATACCAAATGTCACGTCGGTTGGATGAAACTTCAAAATAACCATTGACATGCACAGATAGTCCTGTCCTTACTGGCAAAGGAAGAAAACAGAAAGCGTGACCCTGTCTGAGAACAGTATCCTGTAAAATTCAGCAATTACCATAAAGTGTCCAAGATACTACAAAACGATGATGCATCATAGAAATTTTGCTATAGTATGAAGTTCATTCTACAAACAAACAAAATAAAAGATCAAGTCATCAAGCACATTTTGCAGTACAAGGCATCACAAACCACAATTGAAGTTTTCAATACTCCGCTCCACAGACCCTCTTTTCAGATAAGAATGACATTGGTGTGATATTTTTAGCTAAACAACAGAATACAGCAACAGGCAGGACCCAGCCTTTGCCACAAATCACATATTGCAAAACAACAAAGACAATCGTTCACTGACAGATATCACATTAATCTTGTCCCTAACCAAAAGAATACCTATGAACTCTGCAAGTTGGGCCTAATGGCCTATCATATGCCTCTTGGCAATTTCATGAGAAGTTAGACAAAAGTAAACAAAGGTGACATTTCACAACAACTATTTGATTCAGTTACAAGACAGCTGCATGACAACATGCACGAATAATTGGTCTATAAACTAGAGCCATGGTCTGGTAGCATGAAACACACTGGAAGAAAGTGAACAATTAAGCGATTGAGAAACTCCCAAAGTAGTTTAACTGACATTCTAGAGAAAATTCTAGAGCCAATTCATCTAAAAATTCTAGAGAAAATTCATGCACTTGGTGCAATTTGCATTAGGCGTAAAAAATATTCAGGATCCAAATTACAGGACAGAACAGAGACCCCTGGCAACCTAAGTCAGTAATGGAGATGCACATTGAAAATGAATCAGGGATTACCTCAAGCCCTGTGTTGGATATGCAAGCAGCAACAGAAGCCCAAGGCAGTAAGTGAAGATCATATTCCTTGGCAGCTGCAGTTGCAAAAATACCAATTTTACTTGATGCTGATGCCATTCCCTGAACAATAAAATAGGTAGAGCTCTTTTTCTCAATCTTGTTGCCCAAGAATGCTTCTGATATAAAATCCATCGAGAAAGAGTCCAACTTCTGCTTAGAAGATTCAACAGTAGTGCCAGAGAATCTGACAAGGGCTTGGCGATGCCAGGACAGCTTTTCACACTGTGACCCTAAGTAGCAAGAGTATATTATTTTTGGTTCAGTCATACCAGATTCCCACACATACATCTCGAGTGACAGAACATTTTTAAGGAACAGCAAATTATATACAGCTTCTTGGTACAGTTGCGCAAAAAGAGATAAAATATCATCTTCTGTGTATGACTGTCTTGATAACCGACTTGAAGATGCTTGCTCAGAACTCCTCAAAGGAAAACGAAACAGAGTTCGCTGAAATGATGTTTTCATGTCGCAGCCAAACGCACAGTAGGGTGAAAGCTGATCATAGTACATTGTAATTGCTGACGAACTGACATAGTCGATGCGCTTTCCAGGATTTTCTGCCGACGCATTTGGAAGATAAGCACCCTGGGGGTCGAATAGGACGACATACTTGCCACTCACAAACGATGGCAAGTCAGTCAAGTGGTAAACTGAGTTAAAACCAACCCTGCAGAAACATAATTGTATTTTGTGCTTCAGAAGCCTTCCACATAATAAATTAATTATTGATCAAGCCAAACAATGGACAGCTGATCAGCCTTGAATAAAGCATTACAGGCCGTATTGCTTAAGAGAGAGAGAGAGCCAGTTACATTGCAACACAAATGGAAAGGACATATATATAAATGGGCCATAGAGCAAGGCAGTAGTCCAGTAGATAATATATTCACTGATTTGTCCCTGTATCCCACTCTCTAGCCTTACTTACACTACACAGCATGTATTGATACATTCCCCAATCAAGTGGGAACGATCACACCCTCAAAATAGCTGGCATCCTGACAAATTGTAGTGGTTACGACGCCATAACACAAAAGCAGCAGCATCACAACCAGTTTGGAAGCTCGGCATTGCAAGTGGCCACTCCAGGCAAGCTCCGCATTGAGAATGAGGCAGTAGAGGCGTACCCGAAGCGGCCAGTCTTCCACGTCTGGGCGAACTTCCTGATGTCTCCAATGCGGGAGATGCTGGCGAAGTCCTCGTCGGTGAACACCGCGTCGTTGTACGCAAGCAGCGCGGGGCCCTGCCACTGCGCGAGCGCGGGGGCGAGCAGCGACGCCCTCCCGTGCGATCGGCGGTCGAGGCAGAGGCGGACGCGCCCGGCGCCGGCGTCGTCGGCGTTCTGGATGAGCTCCCGCAGCGCAGTGGTGCCCTCCGGGTAGTTGGCGAGCACCTCGCGGATGCGGCGCGTGAGGTCCACGCGCTGCCCGAAGTCCTCCAGGAGCATCCCGCCCCCGCCGCCCGGATCCATGGCGGTGAGGCGCCGATCGGAGCTACTGGGGCATCCCGGGAGCGAGGAGGGAGGATGCTAGGGTTCCCGGAGGGTTTGGCTTGGCTGGGTCCTCCGATTTGGGCGTGTTCGTGGCGGTGCCGGGGTGGTTGGTCTCCCGGGGATTTGACTCTGTCTAGCCTTTCCGTCGCCGTGATTTTGTTCTTGGAGGGGAAGGGAAGCCGAGAAATGCGGGTCCCGCCGTCCTCCCGGCAGCTGCTCACCTCACGGGTGACGGATGAGACCCACGTGCCAGGGATGAGAGGAGAGACAGGTATGGACTTGGGCTGTAGTGGCTGGCCTCTGTGTGTGAATTGGTCTGGCTATGGCCCACGGACATTCATCGTCAATTGCGACGGCCCAGCTTTGAGATTGCAGCGATGCAAATCCGTTTTTTCTCATTGTGGGCTGTAGCTTAGCCCATATCCTGAATGTCTGATGAGTGACGGCCCAGTGAAAGCACTACGTTCAGTCTTCAGTCGTTCTCGTGGCTCCACCTTCCGAGTTGTGCAAAATCCTCCAGCCTCGTTCCCCTCGCAATCCGTCTCGTCTCTCGTCCTTCGCCGGTTGCTGGTTGCTGCGCTCCCCCGTCGGTCAGTGCCGCCCCAACCACCATGTTCGTAATCTTCTAATCCCTTCCGACTCTCCGATCGGCTTTTCCCAATTTTCTGTAGTCAGTCAACTGGTGTCTCGATCGCCTCTTCGCCATGGCGATCCGACCCAAGTTGAGGGCCATTTGAGGGTGCTAACCGTTCCTTGTCCCGCAGCGTCGACGCCCGCGGGCTGTTCGACGGAATGCCTCCAGGGCGCAAGGGCATCGATGTCCTCCCGGACGAAGTCCTCCAGCACATTCTCGGCTTCCTGGAGGCGCAGGAGGCCGTGCGTACATGTTTGCTGTCCCACCGCTGGCGCAACCTCTGGAAGTCGGCTCCAAGCCTGCGCATCCTCTCTGCCAAGGGCAAGTTCTTGGGATCGGTGGAAAAGCTCTGCAACTTCTTGGACGCTCTGCTGGTACTCCGTGGGGGCGCATCTCTCGACACGTGCGAGCTCCGATTCAGTTATTTGAGAACGGCATCTTCCATAGCACAATTCAAACGACGCTTGGAGCCCCTGGTGGAAAGCTGTTTCTGTCATGCTTTAGTGTGCAAAGCTCAGGTCCTCAGCCTTTATGCCCATAACTCTGGAGTCTGGATGGATTGACGGACGCACAACCACACTTAACCTGTACAAGATACCACCTCTCAACTCACAGCACCTGACGAGGCTAGAGCTTGGTAGCATAGTGGTTAACAACTGTTTTCTTAATTTCTCAAACTGTCCGTCTTTGGAGCATCTGAAATTTGAGAACTGTGGTTTCGGATCATATAGTTCTAAGCGGGGTGATTCCCGCACTCACATTTGTGCCCCGAATCTGGTTTCACTACATCTAGATGATAGTTTCGGGTGGAAGGTTCCCATGCTTGAAGAGCATGCCTTTGTTAGTGAAGGCATTTGTTGGAATAGGCATGGTTCTATGGACAGCTGCGTAATCGAGAATTGTACTTATGAGTTCTGTGACAATTCTTACAGTATTGGTGATGGCACTGGCAGTGATGGTTGTGTGTTACTAAATGGCTTATCCGAAGCTAAGGATTTGATGTTGATTTCTGCACCCCGAACGGTATGCCTTCAATGTCATCTCTATGACTCTAACTCAATGTTATCTCATCTCATTATTGGCAGGCAAGTTTCTGCCGCTTGCATTTCTTGTCACTAAATATTTAAACTCAAACCTTGCTCCCAATGAGGATTGCTTCATCATTTTCCCGTATGCTTTGTTCAGTTTATCTTCAAAAAGGATCTGAGATGGTGCCCAACGTTTAGTAAGTTAAAGACCTTGCTGCTCAATGGCTATTGGTGTGTGCCTTATGATTTCTGTGCACTAGTTTGTCTTCTTGAACACTCACCAGTTCTAGAGAAGCTCACTTTTTTACTTTCTTCAAAGGTACATGCTTCATAAATTGCCAACTGATGCTTTTTAGAATCATTATATTGTCAATTGATCGTGCTAAACTATTTTTGTTGATTATATAAGGATGAGCAACAAAGAGAAACAAACGGAAGTCTTAGACCAATGGAGAGATCAGCTGCAATTGTGGAACACCTTAAGATAATTGAAGTCAGATGTGATGTAATTGATGAGAGGGTTTCCAAACTTACCTTATTCCTGTGTGCATTCCACATACGTAAGTTGACTTGCTACTCTCCATGCTTCTATATTTCTGAGATTCAACGATATATTATTTGTATGAAAAGAAAGCAGGCAACACTGATCATTGGGTATGTTGCAAAATTGGAGAAATTAATCCATGCATTGCATAAACATGTTGACAAGCAGCATCCATACATTTGCAGAGTTGCCTAAATTGAGTTATGTTGAATAAGCTATAAGACAACATTTTGATGTTAAGTACTCTCTCCTTTCCTAATTATAAAACGTTTTGACTTTTCTAGATGTATTGATTTTACTATGTATCTGGATATAAGTGTATATTTGAATGCATAGAAAAATCTATGTATCTAGAAAAGTCAAAACGTCTTATAATTTGGAAAAGAGGGAGCAGTTCTGATTTCCAAATTCTCAAAATGACTTACTTCAGTAATTCTTAATTACATAATCTTGGCTTGCCGAGTGATTCTAAACACTAGCACACATGTCCACATTTGATAACTTGAGGCAGTCACATAGTAGTTTCATGCAGTCACACATAGCTAGAAAACCATGTATCATACAAGTGATCATGTTTTGTACCATGACCAACTATTTTATCTGAAAATGGCCCAACATTTTTATTCTGTTACAGAGATGAGCTTTAACAACACAGACTAAGAACAAGGAGTACTGTGACCAACTAAGGTGCAAGAAAAGTTGGGCTGTTGATCGATCTACTGGATCTTACAGCAAGGCTCTTACTGTTGAGGAATGCAAACATTAAAGTTCACTGGAACCAGGTTGCCTGCAGCTTTTGTCTATGCATCATTAGGTACATTGTGTGAGCTTTAGGCTTCCAATCTCCAAGCATGCAGACTTCGCAGTATAATAAATTGTTCAGAACATTAATTACTTAGTTGACTCGTGCAGTTGTGCTCTTTTGCAACCACACTTTTAGTTTATGCAGATTAATTTGGTAATCTGGATCAATTAAATTATCTTAGCATATTTTAATTCAGCTAGTAACGTGATCCTGTTTAGTTATCCCTTTACTACTGTGTGGGTTGGCTCTTGCTTGGTTGGCCATTTACTCATAAGCCCTAAGCTTCAGGGTAATTTTTCTTATTTCCTAACCATTGTGTGGGCTTGAGGTAGATGATTCCAGGTTCACCTACTATCTGTGTGAACCAGGTGGTAAACTGATAACCTGACACCTTTATTTCTTTCGTAATATAACATTGCTGGGATGTGGCTGTGGACTGTTGTGACACACTGACACTGATAGTCTGATACTATGATAATCTGGTATGCAACATAGTACACGAGCGAACCGATTTCTCTACCAGACGAGCTCGCTCTAGTCTTTTTTTTTCGATCAGGTTTGAGCCCATTTTTTTCATTAAACAGACATGAAGTTTAAAAAAATTAAAAAAAAAAGGCTACAACAGTGTTTCCATTCGTGCTAACGAGCACGATCCAGTCATTCTCATTATCAAAGTAGTATATCAAATGAGCCGTGCAAACGTTTTAGAAGTCATGACCCATGAGTATGGGACACATCTCAAACAAATGATCACTATACCAAAGCCAATCTATTACGTCAGAAAAAAGGTCGTTTTAAGCCGCTATAGCGACCGATGAACGGTCCCTATAGCGTTGACTGATGTATAAATCGTCGTAAGTGGCGTCACTATAAGTCTATAGCGTCCGATCGGGTCTATAGCGACCGATAGATAGACACAAAATCTATAGCAACAGATGATCTATCACATGTTTTAGAGATCAATGATTTGAGGGTATAAAACATTTCAGTGACCAATAATTTGTCCCTATGAACGGGCACAATCATATATAATTAATTAATTTTGCATTATTGCCCATATGATTACAATTTACAAGCCTAATCAACATCCATAGAACCCCACATTACTCAATCAGCAGAATTAGATAAACATATCTCAAATTTTCATTGAACCCCAACATTTTTATTTGTACCTCTTTACAGAAGGAACAAAAGTACATAGGCAACCTAAGTAATATGGAAGTCCACATGGCATACTGCCTTGCACAATCTAATTAAAGTCAAGTACAAAATGCCTATCACCATTCACTCCAAAACAAATAGCTCGGCCGGTGAGCACTTCAATTTATCTGCTTGCTGTTTACAGGATCCAGCATCACACGTACTACCTCTAGGACCTCCCACCTGAACAAAGTCAAACGTAAAACAACATTGAGCATTGAGCAAAATTTTGGAAGTTTTACTGCTACTAAAATTGTGCTTTCAGTTGGCTACACATGTACATCAGTTTAAACAAATGAGAATCCACTATGAAGATATTATTTATTTTAAGCAAGAAATAAACTATGAGTCGTCGTCGATTACGAACAATTAACTTAATTCTCACGTACGCTAAATAAATTCGAAACAGTATGGATAGCAAAAAGTCTCAGCTTGCATTGCATAGTACATAGCAGATAACACCTACCAAAACATGTCTATTGATAATTTGATACTGGTTGACTTAATTGGGTTCAATAAAAAAAAAGGAGTACCATGGCGTGGTGCCACGTCTTTTGTCTGATCTCGAACCCAAAAAAAAAATCATGGTCCGAACTTCAACTGCACGTTCAGAAAAAAAAATGTCATTAGGTAGGAGTATTCAAGGTCAGACATTCTCAGATCAGTGAGTTGGGTTGATTTATTGCCCCTGCTTGCTAATGCCTAATGGAATAATGGAGTCTCTTGATACTGTCTTATTATATCGCGGATTCTCGCGGCCGACGCAACAACTTGGTCGCTGACACGGATGACGACCCCAGGCCATTTCGCACATTCCCCGAGACGTGCATGGCTCAAACTCCGGCAGAGGGAGGCACTCCCCCCGCCCGACGAGACGACCCCCACTATCGATCGTCGTCCCTCCCGACGTGCCTGGCACCACGGCCACGTACCATACGTGCGTGCGTGCACTAGCACTACCATGTCGTCGGCCGACCTCGATCCAACGAACGCACACGCGCATCGTATAAAACTCGTCCTCGCCGCGCCGGGCTCACCAGCCACACTGCCAACGACGACGACGGCAGCGCATTACCTTGAGGTCGAGCCATGGCGCGGTTGACGACGACGGCGACCAATAAGACGCCGGCCACCTTGGCAGTAGCCGCGTCGTTCCTCCTCCTCGCCGCCGCGTCGGCGTCCTCCTCGGCGGCGCCGTTCGACTACGCCGGCGCGTTCGACAAGTGCCTGCAGTTCTTCGAGGCGCAGAGGTCCGGAAAGCTCCCCGCCGACCGCCGCGTTCATTGGCGCGGCGACTCCGCCCTCACCGACGGCTACTCACAGGGGGTACGTGCTTGATCCGATCCGATCGATCCGTTTCTCTCTCGCCGCTGGCCGGCGGAATGCCGATCGTCCATCATCGTCGGAGCTGATGACGCTGGACGGCCGATCGTTGCGTTGCATGCATGGGCAGGTGGACTTGGTGGGTGGGTACTACGACTCAGGCGACCACGTGAAGTTCGGGTTCCCCATGGCGTACGCGGTGACGACGCTGGCGTGGGGGGTGCTCGAGTTCGAGAAGGAGATGGTGGCCGCCAACAACCACCAGCGCGCGCTGGACGCCATCCGCTGGGGCACCGACTATTTCATCAAGGCCCACACCGAGCCCAACGTTCTCTGGGTCCAGGTACGCACGCACACACGTCACATAAAGGCCCAGCATAGATTCCCGGCCCACCAGGCCTGCAGAGCTCAAACGGTGCCGATCTGGATGCAGGTCGGCGACGGGGACAGCGACCACCTCTGCTGGGAGCGCGCCGAGGACATGTCCACGCCGCGGACGGCGTTCAAGATCGACACCCACCACCCGGGGTCCGAGGTCGCCGCCGAGACGGCCGCCGCGCTGGCCGCCGCGTCCAAGGCCTTCCGCCCCTACGACTCCATGTACGCTGACGTCCTCCTGGTGCACGCGAAGCAGGTAAATCTGCCAGAATGCATCGTCTGTTATACACTACTGAATTTTTAGAGTGATGCGATTCAGTGTACTGAATGTTCAATTCGTTCCACTGAAATCTTCTGTTGTTCCTGTGTTGGTGACATGGACAGCTCTTCACGTTCGCCGACACGTTCAGAGGCAGATACGATGACGCCCTGCTGAGCGCCAAGAAGTTCTACCCTTCCGGCTCTGGCTACGAGGTAGGACAATTACATTCGTGTGAATCGAACTTAGATCGGGGCTGAAATCTGACAGACAACTCATCACGAACCGATGAACGGATGAATTGGTCAGGACGAGCTGCTGTGGGCGGCGGCGTGGCTGCACGAGGCGACCGACGACGAGAAGTACCTGCAGTACGTGTCCCGGAACGCGGAGGACTTCGGCGGCATCGGCATGTCCATGCTCGAGTTCTCCTGGGACAACAAGTACGCCGGCCTGCAGGTGCTCCTCTCCAAGGCGGTCCTCGCCGCTGGCGGCGGCGGCGAGTACGCCGACACGCTGAGGCAGTACCAGGCGAAGGCGGAGTTCTTCCTGTGCGCGTGCCTGCAGAAGAACGGCGGGCACAACGTGAAGCTCACCCCGGGCGGTCTCCTGCACGTGGACGAGTGGAACAACATGCAGTACGTCAGCTCCGCCACCTTCCTCCTCACCGTCTACGCCGACTACCTCTCGGCGTCGCACGGCGGCGGGCGCGCGCTCAGGTGCCCCGACGGCGAGGTGAAGCCGCACGAGATGGTCCGGTTCGCGCGGTCCCAGGCGGACTACGTCCTGGGCAAGAACCCCAAGGGCATGAGCTACATGGTCGGCTACGGCAGCTACTTCCCGACGCACGTGCACCACCGCGGCGCCTCCATCCCGTCGGTCTACGCCATGGAGTCCGTGGTCGGGTGCATGGACGGCTTCGACAGGTTCTTCAACAGCAAGGGCGCCGACCCCAACGTCCTCCACGGCGCCATCGTCGGCGGGCCCGACGCCAACGACGGCTTCGTCGACGACCGCTGCAACTACCAGCAGGCCGAGCCCACCCTCGTCGGGAACGCGCCGTTCTGCGGCATCTTCGCCCGCCTCGCCGCCGAGCCGGCCGACGCCTCCGGTAAATAAACCCAAAAATCATTGAACTATTCAGACACGTTCTCGTGGCACCTCGTCCGATCACTGAACGTACAGTGGTTGCCACTGTGATTGCAGATAACAGCACGCCGGCGTCTACTTACTCGCCGCCACATGATTCGTCGCTATCGAAGGGTAAGTGGGTAACTGAAGTTCAATTCCAGCTGTAATCGATTCGCACTAGCTAGGACGATGCAGGTTGATTCGAGCTGACGATGACGTGACTCTCCATTTCTGCAGGGTCTCCGCTGGAGTTCGTGCACACGGTGAGCAACTCATGGACGACGAACGGTGTGGAGTACTACCGGCACGTGGTGACAGCGAAGAACACGTGCGGGCACCCCATCACGTACCTGAAGCTGCACGTCAAGGGGCTGTCGGGCCCCATCTACGGCGTGTCCGCCGCCAAGGAGGACACGTACGAGCTCCCCGCGTGGCTCACCCGCCTCGCCGCCGGCGAGCAGCTCACCGTCGTGTACATCCAGGGCGGCCCCGCGGCCAAGTTCTCCGTGGTCAGCTACAAGACTGCTTGAGGCTGCATGCTCGCCCGGCCCGGCCAACCCGGTGGTTTTTGTTTGCATCCATCCTCCATTTTATTTCTTTTTTTTTTCTGACCTGGTTTCTGCTGGCTGCAAATTCTTGTACTGCGACATCTTTTTTTTTTTCTGTTCTTGATTGTGTCTGAATCTTCCCATGACATTGGAGACGATTAGGTTTAACATCGTGAGGCGAATTCAGTTCTATGTATCACAGTTACAGCATGTTTTGTTCTCTTCCCCGGCCGTGAGTGAGTCAACCCAAATATATAAGAGGGATATACCATAGCAATTAGGAGGATGAACCTATCTCAACTCATATGGTCCCTCAACTAACACGTCTTCTAAAACTAAAATTGAAATAGATTCGGTCCAATCCAACCCAGTTGATCCCAAACAGTGTACCCATGCAACTACAGTAGTGTCAACTATGCATAATGCACGCACGGGATCGTGAGACAGGTTGGGATGGCTGCTGCCACTCTCCGGCGGTGCGCGAGCGTGACCTCTGACCTGACCTCAGTGGGAGACTGACTACTGCAAGTCGTGCCACCCAACTGCACAGGCCGCTGTCTGAAATGCAGCACGCCAATACGGCGATTGGGACTGGAACCGGCCTGCAGTCGATCACCTGATGAACGCCACCACGTCGGCACCGGACTACAGCTTGCACATCGCCTTCGGTTGGAACCTTCAAGGCAACAGGAGCTGAAGAGAACGTCATTGAGTCATGACGACAGATGACAGACGTAGCGTGCCACGACCACGACAGTAGTGTGGACCTCATCTTTAGTTTTGGACAATTATTCTACTGTAATAATACTAGTACACGGCATCCATTAGCTAACTTGTCAAACATAAAGGCACGCTATGCACTTGGACCACAACTCAGATGCATGATCCTTCGTCTTTTGGTCAACTGGCCTTCGATCGGCAGCGGCGGCGAGCCGGCGACAGTGGCTATGCAGATGCAGGGACGATGTAAGCTGAGAAAAATAAAAGATTCCGGTAAACGATGTAGCTAGACATCATTTGAGCGTTTCTTGCTAGAAAAATCAATAAGACAAACTAACTAATAAGCGTTTCTTGCTTGTTCAACTCTTGACGGATGACGTTTCCCCTCATCTGGTATACAAAATGGATCCAATGTTTAGGTCACATGTGGGAGCGTGTTTTTTCGGAGTGTGTTGTGTCTTGATCGGAGTCCGTCGTCAGTCCTGGCGCCCGTCGTTGTCCAGCCGCGGCGCGCGCACCCTCGAGGCCGCGATCGCAGTCGCAGCGCGGGCGCGTGTCAAAGGGAAACCGACGCGATATGGGAATTCATCATTCGCCCTGCACTTCGTCATCACATCGATCGGTACCGTAACTGCGCGGGCAGTTTCTACGGATCATCGCCCAGCGCCGATGGTGTTCTGGCGCTAGCAACAGTAGGGTAGGTCACCAGGTCTAGGCACGCCAATTTGATCGGCAGGCGCTCAAAAAGTCAAAAAATCAACGGTTCTAGAGGCCTGCATGAGCGCACACAGATCAGCCGACGGGCTTTCGGAGTCAACGGTCGAGGATATTCCTCCTGCAGTCCTCCGTGGCCGGCAGTCCACTTTGGACAGTTCTACTGTAATACTAGTACACGGTATCCATAAGTAGTCAACTTGTCAATCACATGCATTTGGACCTCAGGCTGAGATAACATTTATTTTCTCCATTTCATGAACCTTCTTTTGGTTCCTCGATCACCTGCCTTTGCACAAGTCATCCTCTTCGATCACCTGCTTGTTATTGTGGACGAGCCCTCGGCTGCGGCGGCGACGTACAGTGGCTATGCAGGGACGGTGTAAGCTGAGGAAAAAAAAACAAAGGATTTGGTAGACGATTTTTTTTTTTTTGGAACTCATTTGGTAGACGATTTAGCTAGCTACACATATCGTTGTTGCTTTTCTTGCTTGAAAAAACAACAAGACGAGTTAAAAAAGAATTAAAGACAGAGCAGTACTTACTTCCACATTTTTTGGTTCCAGTCGGGAGCGGCTTGCCGCACTCGCGAGCAAGGCGAACAAGTTTTCTGACGCTTATCTTTTGCTCGTCCTCGTCAGTGACGATGATGCGGCAGATGCAGAGCATGTCAGTGTCCCGATGTCTCACGGTGTAACGACACTTGGGGACCGGGTCTTCATACACCGTGCCGAGGGCCAAGGTTTTCATGCAGTCGTCGATCCGGTAACAGTCTTGTTCGCCCCGAGCTTTGATGGTGTGCTGCAAACATGGCAAAAGCTAAGCAAAATACCATGGCTTGGAAGATTACTTTTATACAACCCATCGCGTATTTGCAAACGATGAATGTTGATGCTATTCACATACATTTATTTATACTATGCAACAAGTTGAGACTCACTATGAAATTAAAGTCGAACCCGACTCAACCATTTACTATGCGGGGCTAGCTAGATGGACCCCGACCCGAGCCCCTCGCCCGAGCTGCCCGCGCGCCGTCATCTTCTCCACGGCCGGTCGCCGAGCCGCCGCGAGCGTTTTCGCCGCCGACCGCCGCACAGGGTGAATATATATTATCTTTAACCTCACTACCGTGCTCTCCGTGCTATCCTGCATCTTATGCGCACCTTGGCCGGCTTGATGCTCCACAGGAATGCCGGTGACGCCAACCTTGCCATCAGAGCGCCGCCGCCGCCATCACCGCCGACGTCCGCAGCTCAACCCAGCCGCTCCGAGCCTCCATTAACGTGCGCATCCGCACCAGGGTGAGCTCCTGCATCCGATTGCGCCATCAATTTCATCATTCCCATGTTGTGGCCGCCGGTCATCGTAGCTCGCCGCCGGCGCAACGTTGCCAGCGCCGCCGCGCGCAAAGCCGCCGGCGCAACGTTGCCAAATACGT
This sequence comes from Bothriochloa decipiens, assembly GCA_023333625.1. NCBI lineage: Eukaryota > Viridiplantae > Streptophyta > Magnoliopsida > Poales > Poaceae > Bothriochloa > Bothriochloa decipiens. Next base: position 1,636,069 of record CM041642.1, read on the forward strand.
TCGCCTAAGTGCCCTGCGTACGCCCGTATGCTCGCTGTCGTCGAAAACCGCTCCGATGAGCTCCGCCGCCGCGCCCGAGCTCCGCCGCGCCGCCATAGCCGCCGGCGTGGGTGCCGCCGCCGCAACGCCGCGCCGTTAGCTACCTTGTTCGACTCCCCGTGCCAAGCTGAGTCCAGTGGTCCAAGTCCGGTCGCCGGAGACCTCGCCGACGGCGAGTAATCGCCGGTCAACCGTCGGCGGGCCGTCGGTCAGCACGGGAGTACTATGCCGATTTTCTTTTTCTATTTTCAGAAAATGATTTAAATGCTATTTTCTTTGAAAAATCATAGTAATTCATATATAGCTCCAAAAATTCTAAAAATTTTTGTGAGTGTTCTTTATGATGTCATCTACCTAGAAAAAATATGAAATGCCGAATTTGAGTACCTTTTCCATATGTTAAAATTATCCCTTTTAATTAAAAAATGGACCTTCAATGATTTTTAATAAATAAAATAATTGGCTTTTAATTTTGAAATTTGTTTGGCCATATAATTAGGCTAAGAGCTTTCTAAAATAAAAATTTGGGCTTAATTTGATAACTTTAATTTTATGCCTTTATTAATGCTTTTAAATAATTAATTAATCCCTTTATTTGAGTTTAATCATTATAGGATTTGTTTGACTTTGGGATTGATTGATGACCTTGGGTCATTAACCTTAATGACCTTTGGAACTTTAATTAATTGTTTACGCTTATCTTAATCATGTCATTAGGGCTTAATTAACATTATTTTATGTGCTTAATTAATTTCTTAAATGGCGTAGTTAACCCCAATGAGTTTTATAAGCGAAGTTTTGTTGGCTTGCAACTTTATCGTGAAGAAAAGTTGTACTCGATCCCTTAATCTGATCATGCATCCATCGAGCATCATGTTTACTATTCCATCATGTTAAAGCATATTAATTATCGAATAGCTTCCGTTAACGGAGAGTTAACGTTGTCGCCCAGATCAGAAGGAAGAGCAGATTCAGGAATCGGGAGTTGATCCAGAGTTTGAGACCGTCTACCCCGAACATCAAGGCAAGCCCCGGATGCATTCAAACCCTATTCTATTTATAAAAGTTTTACCGTTTCAGCTATGATATGTTGCATTAAGTAATAAGAGTTGAGTGAAAACCCACCAATTGCATTACCTGTCTTATTTTCTTATTCCTTGTTACCTGCTTGGGAAGATAAGTAGTAAGGCTTAGCCCTGCTTATTTACTTAAATGTTCAAAGGCAAAAGGATGAAAAAGATGAGATTGGTTTTCTTGTTGGAATCTTGATGATAGTAATAAATCGAGTCCGGACGGCTAACTTGCACTGGAAATGGAATCCCTCTGTAGTGTTTTCGTCTGTTGATGCCCTAGGTACCGTCCGTTGGTGAACTGGTGATATCGAGAATTTAGAAATCCACATGCATGAAGTGATATACGGATGGTTGGAGCCGTGTATATCATGGAGTGACCTAGTGTGGGGCCAGAGATCCCATCTGTGTCATAGTGTGTTTTACTGTGGGGTTTAAGTTCCTACGTATCTCGGTACACTAGGCCGAAGAGCTCACGTGTATTATGTGGTGATATATGGCTGCGGTTGTTATCCCGGTATATCGGTTCATCTGGGGTGCATCGGAGTTAAAGTCTCCGGTATTCCAGTGACCTAGGTCCCATCTGGGTATAAAAATGGATTCGAATCGCCGTTGCTTCTCGGAGAAGAAGACTCGATCGGTGTTCATCATCGTAGTAACAACTTGAACAAAGATTAAGGTTTAATAATAAAGTTGGTTGATAATTGGAGCTAGTCCAAGCAAACTTTACTTTCTGTTAAGCCCTTCCACAAAATTTCTTATCTCTTACAAGCCTCACCTTGTCCCTCTAGCCTGCATTTCTTGAGTCTCTACCCCTCTTTTTCGTCGGGTCAGTCTTGTTGAGTACTTTTGTACTCAGGGTTTGTTGAACCCTTGTTGCAGGTGAGCCTCATGGGCAGGAATGCTTCGCATCCTGCTGCATGACAGTCGTCGAGGAAAGCGACGACGAGTAAGGTGTTTAGCTCTTGGGCAGAGCTTTTCGTTTGGTATTGTAATAAAGTTATCTACTGCTACCCCACTACTAATATGGTTTGTACAATCTAAACTTATGGTTGTAAATATTTGAAACTCAAAGGTTTGTAAACTTATGTTATTGTAAGTCTTCCGCTGTTTTACTCTGATGTATATTATTAATATCAAACTGTTGTAATACTGCAATGTCTCTCTATAACGATTGATCCTGTTCGGAGAATTGTGGATGATTCGGGATTTACCCGACAGACTTTTTAAGTCGTATGGAAGACAGTCATGGTTATTAAGAGTCTGTTTAGACAATAATCATGCATGTGGGCCATATGATTTAGAAGGTTCTGCCACAGCTAGTATCAGAGCTGGATCGTTGTTAAGAAGAGTTGTTGTAGTATTCTTTTATGAAAACTTCAAAAGTTTTGAGTCAAATAATTTTAACTTGACTATTTTGGGTCCAAATTGCTTATTCATTATCTATGATTCTTTCTATCGACCCTTATTCTGATTTTATAAAGTGTGGTGGTGGAATAGCATATTATATTGCCCTACGTTATAAAAGTTATTTATATGTAAGTGTTGCTTTACAACTCTTTTACGTCTAGATCGTAAGTTCGTTCATGCATCATGCTTAATTAATCTGTTTAATTACTTTCCCCTTTAAGGCGGTTTGGGTTAAGTAGTATCAATCCTTTTTCATGCTAAGCTTTAGACTTCTCCCTATCTATCCTTATCTTTTATGACCTATCTTGCTTCAGGATGGCCATTACCAAGCAAACTCCTCGTAAGAGCACTGCACCGAAGGGGGTACCTCGACATCAGTTAGCCCCCAGATATGAAATCGGTGAAAGCAGTAGCAATCCGCATCCGGATCCACAAGCTGAGATAGCCAGGCTTAGGTCCGAGTTGGAGAAGGGCGAAAGCCGACAGGATTGAAGAGGCCGTCGAAATTACTCAGTTGAGGCGATCCCGAAAGCATATAAAGCACCAAAGAAATGATGCCTGGGCACGAGAAGATGCAGCAAATAATCGTATCCAAGAACTTGAGGATTATGTGGAAGATTTAGAGGAATATGCGGAGGAAGCTGATGATGAATGTGTGAGGTTAAATTACTTATTGGATCCTGAATATCAAAGACAGGCAGTCCAGGATGACCTTGGTCTTGTAATGGGACAGGATGAGGAAGAGAAAGACCCTGAAGAACTAGAATCTGTCGATGATGATGTCATCGATGAAGAGGAAGAAAACCAAATGGATACAGAGAATGAAGATGAAGAAGATATTATGGAAGAAGAAGATCCAGAAATAGTAGAGCAAGAGCCTGAAGAGGCGAAAGATCCTAAAGAGGAAGAGGATCCTGAGAAGGATGAATAAGGAGATTGGAAAGTAAGATGTATAATATATCCTTTACCTGCTTTCTAAAGCCTAGTAGGTGTGGGAAGTCTTGTCGGAGTGCAGACTGTTGTAATAAAAATAGTGTATCATAAGTGTGTTGCACTATTGTAATATCTCCTTATGAAATCCAATAAGGTCTTATGAATAAAGTGTAGTTTGTGTATCAACAGATGCCTGCTCACACCCGTTCTCGTGACGCTGCTGGTTCATCTCAGGATGGAGGTGATATTCCAAATCCTCCACCAGTTCTACCCACTCTAGCTGATGCAGTTGCAGCATTAGTCACTGCAACAACCATGATGGCTCAAAATCAGAATCAGAATGCCAGACAGGGAAATCATGGGCGGAACAATAGAGATGAAACCACATATGTGTATTTCACAGACACCCGTCCTCCGGTTTTCACCAGAGTAGATGAACCCATGGAGGCCGATGATTGGCTCCGCACCATGGAGCAGAAGTTTGGGCTGATTGAGTGCATAGAGTATCAGAAGCCCATGTTTGTAGCACAGCAGTTAAAAGGAACTGCAGGAGCCTGGTGGGTCAATTTTGTTGCTGCTCAGCCCGAAGGCCATCGTATTACTTGGACTGAGTTTCGTGAAGCCTTTCGAGCACATTTTATTCCTGAGGGAATAATGACAATAAAACTTGAAGAATTTCTTTCCTTGAGGCAAGGTGATGTGTCGGTAATGCAATATTTTGGCAAATTCAATCACTTGTCTCAATATGCATCAGACTATGTTAGTACTGACTGTAAAAAGAAAGAGTGTTTCTCAGAGGTTTGAATAGTAAAATTCAGAGAATGATGATGGAGAATCCACACGCCACTTTTCATGAGGCAGTGAACATTGCTATATCCTATGAAGATAAGAATCGTCAGCATCTGGAAACTAAGAAAAAGAAAAGTGTAATCTCCGGATTTTCTGGCGGCAACCCAAAACGCCAGAAAATAATCTATCACCCTTAGAATCATTTCCGTCCACCTTATCGTCCACCACAATACCAAGCACAGCAGCAGGTATTTGCTCGTCCTGCTGCTAATCTTTCATATCCACGACAGCTGAATGCCCCTGGTGTTCGTAACCCCAATTTCCAGCCACCAATCTTCCCATGTTACAACTGTGGCAAGCCTGGTCATTTTTCACGGAACTGCCCGCATCCGAGGCAGTATAACTCTTATGTCCCTAGGACTTTTGCACCACAACAACAACCACAGAATCAGCATAAGGCAGGAAATCAGAAGGTGTCGAATAATAAGAATGAGAAGAAGTCTGGTAGAGTGTTCTACACTCAAGTTGGGGAAATCCCAGAAGGAGAGCCCGTCATGATGGGTACGTTTCCTATTGCTGATCATCCTACAATTCTTCTTTTCGATTCTGGTGCATCTCATACATTCATTAATGGTACATTTGTTAAGACACATGAAATTCCAATAATGGGGACAAAAGAACAGTTCTTTATACAATCGCCTGGGGGCGTATGTGTACTAAAGAAATGGTATATGATGTGCCAGTAAGTTTGGGTGGGTACATTTTTTCCACTGATATGATAATATTAAAGGATCAGGATATAGATGTGACCCTAGGTATGAATTGGATGAAACGGCATGGTGCTGTGATAGACATCTTGAACAGAACTGTGAGAGTGAATATACCAAATTGTAAAACTTCACTTCTTATCCAACTTCCGACACTTAAGAGGACTGTTCAAAAGGTATGTGCAACTTTCGTAAAAGAGATTGAGGATATACCAGTGGTTTGTGAGTTTCCTGATGTATTTCCCGATGAGTTACCGGGTTTACCTCCTGATAGAAAGGTGGAATTTAGAATTGATTTGAAGCCTGGTATTGCTCCAATATCCAGAAGAGCTTATCGGATGGCACCACCTGAGTTAGCAGAGCTTAAGACACAACTGCAAGAGCTACGGGATAAAGGTTTTATTCAACCTAGCTCGTCACCCTGGGGATGCCCTGCTCTCTTTGTGAAAAAGAAAGATCAAAGTTTGAGGTTATATGTGGATTATCGTCCCTTGAATGAGGTGACAATTAAGAATAAGTATCCTCTACCCCGCATTGATCTGCTTTTTGATCAATTGGCGGAAGCAAAGGTGTTCTCTAAGATTGATCTTCGATCTGGGTATCATCAAATCAAGATTCTCCGAGAAGATATTCCAAAGACTGCTTTTACCACTCGGTATGGTCTGTATGAATATTTGGTTATGTCTTTTGGATTTACCAATGCACCGGCCTATTTCATGTATTTGATGAACTCAGTGTTCATGCCAGAACTTGATAAGTTTGTGGTTGTCTTTATTGATGACATATTGATATATTCTAAAAATGAAGAAGAATATGCTGAACACCTCAGAATTGTTCTGCAGCGTTTAAGAGAACATCAATTGTATGCCAAGTTTAGCAAGTGTGAGTTTTGGCTGAAAGAAGTGAAATTTCTTAGACACGTTTTATCAGACCAGGGTGTGGCTGTTGATCCTAATAAAGTAAAAGATATACTTGATTGGGAACCACCCAAAACTGTGCACCAAGTTCGAAGTTTTCTAGGAATGGCGGGTTATTACCATCGTTTCATACCTGATTTCTCAAAAATATCAAAGCCCATAACTGAGTTATTGAAAAATGATGTTAAGTTTGTTTGCTCACCTGCCTGTGAAGAGGCATTTCAGAAATTAAAGAAATTGATGACTACTGCCCCTATCCTAGCACAGCCAAACATTGAGAAACCGTTTGATGTTTATTGTGATACATCTGGTATTGGTATTGGATGTGTGTTGATGCAAGAGGAGAGAGTTATTGCTTACGCTTCTCGACAGTTGAAGAAGCATGAGGAGCATTATCCAACACATGATTTGGAATTGGCAGCTGTGGTTCATGCCCTAAAAATATGGCGACATTATCTATGGGGTAATAAATGCAATATTTACAGTGATCACAAGAGTTTGAAATACATATTCACTCAAGATGAGTTGAATATGAGGCAAAGAAGATGGTTAGAGTTAATCAATGATTATGACTTGGAAATCTATTACCATCCTGGTAAAGCCAATGTAATGGCTGATGCACTTAGTCAAAAAAGTTATTATCATTGTTTAATATGAAGCCTTTGGATATTTCTATATGTCATGACATAGAAAAGTTGGGTATAAAGATGGTGCAACAAGAAAGTTTGTCTAACATTGCTGTTGAGACAACCCTCAGAGATCAAATTATTGCTGCACAAAGGAGTAATAAAGGCATTAAACATATTAAAAAGAAAGTTAGAAGAGAAAGGGTTTCTTGTTTCATAATTGATAAAGCAGATGTCTTATGGTATAAGAATCGTCTGGTCATACCAAAAGTTCCTGAGTTGCGACAAAAGATTCTGGATGAAGCATATCTTTTAAAGTTTTCTATTCATCCAGGAAGTAATAAGATGTATCATGATTTGAAACAAAAATTTTGGTGGACCAAGATGAAGATAGAAATTGCTAAGTATGTGGCTCAGTGTGATACTTGTCAGAAAGTCAAAGCAGTACATTTGAAGTCAGCAGGAGAACTTCAACCACTACCCATTCCAGCATAGAAATGGGAAGATATCAGTATGGATTTTATAGTGGGTCTACCCAGGACAACAAGAGGTTTTGATTCAATTTGGGTTATAGTGGATCGACTCACAAAAACGGCACATTTCCTTCCAGTTCAAAGTACAAATTCAGCTTCGCAATATACCAGATTGTATTTTGAGCGCATCATAAGTCTTCATGGAGTAGCAAAGACCATTGTTTCTGATAGAGACACGCAGTTTGTCTCCCAGTTTTGGAAGCAGTTACACAAGTCTTTAGGTACTGACCTTTTGCACAGTACAGCCTACCATCCACAAACAGGAGGTCAGACTGAAAGAGTAAATCAAATACTTGAAGATATGTTGAGGGTATGTGTTCTTAATTTTCCAGAAAAATGGGATGAGTGTTTGCCTTTAGCAGAATTCTCTTACAACAATAGTTATCAAGAAAGTATAAAAATGGCACCATTTGAAGCATTATATGGTCGCAGATGTAGAACTCCGTTAAGTTGGTCCAAACCTGGAGAAAGAAGATTCTTCGGAGTTGATCTTGTAAAAGAAACTAAAGCAAAAGTTAAGCAGATATAACAGAATATAAAGGTGGCACAATCTCGTCAAAAAAGTTATGCGGACCAAAGACGTCGACCATTATGGTTCAATAAGGGAGATCACGTGTATCTAAAGGTATCACCCATGAAAGGAGTTACCTGATTTAGAGTCAAGAGTAAGTTAGCACCTCGATACATTGGACCATTTCCAATTATAGAAAGATGTGGACAATCAGCATATCGTCTACAATTACCTGAACAATTGTCGGCTATACACAATGTGTTCCATGTGTCCCAATTTAAAATGTGTCTCCGTGTACCAGATAAAGTTGTTGATGTTGAAGGTATTGAACTTGAACCTGACTTGACTTACTCTGAGTATCCAATCCGAGTTTTGGATCAGAAGGATCGTGTTATTAGAAGCAGAACAATCAAGTGGTATAAGATACAATGGGGTCAACATTCAGAGGAAGAAGCCACTTGGGAATCGGAAGATTATTTGTTGGAGAATTTTTCGGAGTTTTATGCTTCTATCTAAGTGATAATCCCTTCTACGAGTTGTAACTTCTCTATGAGTGGTACAATTCTTTTCCCTTATAAATTTAGTTGAAGTGTGTTTTCCTGACACATTTCCTTTTCCATTACTTCACTCAAGACTTTAAATCTCGGGACGAGATTTCTTTAAGGGGGAAAGGCTGTAACACCTCTGATGTTATATTAACTAAAACATGCCATGTCATCATATGTACTGCAAAGCATTCATGTTTAAGTCAACCTTAATGTGCATTAACTAAAACAAGTTTACATTTCATAGGTTGATTGTGTTTCTGGAAAGTTTTGTCACATGAAATAATAAAACCCTATTTTAGAATGTCATCGCAAATGCTTAGTTTATACTCTATGTACTTGAGGTGTAAACTGTGTTTACACTAGTGTCAAGCATAGTTTATAAGCCTAAGTCCAACCCTAAAAATGATTTCCATATTTGAAGTTGAATTTGGATTCCAAAGCTTACTTCCAAGTCTGGCAATTCAAATTGGAAATGCTATAAAAGGTTTTTCAAAAGTCAACTTGGTCAACCAAGGGTGTCATTGGGTCAATGACCTAAAAATATCCTTGGATGATGTTTGTGATCACTAATAACCAACCAATTAAGTTAGAAACCAAATTGAGTTTAAATTCTATTTCAAAAACCCTTTATTTCAAAACCTAGTTTTACCCCCTTTTCTCTAATTCAAAATCTATAAATAATTTGGAGATACTCTAAAAATATAGTTTGTAGATCTTGACAAGAGCTACAAAGTTGGTATATAAAGTTTTTCAAGTTTCCAAAAGAAATTCCAAATAAATTTGAAAATACAGTTTTCCAGCATTTGTCCCCTTTTGATTTTAAAACCATAATTCAAAAATTATGCAATATTTTGGAAAATTTTGTATATGAAAAAGGTTTGGTTTGGAAAGTTAAACATTTCATCGTTTTGAATATTTTCAAGTTTTATTGAAAAATCAAAAGTAATTTCAAATGTTTGTTTCTAGGGTTTTATCTCCTTTTTGAATTCGAATTCAAATTTCAAAATCCAGACAGAATTTGAGTATGCCAGTTAAAGGAAAAGTGTATCTCTTGAAAAGTTATGCAAATGATATCTTTGGAGATTTTCAAGTTCTTATATAAATTTTGGAGTAATTTGTATTTTTAAACCAATGGCATTTCTGTAATTTCTGCGAACAGTACCGAAACCTATCGTCGGCCGCCATCGCCGGCTTCTCAACGCGCGCCGCCGTCCACCGCCGCGAATATCTCGGTTGCCAGCGCGCTCCTGGATGCACGAAGGTTCATCGTCGTCGTGTCGCCCGTCCAGACGTCGCCTCTGTCCTATAAATTGGCCCGCCGTGGCCGAGTTCTTCTTTTTCTCCCCGCCGCCGTCGCCGACGACCTCGCTCCGCCGCTCGAATTCGCCGCCATCACTCCATCTCTGTCCGATTGCTCTTGCCAATAGCTCCGCCACATCCTCACGGTCATTTTGAGCCAGTTCGTGCTCGCTCTCCTCGCCCGAGCTGCCCGCGCGCCGTCATCTTCTCCACGGCCGGTCGCCGAGCCGCCGCGAGCGTTTTCGCCGTCGATCGCCGCACAGGGTGAATATATATTATATTTAACCTCACTACCGTGCTCTCCATGCTATCCTGCATCTTATGCGCACCTTGGCCGGCTTGATGCTCCATAGGAACGCCGGTGACGCCAACCTTGCCATCGGAGCGCCGCCGCAGCCATCACCGCCGACGTCCGCAGCTCGACCCAGCCGCTCCGAGCCTCCATTAACGTGCGCATCCGCACCAGGGTGAGCTCCTGCATCCGATTGCACCATCAATTTCATCATTCCCATGTTGTGGCCGCCGGTCATCGTAGCTCGCCGCCGGCGCAACGTTGCCAGCGCCGCCGCGCGCGAAGCCGCCGATGCTGAAGTTCCAGTCCAGTTTCATTTAGTCGCCAAATACGTTCGCCTGAGTGCCCTGCGTACGCCCGTATGCTCGCCGTCGCCGGAAACTGCTCCGATGAGCTCCGCCGCCGCGCCCGAGCTCCGCCGCGCCGCCATGGCCGCCGGCGTGGGTGCCGCCGCCGCAACGCCGCGCCGTTAGCTACCTTTTTTGACTCCCCATGCCAAGCTGAGTCCAGTGGTCCAAGTCCGGTCGCCGGAGACCTCGCAGACGATGAGTAATCGCTGGTCAACCGTCGGCGGGCCGCCGGTTAGCGCGGGAGTACTGTGCCGATTTTATTTTTCTATTTTTAGAAAATGATTTAAATGCTATTTTCTTTGAAAAATCATAGTAATTCATATATAGCTCCAAAAATTTTGAATATTTTTGTGAGTGTTCTTTATGATGTCATCTACCTAGTAAAAATATGAAATGCCAAATTTGAGTAACTTTTGCATATTTTAAAATTATCCCTTTTAATTGAAAAATCGACCTTCAATGATTTTTAATAAATAAAATAATTGGCTTTTAATTTTGAAATTTGTTTTGCCATATAATTAGGCTAAGAGCTTTCTAAAATAAAAATTTGGGATTAATTTGATAACTTTAATTTTATGCCTTTATTAATGCTTTTAAATAATTAATTAATCCCTTTATTTGAGTTTAATCATTATAGGATTTGTTTGACTTTGGGATTGATTGATGACCTTGGGTCATTAACCTTAATGACCTTTGGAACTTTAATTAATTGTTTGCGCTTATCTTAATTATGTCATTAGGGCTTAATTGACGTTATTTTATGTGCTTAATTAATTTCTTAAATGGCGTAGTTAACCCCAATGAGTTTTATAAGCGAAGTTTTGTTGGCTTGCAACTTTATCGTGAAGAAAAGTTGTACTCGATCCCTTAATCTGATCATGCATCCATCGAGCATCATGTTTACTATTCCATCATGTTAAAGCATATTAACTATCGAATAGCTTCCGTTAATGGAGAGTTAACGTTGTCGCCTAGATCAGAAGGAAGAGCAGATTCAGGAATCGGGAGTTGATCCAGAGTTTGAGACCGTCTACCCAGAACATCAAGGCAAGCCCTGGATGCATTCAAACCCTATTCTATTTATAAAAGTTTTACCGTTTCAGCTATGATATGTTGCATTAAGTAATAGGAGTTGAGTGAAAACCCACCAATTGCATTACCTGTCTTATTTCCTTATTCCTTGTTACCTGCTTGGGAAGATAAGTAGTAACACTCAGCCCTGCTTATTTACTTAAATGTTCAAAGGCAAAAGAATGAAAAAGATGAGATTGGTTTTCTTGTTGGAATCTTGATGATAGTAATAAATCGAGTCCGGACGGCTAACTTGCACTGGGAATGGAGTCCCTCTGTAGTGTTTTTGTCTGTTGATGCCCTAGGTCCCGTCCGTTGGTGATCTGGTGATATCGAGAATTTAGAAATCCACATGCATGAAGTGATATACGGATGGTTGGAGCCGTGTATATCATGGAGTGACCTAGTGTGGGGCCAGAGATCCCATCTGTGTCATAGTGTGTTTTACTGTGGGGTTTAAGTTCCCACGTATCTCGGTACGCTGGGCCGAAGAGCTCACGTGTATCATGTGGTGATATATGGTTGCGGTTGTTATCCCGGTATATCGGTTCATCTGGGGTGCATCGGAGTTAAAGTCTTCGGTATTCCAGTGACCTAGGTCCTAGCTGGGTATGAAAATGGATTTGAATCGCCGTTGCTTCTCGGAGAAGAAGAGTCGATCGGTGTTCATCATCGTAGTAACAACTTGAACAAAGATTAAGGTTTAATAATAAAGTTGGTTGATAATTGGAGCTAGTCCAAGCAAACTTTACTTTCTGTTAAGCCCTTCCACAAAATTTCTTATCTCTTACAAGCCTCACCTTGTCCCTCTAGCCTGCATTTCTTGAGTCTCTACCCCTCTTTTTCGTCGGGTCAGTCTTGTTGAGTACTTTTGTACTCAGGGTTTGTTGAACCCTTGTTGCAGGTGAGCCTCATGGGTAGGAATGCTTCGCATCCTGCTGCATGACAGTCGTCGAGGAAAGCGACGACGAGTAAGGTGTTTAGCTCTTGGGCAGAGCTTTTTGTTTGTTATTGTAATAAAGTTATCTACTGCTACCCCACTACTAATATGGTTTGTACAATCTAAACTTATGGTTGTAAATATTTGAAACTCAAAGGTTTGTAAACTTATGTTATTGTAAGTCTTCCGTTGTTTTACTCTGATGTATATTATTTATATCAAACTGTTGTAATACTGCAATGTCTCTCTATAACAATTGATCCTGTTTGGAGAATTATGGATGATTCGGGATTTACCCGACTGACTTTTTAAGTCGTATGGAACACAGTCATGGTTATTAGGAGTCTGTTTAGACAATAATCATGCATGTGGGCCATATGATTCAGAAGGTTTTACCACACTGTGCCACCGGGTGGCGTCCCTGCGCTGACCAGCCTGCCGTCCGTCGCGGCAGCCACCCCGACGCCGTCCGGCGCCCAGTGTATGTTCTCCCCTGCGGCCCCGCCTTTCTTCTCCCACTCTGTAGGGAGGTCCAAGGAGCAGCGATGGGAGGACGGCCACCTCACGGACTGCTCCAACAACGACGACGAGCTCCTCGAGCCGCCTCCTATGGCGCGGCACTCACCGATGGCCTCTGTCGTGCCCGCTCCTCCCCTCGCCGAAGTCCCTCCAGCGGGGCCTGTGCCGCGGTACCTGCAGGCCGCGCGCCGGGCCATGGCGCCGGTCGTGGGTTCTGCTTCGAGGGCTGCCACAGCAGATGGCGGCCAGGCTGCCGGTTCAGGGAGTAGGGCCTCTGCTCCCGCGCGCCTGCGTCATCGGCATCGTCGATGCAAAGGGAGGACGGGCGCAACCACATCATCCTCCGGGACGGCGCCTGCACCGGACCGCGCTCGGGTGCATTGACATCGACATCGTCATCGCCGCCGCACCAGGGCGGTAGCAAGTGCGTCCGATGCCAACGCAAAAGGCGCGCCGCCACCGATAGCGGATCAGATCCTAGCCGTCCAACGGTTGGGTCCGAGACGACGTGCCTCGCCTCCGGACACGGACGGTTGGCAACGGGTACTTCCTCACCGACCGGAGCAAGAGGCGAGGTCGGCCAAGGCAGTGGTCAAGCATCGTCATACTAGACGGCGGCCTCGGCCCGGTGGCCGGCCGCGGTGGCCGTCCAGGGAGGTTGAGGGTCGGTGCTTCAACTGCTTGGCGCCCGGCCACCGGGTCGCCACCTGCAACCGGCCGCCATGCTGCTACAACTGTCTTCGGCCCAACCACCTTGCCAGGGATTGCAAGCGGCCACGTGTGTCTATAGTCAATGGCGGCTCGGCGGCCATGAACGGTGGGCGCTCAGTGAGATAGGGTCACGGTCGTAGCCTCCGGACGCCGTCGGGGGTGGATGGACGTGTTACACCACCGCCTTCGCCTCCGCCTGGAGCGTCGGAGGGTGCGCCAGGGAGGACGCCTTCACCACCATCGTCATCCGCGCCGTGCCTTTGGTTCCCCATTGTTGTCATGACGACGGGCATCCTGATTGAGGATGCACGGGCGGCCATCGCTGCTACAGCCGGAGGAGCTCCCGGAGAACTTTATTGTTCTCTGTGAATCTCAGGAGGTCATGGACCGGATCCGCCCTGAGGTGCATGCCCCCTACACCCCTCTGAATGGCAATGCTATGACAATTGCCGCGCAGTCTGCCCCGGTGCTGGAGCAGGCTATGGACGCCATCGAGCAGGTCCTCGACGCGACGGAAGTGCCTGGGGTGGTAGATGTCGAGCAGTATGCCTTGGCGCTGGACCGAACCGCGGATGCTTGCTCCCAAGCTCCAGGTGCGTTCCTCACGACACAGGAGCAGCCAGCTACCAACCTCCTCGATGACCGCTGGGCCACGATCCTGGAGGGACCGCTCCCAGCCTTCACCAATGAGGCCGAGACGCTCGCGTCTGCGCCCCCCTTGGCTCAGGGGGAGTCCCTCTTGGGAGATAGGGCTGGGGACGCTGCAGCCGCCGTCGATGAGGTGCCTCCCATGATCCAGACTGTTGTGGTCGATGAGGAGGACCTGGGCGTCGCCCCACCGACCTCGGATGACGTTGATGGTGTCCGTTCCATTCAGGAGGAGCTGGAAGCTGCAGTCTGCGTACCACTGCAGACGCAGATTCTCTGCAAAAGGCCGCGGCTGCGTCGGGCAAGGACTCCTGTCTCCTCGCTGAGGAGGAGTCATCGCATTGCGGCTAGGCCGCGTGCGGCGAACGCGACCCGGCAGGCGCAAAACATCCTCCTCAAGAAACTCGGGGAGATAGTGCACAAGAGTGCACCCGATGCGGAGGTGGCAAGCAAGTTCAAGGCGGCTTTTGGGGGGAATCTGACAGAGAGGAAGAAGCAGGTAATGCATATCGTGTTGAATGGACAGCTCGACCTGTCGGCCTTGGATTTGGACCTGACTGGATTGGAGGACGAGTTGGCGCACACCTAGAGCGCGGTCTTGGCTCGCTCCGGTAGCTCAATCTGTAGCGATGTAATCCAACGATGGTTTTTAGAGGGGTTGGCGTGAGTTTTGGGATTTGGTAACCTCGGTTACTGTCACTACCTTTTATTGTATTGCTAAAAACTCCTGTCTTCTTAATGAAATGCACGTCGGTGGCGTGTTCTAGAAAAAAAAATTAAAGTCCAAGAATCCTCCAACTGGCAACACCGAATCCAAAGTCCAAGGCATCAAGCACAAAATAAATGTGTGGAAATCTTTGAAAAAATAACAATTCTGCATGACAATCTGAAGCAAGGAAATAATGAATGTCAAGAAATTTTGGAACCCAGGGTAGGCAACATGGATATGGCACATCTAATGTTGATCCTTAGCGGCCAAAATAATGCATCCAGTTACAAAACTCAAGCCATTATATTCCTTCTGACAATTGCACCATATGGAAGGTCCTGTCTCCAAAACAAACCATAAAATAACCGACTTATTTGTTCCAACCCCCCTATAAACATTGTACGATCAATTAAAAAAAACTTCTTAAGGAATCTTCTTATACTTGTTAAGAAGAAATCACATTATATTATTGACCAAGTGCACCATAATTTACTTATTAAGAATTCTTGTTTTACCTGTGTTGGTACTGGCTGCCAACAACTTTTTGGTGCCACATCCACATTGTTTTTGTGCATAATCCATACCCTCACAAAAAACAATCCACATAATTACTGTCTAGTATCCAATCTAAAATGTCAAATTTCTCTAATTTTTCCAAATGATATTGCAAATTATATACTCGTTGTTGGTGTTCACTATGTACGCATTTAACTATCTAACTATATAATATAGTTTATTACTAGCAATCATTTTTTCATTTAAACTGACAATTTTCACACAATAACACGAAAGTTAAGGAAAGGTCATTGTGACTACGCATAAAATTATTATATAGGATATGCTATTTAGTGATGTGCATACCATATGTGGGCATTGCTTCTGACGTCCATTGGTTTTGAAAAGGTTACACTTTGAAAACCTCGCGGTGTAGAATAAGACAGTAAACCTTTTTTTTTAATTCTTCTATAAAAGTTTGTTCTTATGGCCCACAAAAAATGGTAGTATTCTCGAAGTAGATAGTACCTCAAAGGCAATAAAACATTTTATCTCATTTTAAACTTAGGAACTTTTCATCTTTAGAACAATCTGGACATGTTTGATAGAGCCCCCTCTGTTTCAGATTCTCTGACTAAATTTTCTTCTATGATTCTTTAAGGTAAATTATATGGATACAATGACAGGTATGTGGAATAAATTAGGAGAAGCTACTTTTTTAGATCCTAACCTCATAATTCATTTCAAAGAATCACTTTGCATAAGCAGGATAAAATCACCTCTTAATAGAAAGAATTATTTTGACAGAGCTTAATGTAATAATACAAAAGATACCATGAAAGAATCAAACCCATGATTTTCCTCTCTATATTGAAGTGGCAGTGCTCCAACCTCCAAATTATGTTGAATCATTGGATGAGAAATAAAATATACAACGAAAACCACGCAACTTCAGTGATAAACCTAGAATTATAATTTTTTTTGAACTCTAAGAATTTTGAAACTTGGCACATACATTTTTTAGAAAAGGAACTTGGCACACACATGTGTATAGTTTATACATATATGAAATCACATACAAGTGTTGGTATGCAAAATCATTTCTGGAAAACACACAAAAATTGGGGAAAAAAATCAGATACATGTGTAATCAAGGACAAAAATTCTATCCCGAGTGCACATACAAGCGAAATTGAGTACGGTTCCTCCGATGGTTCGCTGCAGAGTTCGTTTTCTGACGCCAAGACAGCTCACAGCCGAGGAGGTCAGCTACTGCTGTTATCCTACAACGACTTTCATATGCTGCTCCCGTTAAAATAAAATGAAAATAGGAAAAACATGGTGCTCTGACTGAATCAGGCTCAGAAACTTCAGAGGTGAGGCGAGACAAAATGGCATCGCATTTTTCAATCCCCGTCATAGATTAGAATCTTCTCACTGGCTAACTGACCGACCGACCTCGCTGGTCTCTCGAGTCCAGATTACTCTCCCACCTGCACCGCTGCACTCGATCCTGGCCGTCAGTTCCTCATCGTGCAGCCGGGTTTGCAGGAGAAGCCGCCTCAGCCAGCCAACCACCTTAGCCTCTGCCTCTAAAAGAGCCTCTGCCTCCGTGTCTTGCTCAGCCTCCGCGAGCTTGACCGGTGAGGAGGCCGTCTCCGCGCACGCAACAGCCAGTAAGGACTCCCCCCGGCGCCGGCCGGCGACCAACGCGGGGGCGGCATGGACCGGCTCGGCGCGAACCCGGCCAACTCCACCCCGCTCACGCCGCTGGGCTTCCTGGAGCGCAGCGCCACCGTGTTCGGCGACTGCCCCTCCGTCGTCTACCACGACACCGTCTACACCTGGTCCCAGACGCACCGGCGCTGCCTCCGACTCGCCTCCGCGCTCGTCTCTCTCGGCGTCTCCCGCGGCGACATCGTAAGCCGACCCCTTCCCCTCGCTCGCCCAATAGTTCCGTCCCGCGGATGGGCTCCCATCCCATGTGCTGTGGAAAGTGGCAACTAACACCGCGCTCCGCTCTCCTGGATTGGATTCCGTCAACCCATGTAGGTGTCCGTGCTGCTGCCCAACGTGCCGGCCATGTACGAGATGCACTTCGGGGTGCCCATGAGCGGCGCCGTGCTCAACACCATCAACACGCGCCTGGACGCGCGCACGGTCGCCGTCCTGCTCCGCCACGCCGGCTCCAAGCTCGTCTTCGTCGACCCGGCGAGCCTCCCGCTGGTCCGGGACGCGCTGAGCCAGCTCCCGCCGGGGCACCCTTTGCCGCGCGTCGTCCCCGTGGAGGACCCGCACGAGAAGGACTTCCCCGCCGCGCCGCCCGGGACGTTGACGTACGAGGCGCTCCTCGACGGTGGCGACCCGGAGTTCGCGTGGGTGCGGCCGCGCAGCGAGTGGGACCCGATGATCCTGAACTACACCTCCGGCACGACGTCGGCGCCCAAGGGCGTGGTGCACTGCCACCGCGGCATCTTCCTGGTCGCCGTCGACACGCTGGTGGAGTGGGCGGTGCCGAAGCAGCCGACGTACCTGTGGACGCTGCCCATGTTCCACGCCAACGGCTGGTGCTTCCCGTGGGGGATGGCGGCGGTGGGCGGCACCAACGTGTGCCTGCGCCGCGTCGACGCCGCCGAGGTGTACGCCACCATCGCGCGGCGCGGGGTGGACCACCTCTGCGGCGCGCCCGTCGTGCTCAACATGCTGGCCAACGCCCCGGACGCCGCGCGGCGGCCGCTCCCGGGGAAGGTGCGCATCCTCACGGCCGGCGCGCCGCCGCCGGCGGCCGTGCTGCACCGCACCGAGTCCATCGGCTTCGAGGTCACCCACGGGTATGGGCTGACCGAGACGGCAGGGCTGGTGGTGTCCTGCGCGTGGAAGGGGGAGTGGAACAAGCTGCCCGGGTCGGAGCGCGCGCGGCTCAAGGCGCGGCAGGGCGTGCGCACGCCCGCCATGGCCGAGGTCGACATCGTCGACGGCGAGACCGGCCGCAGCGTGCCCCGCGATGGGTCCACGATGGGCGAGATCGTGCTCCGCGGCGGGTGCATCATGCTCGGCTACCTCAACGATGAGAAGGCCACCAGGGCGGCGATACGGGACAACGGGTGGTTCTACACGGGGGACGTCGGCGTGATGCACCCGGACGGGTACATGGAGATCCGGGACCGGTCCAAGGACGTGATCATCAGCGGCGGGGAGAACATCAGCAGCGTGGAGGTGGAGTCCGTGCTCTACAACCACCCGGCGGTGAACGAGGCGGCGGTGGTGGCGCGGCCGGACGAGTTCTGGGGCGAGACGCCGTGCGCGTTCGTGAGCCTCAAGGAGGACGGGTCGGGGTCGCCGGGCGCGGTGACCCCGGCGGATGTCATCGCGTGGTGCCGGGAGCACATGCCGCACTACATGGTGCCCAAGACGGTGGTGCTCCGCGCCGAGCTGCCCAAGACCTCCACCGGGAAGATCCAGAAGTACGTGCTCCGGAACCTTGCCAAGGAGATGGGACCCACACGCAAGGGTGCCAGTATCAGCAGCAGGATGTAGTGCCAGTGCTGTGCCGTCGTCTTGCTTGGTACAGTATGGACATGAACATGTGCTCTGCGCCTCTGCTGCAGCTTGTCGTGCCAGTTCTGTTGAGATCAGCAAGCCCACACCGATCCTGGGAAAGGATTTATGATAGTGATACTGCCAGTACAGCAGATATGCCTCCTTTTTTATCTTGGGGTGAATGAATCACAAGGTGAATGGGTGTCATTGATACAGACGATGTGAATTTTATCCGAGTTCAGTGTATTATGATGTGAAATGATCCAACAGATTCATTACTTCTGAGCATGTCTGTATGGAGACGAAAGAAAACAGAGAATTTACTGTACTATTGAAGTTTTGATCTTAAAATTTTGGATTGAGATTATCATGGGTAACAGCTCAAAATTCTAAATTCTAAAAATGGAACATTCAAAAGTTGCTCCTCAAATTTTGAATTTTTTTTTGTCTCTTATTGAAGTTTATTCTTACTATATTTTTTTACTCTTACTTTATTTTTGAATGCAAATCTCTGTCAGGATTTTTTTTTGACACAAAGATACAAAAACCAAATAAGCATACTTGGTCCTGTGTCCTTTTCGTTTGTCCTCGGCAGAAAAAAACTCAGGCAGTCTTATCTTTGTCGAAACAAACAAGAACACAACCGCTCTAGTATACGTACTGTAACAGGCCGAGCATACTAAAAAAAAAGGGAAAATGCTATAGGAGCAGGCGGCAACCGACAACTATAATACCCTTCCCTCCAGTCATGTTCATATCGAGTAAAGATGATACTGACTTACTGTACTCGGAACCTTGAAATAGAACAGAGAAGACGCCAGCGGCAGCAAATGCATTACCAGGTTCAGACTTCAGACGTCATATTCATGTGCATACCAGATAAGGCACCCCTATGGAATGATCTTCTTTGCTGTACTGTAAACAATTAAGCCATCAGCTGTAGTACAAATCCCTTCTTTCGGGACATCGTCAATTGAACCAAACCAGCTCAGCCCATGTCATAATGATCGAAAAAGTAGAAAACAATCAAAAGGACAAGCTGCACAAGTGACAGAAGCATGTGAACTGAAAGAACAAGTGATATTTCAGAGGCAGGTCATGAGGCTGATATATATACTCATCTCTGTGACTCGGTCTCTGTGAATGAAACAAGTGAGAGAAAAAAACCCTCTCTACACAAAACATCCTCGCTTCTTCAACTCATGCTTCTTTCCAATCACCGCCACCCTCTCTGTTAAAGATTGTATCCTCCAGTATTACATGTTACAAGTTTATATATATAAATCACATACACATTGCACAACATTGTACAAGAGTCTCAATGAGACAGAAGAGTTCCAAGCTCATTATTGTTTGAACGCTGGAACTGACCGGCCGATCTTTTACCTGTCAATGCCCTCAATCTTGTCTTCAACCTCCGAGTAGAGCTCCCTGAGCCTGTCCAGGTTCTCCTCCGATGTCTCCCAGTAGCCTCTGCCACTGGCTTCCAGGAAGGTCTGCACCAGCTTCCTGAACGAGTTGGGATTGGTCTCCATGAGCCTCTTCCTCATCGCCTCATCCTCGATGAACGTGGAGTTCGCCTCCTCGTAGACCCAGTTGTCGACCTGTCCCGACGTCGCGCTCCACCCAACGGTGTTGGTGAGGCGCTTCTCGATCTCCCTGACGCCCTCGTAGCCGCTCTTCATCATCCCCTCGTACCACTTGGGGTTCAGCAGCTTGGTCCTCGCGTCGAGGCGCACCGTCTCCGACAGCGTCCTCACCTGGGCGTTCGCCGTGGTGGTGTCGGCGATGTACGACGACGGCGCCCGGCCGTCCTTGCGCAGCCCCTGCACGAGCTTCGTCGGGTCCGAGTCGAAGTAGTGGCTCACGTCCGTCAACGAGATCTCCGACGAGTCGAGGTTCTGGAACGTGGCGTCCGCCGTCGCCAGAGCGAGCTCGAACGCCTTGCGCTTCTCCTTCATGCCGGCCCCCGGAGCGTCGCTGTCGAACGCGAAGGATTTCCGGCTCAGGTACATGTCCTGGAGCTGCTTCTCGTCGGTCCATGACGCGTTCTCCACCGCCAGGTTCACGTTGGACGAGTAGGAGCCTGACGCGTTCGAGAACACCCTTGTCGCCGCCTCTCTCAGCGAGACGCCGAGCTCCTCTGCCTGCTCCTGGGCATGCTTGCGCACGTAGTTCATCTCTGCTGGCTCGTCCAGTTCGGCGACCATCTTCACTGCCCGGTCCAGCAGGTTCATCTGCAGGCATCAAAATGCATTGTCCCGTGAGTACATTATTCAGTTCAGTCAGTGCACTAATGCATCTATGCAAATTGTGTACAAAAGATCAAAGGCAACGAGTGATGTTTGAATTCATACCTGGTTGATGAATAGATCTCTGAAGACACCCGAGCAATTGACGACGACGTCGATCCTTGGGCGTCCAAGCTCCTCAAGGCTGACAGGCTCCACCCGGTTGACACGGCCAAAGGTGTCGGCGATTGGCCGGACACCAATCATCCACAGCACCTGGGCCAACGACTCACCATAGGTCTTGATGTTGTCAGTGCCCCACAAGACAAGTGCAACTGTCTCAGGGTACTTGCCGCCATTGTCGGCCTTCTGCCTCTCCAGGAGACGGTCGACGACGATCTTGGCACTCTTCATGGCAGCTGTGGTTGGGATGGCCTGTGGGTCAAGAGCATGGATGTTCTTCCCTGTCGGGAGCACCTTCGGGTTCCGGATCGGGTCACCGCCAGGGCCAGGCTCGACATAGCTTCCCTCGAGGGCGAGCTTCAAGCTGCCCAGCTCATTGTCTTGCACGACGAGCTTCAAGCACTCCCCCAAGAATCCAAACAGAATCCTCAGCTTCTCTCTGTCTGCTCTGATGAATTTGGTCGTGGACAGGTACTGCACCCATGGTTCCGACTGACCGAAACCAAGTATGTTGCTGAGGTTGTTGGCAACGTTGACGACTTGCCCTTTGCTGTTTGTGGTCTTCTCAACAAAGGCGGTGATGGCGCCACGCGAAGCTTCAGTTATCTGCCTCAGAAGCTCCACGTCGGCGAGAATGCCCTTGTCGCTTCCCCTGTACACATCTTCAATTTCCCTGCCCACTGTGGCAGCAAGTATGCCGGGCAGCGATGTTATGCCATCTTCTGGGCGGTCGAGGGCAGCTATGTTCACCAGTGTGGCCACTGCCTCGATGGCGCTTGGTGGCTCGCCAATCACATGTAGACCACAGGGAAGGAGCCGTGACTCTATCTCCATGATCTTGGCGTACACCTTTCCAACGACCAGGTCACGTTCATTTGGTGGGAGCTCCTCCCCTTCCTCGGGCAGTGGGACATCCTTGTCAAGGTTGCACTGCTTTGCGGTGCTGATGATTGAGCTCACAATCTGATTACCACGCCCGGTGTCCTTGAGAGACTGGTAAGAGGAGATGAGCTCTGACAGCTGCTTGAGCCCCTTGTAGAGACCGGCATTCTCAGCCGGTGGGGTCAGGTAGCTGATGGTGTTTGCATAGCTCCGGCGCTTGGCGACTGTAGCCTCTGATGGGTTGTTTGCAGCATAGTAATAGATGTTGGGGATGTTGCCAATGAGACTGTCAGGGAAGCAAGCATCACTCATCCCAACCTGCTTGCCAGGCATGAACTCCAGGGACCCGTGTGTTCCAAAGTGCAGAACAGCATCAGCCTGGAAGATCTTCTCAACAAAGGTGTAGTATGCTGCAAAGCCATGGTGAGGGCTGGCAGACTTTGAGAACAGAAGCCGCATAGGATCACCTTCATAACCAAAAGTGGGCTGCACTCCGATGAAGACATTGCCATACTGCTTCCCATAGACAAGGAGGTTTTCACCATCAGAATTGAGGTGTCCAGGTGCCTTCCCCCAGTTCTCCTCCAGCAAGGAGGCATAGGAGGTGAGTGCCTGGTACTCGCGCACATTCATGCGGTAAGCAACATTCAGGTTGGGGCTGTTGAATTGAGCTTCCTTGTCATGGATCACCTCCTCGATGAGGGCTTCAGGTGTGTCTGGAAGACCCTCGACGTTGTAGCCGTCCTTCTTGAGGTCTGATAGCACAGAGTAGATGGAGTTGAACACATTCAGATATGCTGCAGTCCCGATGTTGCCCTTGTCAGGTGGGAAACTGAAGACAGTGATTGCCAGTTTCTTCTCCTCCTGCAACCATGCAGACAAAGCAAAAGGTTAATTTTGGAACTTATGCATACAGGGACTGATTGTGCAGTATCAATATTTTTCATCTGATGAACAACATGCCATGAAAGTGCAGAGCCTGTCGTCTTTTATACTAAAGAAATGGCCACATGGAAACAAGAATTGCGAACCCAAAGCATTGGATTCTGCCCTTATACTATATATATTCTTCATTTTGATGGATTTGGCCTTGAGTAAGTTGGAAGCTATCGATTGTCATCCAGTATCATTTATTAATAATTGTCTGTTTTGAGAATATTATTATCATAAAAAGCTTGTGGCGGGGGATCTTCAGTTATGGTTTTCAGCTCAACAACTTCACTATCAATCTGGAATCTATGATAGCATAGCAGGACTGAACCATTACTTCATTTTTTTTTAAAAAAAAAAAAAAACAGGATTGAAGTATTCATTCTATCACAGTTGATGAATTAACATGTAACTAGAATGGGATTGGTCTGGAGTATAACAAATTCTTGTTTCCAGTAGCGGTCAGCTTGACTAGTGAAGTAGCAGAGCTAGTATGTTCGATCAGCATCTAATCTACAAGAGTCATTTGTTACAGACTCGAAATTAGCAGAGTTGTAACATTTCTCTACTCTGTATTAGAATTTACGATCTGTGAAGAACTAATTAGAAGTATACAGCAGGAACCACAGGCACACCTTAGTTTTCCTCTTCAGTTCTGCCCATCTGATGGCTCTGGTGCAGAGTTGCTCCACTCTCTTATGCAATGCATGTGATTTCCCTGCATCAAGCACAAGAAGGAACATTCCCAATTCAGCTAAAGTACATGTGTCCCAAAAATGAGGAAAATACAGGCATTCAGGTATGTCGTCAGGAAACGAGAGAAATGAGGCTTGCCTGTCCTGGGGTCCCGACCGGCGAATACGATGGGCTCCATGCCACCGTCGAGCTCTGGCAGCGCGACCTGCAGCGCCACCTGAATGGGGTGAAGCCCCAAGGTGCTGTTGAGCCACTCTTCCGTGGTCTGGAACACGAGCGGGAGCGCGACAATGTACGGCACGTCGAGCTTCTGCAGCGCGGCAATGGCCTTGGGGTGGTCCTGCCTCGCCGGCCCGCCGACAAGCGCGAACCCGGTGAGAGACACCACGGCGTTCACGAACGGCTTGCCGGTAATCGGATCGACCAGGTAGCGCTGGGTGGGCCCGGAGAAGTCGAGGCCGCCGGCGAAGATGGGAATGACCTTGGCGCCCTTGGCCTCGAGCTCCATGATGACGGCAACGTAGTGGCCGTCGTCTCCCGTGACAATATGGCTCCTCTGCAGCACGAGGCCGATGACAGGCGCGTTGGGGTCCTTGAGCCTGTCGTTGGCGTCCCGGCGCGTGCCGTACCAGTTGAGGTACTCCTTGACGTCCTCGTACATGGTGGGCGCCAGCGGGTGCCAGATGCCGGAGTCGAGGTAGAGCACGGGGTCGTCGTACTTGATGCCGGCGCCCCTGAGCGCCGGCACGTAGGATCCGGCGATCATCTTGAGGAAGTTCTGGAGGTTGTCCGGCGAGCCGCCGAGCCAGAACTGGAGGCTGAGGATGTAGAGCCTGGCGTCCTGCGCCTTGTCGGAGGGCAGGTACTTGAGCACCTTGGGCAGCGTGCGCACGAGCTTGAGCATGCTGTCGGCGAAGTTGCTGGAGTTGGCCTTGTTGCGCTTGAAGAGCTGGAAGAAGGGGCTTTTGGACTGCCCCAGCTGCGACATGCTGAAGGAGCCGAGCTTGTTGAGGCGCATGACCTCGGGCATGGAGGGGAAGACGAGGACGGCGTCCATGCGGTCCCGCTCCTTCTCGACGGCGGCCTTGACCTTGAGCGCGAGCTCCTCGACGAAGATGAGGGAGCCGATGAAGACGTTGGCGTCGGCGAGGTCGGCGCAGAAGGTGGCGTACGTGTCCTCGTCGCGGAGCTCCTCGACGAGGTAGCCCACGACCTCGAACGCGGCGGCGCGACGCGGGTCGGCGTTGAGCTGCTGCACGGCGGCCGTGACGGACGACTGGTACTGCGCCTCCAGCACGACGTAGACGACCTTGACCCGCGGCAGGCCCCGCGGGTCGGCCGGCACGACGCGCCGCACCTCGGGCTTGGTCTGGGTGAACAGGCCGTTGCCCCCGGCGACCGCGCACCGGATGCCGCCGCGGCGCGCCGGCTGGCTGCGCCGGCTGCTGAGGAGGAACGAGTGCAGCGGCACGGGCGCCGCCAGGAGCTGCTGCTGCGCCGCGGCGGCGAATGGGGTGGACACTAGAGACGACGACATGGCGTCTGGACACTAACGCGACGCTCGAGGTCAGTCAGTAAAGGAATCTACACTAATGTAAGGCTGGGTTGAGGATTGTTCTCGGTGGCCAGCCGGCGCCTATTCTTGGCGGCCGCCGTCCGTCGGAAACAGAGCAGTGTAGAAGAAGAAGAAGCGAGCAGGGGAGCGCGGGAAGCTGGAGAATGTATAGGTTGTCCGTCGTCTCCTGGCGGAGGAGAGGACGTACAGGAGCGGCGGAGGGAGTGCCTCGGCGAAGGGGGAGGGGGATTTGGTGGCCGGAGCCGGGACACGTTGGCGCTGACGGGGCGAAGGGAGATAGATGCCAGGCCGGGCGCGGGGGAAGTGGCAAAGGGGGATCGCGATCACCCCGGGGGCGGGCTGTGATTGGCCGCGGGGGATTTCCGGGGCGCCCGCGGCCGGAGGGAGGCGATGAGGCCGCGGATAAGCGGCGGTCGCTGTTGCGGCCCTGCGCGTGGCGCCGACCGCGACCACAGGCACAGCCGCGGGCGGTGGGGGCGCAGAGGACGGGTTGCTTTTCGCTTGATGGGCCGTGGGGGCAATATCAGGCCTCGCGTTCGTGGACGTGGAGGAAGCCCTGGTGCTGGGCTCGGGCGGTGGCGGGCAGACTCCTGTACCTGCCCGTGAGACAAGCGGACAAAAGCTACACCGTCGCCTAAGCTTGTTTCACTTGGATTTTGGCTGCTTTCGGCTTAATTTATAAACGAATGGTTTTTGAAGGAATATACGAGTATATGCATCTACGGTCCCTGTAGGCTGCATGACCGGCGGACTCCGCGAGGATTTGTGTCTAGGACTTACCAGCACTACTACGACAAGGCCACAATCTGACTACTGATCATGGGCCTCGCAGAAATACGGGCCAGGCCACCGTCGGCCCAATACTCTGCTGAGCATGCAAGCAGCACGAGCGGGGCAGAGTCCATGCTGTACTTCTTGTTTGTCTTCCTCGATTCCTAAATTCTCCATCCCAGCACACAACTGTTGTTAACAATATTGATATCAGAGACACAAATTACTTGGCATTCCCCTCGAGTAAACTCATATTAGCGTGTTTTGGAGTTTCGATTCTGGTAGAAAAAATTATGCGAAAAGCGGCAGGGGAAGGCCATTGATTGTGACATGGCCCGTAGGTAAATCTTGAGATCCTATTGGGTTCATCCCATAGGGAGGAGACAAAGAAAAAGTAAAAAGGGACTTACATATTTGCTTGGGATTATCTTAACAATGATGTAGGTGACTGAAAAGCCCCCCTTACCATGGGTGATATCTTTGTGTCCTCCCTTGTGTGGCATCTCACTCGATCATTCTACTCTTACACTTCACATTGTGCTTGCTCAATTCCTGGTGTAGAGGTATATATTAGAGCTTGCCATCCTAGGAAGTGAATCGAGCTAATATTTTCATTTCTAATGACATAATGTGGTTCATAGCTTTGAGAATAGAATTGTGTATGTTGTTGTTCACCCTAGGTTTGTGAAAACTAGCTAGAGCAGAATTATTAGTGCTTAGCTTGCATCTGACCTTTTACTAGTAGTTATTTATGAGTTTCTAGAATTTTAATTTAGATTATTATTCATCTATCTCTAGATATCCAAAGATTTTCCACCTGGGTCATTGGAGCTCTAGTCCGGGAGTGGCGGACGCCATGAGGCCGAGAGCTCAAGGTTCGCATACAATAGCTCCATTATTAAGGACCAAGTGGGTGCCGACGCAACGTGACTCATGAGTCGTGCGATAACTTTGCTTCCTAATCTACACAATTTCTTCCTAATTCTTGTTTGTTTTTGTGTGCATTGGTATCGCTTGCGGCTCTTTGCTAGTAGTGGTTTGAATGCAATTTTTCCCTTGATATAGTGGCAGTGTTATGGTGGAAAAGAAGACCAAGAATAGAATCACCAATTTCCATTGCAATCCATGTTGGCCATCCGAGTTGTCACTCCACATAAGTGAAAATAACATGACATTTGTAATCGTTCTTTCTTAGGTGACAAAAACATAAATACAATTGACAGCAGAAAGTGGACCCTCGTAGGGATGACAAAAGTTAATCCACGTCCATTCTCTTTAACGTATGAACTGAGGTGGATACATGGATATAAAAATAAAACCTATAAAGAGACATCATCCACCCTCGTTAGACAGTCTACAATAATGAAGCAAATCACCACACGTTTCCATCCGCAAACGTACACAACACACTCGTCGCCGAATCCCGGCCGGCGTTCTCGAAAACGGGCGTCGGGAAAGAGGAAAAGGACTTCGCCTTTTTGGTTGCCGTAAAAACAACCTCGGCCGTAAGCACGGCGCACGGGGCGCACGCGATGAGGCACTTTGCATGCCTTGAAAGCGCTGAAACCGCAGCACGGACGACGTAAGCCGAGCGCGCCGCGACGTCCGGAAGACCAGAACCATCACTGCTCCAGCTGTTGTCTGACGGCGGACCAACGGCGGCGTCGTGTTCTTTACACCTCACTCCCTACTGTGTTCCACACGGCCACGGCCAGGCCTTTATATGCAGGGCTTGCGCCTGGCGTCGAGAGGGCGACAGGCGATTCAGTTTCAACTCCTCCGAGCGCTCGGCAGACTTCAGTTGTTGGCATCCAGTTGTCTCTCGGCTCCGGTCTTCGATCTACGAACTGCCATGGTGTCGGCGTCCGGCCGGGTTCCGGCTGCCTGCGCGCTCCTCCTCCTGATGCTTGTTGTCGGTGCCGCCGCCGCCGCCATTGATGCCACCCAGGAGGAGAAGTCGCCGGGGAGCCCTGCCCCTGCACCGTCCCCTTCGAGCTCCATAGGTAAAAACTCCTCTTGTCCCGTGGATGCTGTACATACTTTTTACTTTCTGTACAAATCACCAATGTCTTTCCTCTTCTTCGCTGAATGATGACTAACTGAATGCTTCGAACGAACGTCTCTACTGCAGACTGCGGGAGCGCGTGCGCCGCGCGGTGCGCGCTGTCGTCGCGGCAGAACCTGTGCCGGAGGGCGTGCGGGTCCTGCTGCGCCCGCTGCCACTGCGTGCCGTCAGGCACCGCCGGGAACCACGGCGTCTGCCCCTGCTACGCCGCCATCACCACACGCGGTGGCCGCCCCAAGTGCCCTTGATGAGCACCATTGACACATGAGGCCGCCGCCCCGCCGCCGCGCCCCAAACGCCTCTCTTGTCTTGTGTGTACCAGTAGCAGTACACTAGGTAGACGCAAGTACGTGTATGAACAATAAAGCTATATACGTATGTCTCCGTGCGCGTACGGTCACTACCTGGCACCTGCAATGCAACGCTGACCCGGCCGACCGTTTGTTGCCTGCCGCTGCATGTCGTATCTGTGGCTGAGGTGCGTCACCGCGACGACCGTGCGAGCACGGAGCATGTACGGTAATTAACTTGCATGCTGCGACATGCGAGCGAGCGAGACAGTGGCCAAGAGAAACGGATCCGCGACGAACTCCTCCTCCAGTTGCCCGAGAGCCCCGGCACAAACTGACCCTCCCGGCGAAACCGCACGCGCGCAGTGAGGACCTCGAGACGACCACGCGGGCGGGTGAGCGTCCCCACTGACTCGCGTGCCCGAGCGCTTCAGCTTTTTTCCTTCAAGGCCACACGTCGTACGTGCGTACGTGCAGCTGCCGCCACGATCAGCACGTCGGAAGGAGCGGTCGGTGGTCGGACGTCGGAGAGCGAGATCGAACGAACGAACTGCCGCGCGCAGGAACGAACTGAACAACACTCCCTCTGACGCGGGCGGACGTGTCGGAGAGCGAGATCGTTCGAACGACCATGGCGAGGAGGAGAGCGCAGGAAGAAGAGGAGGAGGAGGACGACGAGGCGGAGGAGTCGGTGGAGCGGGTGTTCGAGGGGCGGGAGGTGCCCGGGTGGCGGGAGCAGGTGACGGCGCGGGCGCTGGCGGTGAGCGCGCTGCTGGGCGCCATGTTCAGCGTCATCGTCATGAAGCTCAACCTCACCACGGGGATCATCCCCTCGCTCAACGTCTCCGCGGGCCTGCTCGGCTTCTTCCTCCTCACCTCCTGGACCAAAGTCCTCGCCAAGGCCGGCCTCACCGGCGTCAGGCCATTCACCCGCCAGGAGAACACCGTCGTCCAGACCTGCGTCGTCGCCTGCTCCGGCATCGCCTTCAGCGGTATGCAATGCATCAAATGTTGCCGTTCATCAATCGCCAGTATTCTGGATCCGAACTTTCCAACCACCAAAGCCTTGCCACAGCGGCATCCACCGCATGGCTTCGAATTTGCAGTTCGTCGTTCATGGATCTAGATTGGGCTTCTCGCGTTTTCCAGACTCTGAATTCTGAATTTCATTCGACGGCGCCGTGCTCTCTGAATTTCAAAATCCGTTGCTGACGGACGCGTCAATTGATCCGGCAGGAGGATTCGGGAGCTACATGTTTGCGATGAGCGAGAGGATCAGCGAGCAATCGGGGGAGACGTGGGACCCGCACAACATCAAGAACCCCGGCCTTGGCTGGATGATCGGCTTCCTCTTCATCGTCAGCTTCCTCGGCCTCTTCTCCGTCGTGCCCCTCAGGAAGGTACGCGCGCACGCAGCTCTGTCTCTGACGCCGCAGCTCTGCATTTCTTCAGCAACGCATTGTATTCATTGCACCGTGTTTGCGCCGGCTTTGTTCAGATAATGATCATCGATTACAAGCTCATCTACCCGAGCGGCACCGCGACTGCCTACCTCATCAACAGCTTCCACACTCCCCAGGGTGCCAAGCTTGCCAAGTAAGTTCTCTGAAAGTCTGAAAAATGATGCATGTGTCTGAACTCTGAAAGTCTGAAACGGTCGCTGCATGCAGGAGACAGGTGAAGACGCTGGGGAAGTTCTTCGCCGGCAGCTTCGCCTGGGGCTTCTTCCAGTGGTTCTACACCGCTGGCGAGGGCTGCGGCTTCATGTCCTTCCCCACGTTCGGCCTCGAGGCCCACAGGCAGAAGTAAGCACACAGCTGGGTGCCGCAAGTGAGCTGATGAATGGTACTTCAGAGTTCAGTCAGCGTTGCAACTGAATTTGTTGCTGCTTTGCACCTGCAGGTTCTTCTTCGATTTCTCGGCGACGTACGTGGGCGTTGGGATGATCTGCCCTTACCTCGTCAACGCCTCCGTCCTCCTGGGGGGCGTGGTCTCGTGGGGCATCATGTGGCCGCTCATCGAGCACAAGAAGGGCGACTGGTACTCGGCCGACCTCAAACCCAGCAGCCTCCGTGGCATCGTCGGCTACCGGGTAGGAGACGGTGGGAGGGAGAGCTCGCTTCGTAGGGCTGTTGCAAATCCATAACCATCTCGAGAGTGATGCAATGCAAATGCAATCCACTGCAGGTGTTCGTCTCCATCGCGCTGATCCTGGGCGACGGCCTGTACAACTTCCTCAAGGTGATGACGAGGACCGTGACCGCGCTGGTGGTGCAGGTGCGCGGGATGATGTCGGCGCCGACGCTCCCCATCTCCCGCGCCGGCGCCGGCGAATCGTTGCCGGCGACGGAGGAGACGTTCGACGACAGGATTCGCACGGAGCTGTTCCTCAAGGACCAGATCCCCAACACGCTTGCGCTGTGCGCGTACCTGGTGATCGCCGTGGTGTCCATCGCCACGGTGCCGCACATCTTCCACCAGCTGCGGTGGTACCACGTGGCGGCGTCGTACGTGATCGCGCCCGTGCTGGCCTTCTGCAACGCGTACGGGTGCGGGCTCACGGACTGGTCCCTGGCCACCACGTACGGCAAGCTGGCCATCTTCACGGTGGGCGCCTGGGCGGCCGCCTCGGACCCCGACGGCAGCGGCAGCGGCGGCATCATCGCGGGGCTCGCCGCGTGCGGCGTGATGATCGGCATCGTGTCGACGGCGTCGGACCTGACGCAGGACTTCAAGACCGGGTACATGACGCTGGCGTCGCCGCGGTCCATGTTCGTGAGCCAGGTGATCGGCACCGCCATGGGCTGCGTGGTGGCGCCGTCCGTGTTCTGGCTCTTCTACAACGCGTTCCCCGACATCGGCATGCCGGGGTCCGAGTACCCGTCCCCGAACGCGCTGGTGTACCGCAACATGGCCATCCTGGGCGTCCAGGGCCTGGGCTCCCTGCCCGGCCACTGCCTCGACCTCTGCATCGCCTTCTTCGCCGCCGCCATCGCCATCAACCTGGCCCGGGACCTCGCGGGCCCCCGCGCCGCCGCCTACATCCCGCTGCCCATGGCCATGGCCATCCCCTTCTACCTCGGCCCCTACTTCGGCATCGACATGTGCATCGGCAGCCTGGTGCGCATGGTGTGGGACAGGCTCGACCCGGCCAGGGCCAAGGCGTTCGCGCCCCCCGTCGCGTCGGGCCTCATCTGCGGCGACGGCATCTGGACGCTGCCGCAGTCCGTGCTGGCGCTCGCCGGCGTCAAGCCGCCCATCTGCATGAAGTTCCTGTCCCGCACCGCCAACGCCAAGGTCGACGCTTTCCTCCACAGCTAGCTAGCGAGCTACCTCCTGATGGAGCAGGAGACTGAAGACCTGCTGCTTGCTGATCTGACACCACCACTACACCACCAACCAACACACTAGCTAGTACTAGGAACGTAGTAGGGGACGCCCCGGGGGCTCGTGTCTTGTTGTTGGCTCGCTTTAGAATCAGATGCTTTTCAATGTGTCACACACTGCTGCCGCATAAATAGCTGCCGCTAGGAAGTACGTATAGGAACTACTACTGCAAGTCTGCTGCTAGGAAGGGAAACGAAAGCCAGCAGTGAAGTAGCAGCAAGTAATACGAGCAGTGCTGAATTTGGGGCGGTGAAGTGAAGCAAGCAGCTAGGTAGCCAGAAGGTCTCTGACTGAACTTCTGAACTGAGAATGCCCTTCCTCTTCTGTAGCCTGTACCCTGCAGTATGTATAGGAGAACTGAATTCTCAGTGCTTGCACTGCATTGCATTGCGGCTCTGGTGCAAGCGGTAGAGCTTTACCGTCTGTGATCAAGAGGTCCAGGGTTCAAGCCCCAGCCTCTGCATATTTATGCAGGGATGGCTATTGGCTATTTTCTCTTCCTCAAATCCCGCAGTGGCAATGGTATGGTTGTTGATGCCTGCGGCTGCTACAATTGCAACTCATCAATCTAATAGTCGAATAGAGTAGGAGCATGTAGCTAGGCTGCGCTATAGATAGGCAGCAGGCTCGTGCAGGATAACACAACACAGCCACAGCGAGCGAGGATAGGAATATCTCGTATGCCCCGTGGGAGATCTGGTTGGTCCCCGCCCCGGACCCCGGCGGCCCCTCACCTGCAGGCAGCCACCCCCGGCGCGCCGGGGCAGGAAGGCTCTGGATCTGCTGCACAGGCACAGCCCGGTGTCAGTGTGGGTCAACCGGCCGGCCACTGCCAGGCCTCGCCTCTCCCTCCGCCCATCATTGCGGATCATGTGATCCGTATAACTCGCTCACTCGCTCGCCTCGCCTCGCCTGGCTCATCTGGCTCACCTGCACTGCACACTCGCATCGCTGGACCGCAGTGCAGTGTCAGTGTGCAGCGCGCTGGCAATGCTAGCAGCCTGCCGCCGCCGCCGCCGCCGCCGCCAGCCCACCGGCACCAGAGCAGGTGACAATCTCCCATCCCCATCGAGAGTGCAAATGCAACAGCTCGGCAGCTCTTTTCTGCTTTGTGCTCGGGAATCGCGCGAAATCCCCCTTGCTTTCAGAGCCTGATCGGGTTGTTGCAGACCTGCAGGGGCAGCCCGCCGTACTCGTGCAGGGTAAATGGCAGATCAGATGGGCGTGATTTCACCACGGTTTGCTGGGGAATGCATGCAATGCATGGATGGAATCGCTGTCTGTCACATGGCTTTATGCCGGGGATTATTTATTTTACGGGCCTTTGGGATGTTGCCAATTGCCATGCCAGCCAAACCAAGAGCCTTTTGCTGCTTGCTTTTCTGTCCCTCGCCCGCCACCAGATCTCTTGCTGCGTGATTTCCACCAGGACAGCAGCCGAGGGCGCCAATTCGCCAAGCACCCACACACCTCCCTGGCCTGGGGGCCTGCAAGGGACTCATGCATCAGTGCTGCTTCATGGCAATTGCCATGGCTGCGTGCGTTACCAGAGCTGCTGCCGCCGTACTGCGTGCGTTAACAGTAACTGATATGGCCGGCAAACGCCACCGCACCTAAACTGAACTGTGGCTTATGCTAAATTTCGCAGGTACTACAACTGGGAATTGCTACTAACTTTTTCTTTTTTGACAAATTGCTACTAACTTTAATTACTACAGTACAGGTTTGGCAGAGGGCCTTTCTGTCCATTCACGAAATAAATAAAAGAAGAAGAAAAAAAAATATGGAGGCTTTGGCTTCAGGTTGTGCTGTTCTGAATGCACAAGCAGCCCCCGCGGCCTGTCAGGTTCAGATTACGGCGAGCAGCGCAAGCACAGATCTGGCGGGGGTTTGAATTTTGAAAACATGACAATTGCACGGCTCAGGTGCTGAATTGCGCTCTGCGGACACGGATCGTCGCTGCTGTGGCTCTGCAAACTGTCAGAACGTTTTCAACGTCAGGTATGGATCCTTCATTAGAGTTGCTGCAACTGCATGCAAGAGAGAGAAGCCTGAAAATTGGTTCGGCGAAGCAACACGAAATCTGAAAACTTCCCTGGTATAATGAATTCTTTTGAATTCAGTGGATCCTGAGTGCATCTTCAGAGCAATGTTTCTTACTGGCACTGAGCAAATTGTGACTGGAATGAGAATTACTTGGCACCAAATTTATTTAGACAGAAAAGAATGCTCAAATTCGGCTCACCAATTGAAGCAACCAGAGCAAAACATCCTAATTGTGCAATATTAGCGAAGGAAGGAATCACCGGAGCGAATAAATCTGCGGTACGGAAATATGGGCAGAAGGCGAAATTCACATCAAGGGAAGAAATCCGCAGTGAAACAAGCCTGGCCAGAACCGTCCCCTACCTGAATTCAACTCACAGAAAACGATCTGAGCCACAATTCACCACTGCACACGAGGGAATTCAAGCTTGGAAGAAGCATAAGCACCAGATGGCGCAAGAACGAACTCCTTGTAAGCGAATTCCCTGAAAGTCGCCGAGAATTACCCCCGGCCACCCACAAAACGCCAAAATTCAGAGCGTGAAGACCAAAATTCCCACGAGCAAGCACCGTAATAGGTAGAATTCTCTCCACGACGCTAGCTAGCATGAGCACACAAGGGAGGCTGCATGGTTTCCATGGGCTTTCTTGAACCATCAACAGGTAGAGCTGGCCGAGCCGATTAAGCGTGAGCCGTGAAGCTCCGCAACTCAATTCACGGCCGGAAGAAGAGAAGCATTCCATCCGTTCACAGTTCAAGAAAGCCTGTGGAAACGATGCTCGCGCACCTTTCTCCACCTCCCCTATTCCGGCGAGAGGCACGCCGACCACAATTCTCGACTCGTACGCCGCCCGCCATCTCCTTGGCAGCGACCGCCCATGGAGAAACAGAGGTAGAGGAGGCTGTGGAGAGAGAGGATGCGAGAGGGGAAGTGGTTGAGATGGAGGGAGGTAGAAAGAGAGTTGCTTTGGAGTGAGAGCAACGGCCCACGGAGGCCGGGGGATATAAATAGCTGCGGCAAGTAACCAACCGGGCTGGCAGGTGGTGTGGCAGTGGGCAGCGCCGCAGCGGCAGCAGCCAGGACTGCAGAGGCACGGGCCGGTACATAGCCGTAGCCTCGTAGCCGGGTACTCTCGGTCCTCTCCTCTGACCTCCCCGTGCCCATGGATGGGCAGGGCAGGGGGCTCATGGCCGGCGGACGGAGGCAGCCAGGCTGCCAGGCCCTCCTTTCCCGTGCGTCTGCCGGCACCCACTCCTCTCGCGGTCGCCATTGATTTAGCCAGGCCTCGTGTGCGCTAGCCGCTATAGCTAGGAGTAGTTCCCTGTCTTTGTTGTTCCGCGCGCTGCATTTTTTATCCTCGTAAAAAACGAAATAGATACTGCTTCGTAGAGGACAGAGACGAAGCAACTGCAGTGTCGGATCGGAGGCCAGGCCAGCTGCATCGATCAATCCATCCACCGATCACATCGCGCACCTACCACTGCACTGCTTGCTTGTTCTGCTTGCCTGAGCTTCTGTGCCCTACGCTAGCTTTAGGCGAGGGTTCCGGGCAGGCCAACCCGGATTAAAACCCCTCCCGGCCGGTCCAGCTCTATCGCCGATAGATCCCGCCGCTGCAACGCTAGCCTGCTCTACTCTACCTAGCCTACGAGATCGGCATTGGCAAATGGCAATGCCTGCCTGTTCGCCGCGTTGGCGCTGCAGGTTTATTTCACCGCGGCTCGCATCGCATCACCGTGAAATGAATCCATGCATCGATCGTGGCATGGCAGGTCGATGGATCCGCCAGATCCGCAACTGAATTCGGGGGGTCGGGATGGTGATGAATGCGATGCGCATCAGGGATTCAGGGTCCAGGCGTGACGCTCGTGGGATGGAAGGCGAGAGGAGTCGCCGGCGACACTGCACACATGCCGCTTATCTTGGGCGCGGCAGCGGCACAAGGCGTACGTGATCCGCATATCCGATCTGCCAAATCGACTGCGCGCCCTAGTGCTGGCTAGCTACCTAGCGGCCCATGCTTCCTCCTTCACACGCATTATTGCTCGAATCAGGGAGCCCGATCGATCGAGACGCCGATCTCTGAAGAACGCCCGGCCGTATCGAGCTCGCTCTCTCGCAGCCTGAATGTCTCGTGCGCCATGAATTTTAGCCATTGCAGTCTGCAAGAACTGAACGAACACAATTTTGCCAACAACCAAAAAAAAAAAAAAAAAAAAAAAAACTACCACTAGTTTGCAGGAGACGACGACTACGGAATAGATCGGACACCAGGGCCATGCCAGCCACCGGAGCAGACGATCGATCGAGATCGAGGAGCACGAGCAACAGACAGGCAGGCAGGAAGGCACACATGCTCCTTCCATTCTTCCAAAAGCGAATAAAAAAGAGGCTTTGTTCGCTTACTCCAGTTGTCCAAGATGTAAAAAAACCCTTCAAGCTTGTCGTGCTTCGGTGTCGCTCGCGCGCGTCCATGTGCCGCCCGGCCGGCTCCGGACTCCGGTGGCTATCGGACAAGGCGCTCCGAGATTTTCTAGCCCGTCTCGAATGCCTCCTGCCTCGCCTTTCTTCATCATGCCCATGTGTTTGCTGCATATACAAACCTCTTCATCTTTCCTGAAACACAAGCGTCTGCTACGCGTCTCCAGAGTCCAATCGGGATGGAAATGGGATGACCAACCGGCAGGACAGGACAGTAAAATAACCCTGTGTTGATTGATGCAAGGCACTGGCAGTGTATTGCCCTCCTTGGCACTGCACTAAATGTAAAGAAGGTCTGGACCACAGGTACTGCCAAGGAAATGGATGGTCCGGACATGGACAGTTCTGTTCTCTGCTGCGTGTTCTCTTCTATGATGAGTGGGGAAATTTTTTTTGTGAAGTCACTGTTGAAACACAGGGTTTTTCTACATGGGGGAAGTACACTGTTAATCTGCCATTGCCATGAGGTCCGGTGAATACTTGCTTGCTGCAATGCTGGCTGTGGCATCCACACACCGACTCCTCCCGTTCCCCAGTGGCCGTCGCTGTCATGAACATATGACACCACCATGCATGCAACATTCGCCATATGATTGAGTAACAAAGCCTGCTTTATTTGCTGCAAGGATATCATTGTCGATTTGTCGTCGTCTTCGTCGGGGAAAAGAGGTGGATGATCAATGATGGCAGCAGAAAAATGTGTGCTTTTACAGTCAGACAGCAGTAATGGGCTGGTGGCGATTGGCGATTGCCAACCGATACAAATTGTGTGAGGTGAGGTGAGGTGAGGCGAGGTCATTACACATACTCCTACTACAGAGCTGTGTATGTCCTGTTCCGATTTGTTTGCCTTCATCAGTGCTTGCTGCTTGGCCAGGGTGGCTACCAGTACCATCAACAGCGCCCTACTACAAATCTGCATCGATCTGTTTGTTACCTGTTCTGTCTTGGCATTATCTACCTGTAAAAGGAGTGCGAGGTGGGGGGGTTCTGTTTGTTACAGGCGGCGGCATGCAGATGCAGCTCCCAGCTTCAACCTGACGGCAAGTGCACGGCAGCAACAGCTTATCAGTTATCAGTGGCATGGCCACCATTTAAATTTAAATTTAAATCCCAGGAAACACGCAGCAGCCAGCCAGAGACGAGCAGGGCGAGGTGTTGTAGAAGGAGCTGCAGAGCACACAGGCCAAAGGGCCCGGGAAATAGCTCTGGCAGTCTGGCGGCACTGGCAGCGGTACGGCCGAGCGGGCCAATTCACGGCACCGATCGGAAAGCGGATTTCTGTTGGATCTGAAGCCGATCGACCGGCGGCAGCCAGTCAGCCTGCCGGCCGGCATTATTGTTTATTCCCCCGGCCGGGCGGAGGGTGAGCCAGCCAGCCCAGCCAGGGGTGACGGCGCGGCGTCGGCATGCATGTGCCATTTGTGAATCTTTGAGCTGTAAAGACCAGCGGGCCGGCGTCGCCCTCCCTGGCTCCCTCTCAGAGTCTCGTCGGGTCTCGCTCTGGGCAGTGCAATGCAAGTGCAGACTGCGCAGCACACAGCCACACACCCAAAGAAGATCCACATGAACCGCGCCGGCGGCGACGCAGGCAGCAGCTTTCTGCTAGCTTTCGCCACAAATGTAGCGTGACGCGTCGAATTCAACCGCTACTAAAATATAAAGATCTGTCTGTCGGTACACGAGCAGAGCAGTATAGTTTGCGCCATGCCGCGGTGCTGCGGGCCGAGCGCGGCGCGGCTCGCACATGCATGGCAACATGCCGAGGTCCGGCGCTGCCGGGGCCGGCCAGCCTTGCTTGTTCCTCGCCATCCGCCACGGCCGGCTTTTGTTTTTGCCTCTGCCATCTACCCGCCGTTGACATCGCCAACCGCCGGCGACGTAGGGGTACGGTCGTCGTCGATCGGCGCATGGCCGCATGCGGATTATGCGCGTCACGTGCCACGTCTAACCATGTGCCTATGATGATGCACGTCGTACACTGACCAAAGCTAAGCGAAATCGCATTCGGCAGGCGTGTGGTTAAACTAGGGACTGTGGTACGGAACCACCACACCACACCCCCACCCCCCCCCCCCCCCCCCCCCCAACAGCGGCCAGCCTGGCCGAGCTGTCAGCAGAGCAAGTTGCAGGGCGGCAGATGAGGGCGTAGCTAATAGTAGTAGTAGCCCAGCACATGTCATGTGGCCGCAGGGAACAGAGTGGATGAGCTTGTGTTGTGTGGATCATAAACTAAAAAACTTTAGTAGACAATTAAAATCGAGTTCTAGAACATTCAAACGGGTGAACTAAACTTTTATTAGTCCAGCTCAACTAATTGTTTGAAACTAAACTTTTTTAGTCGCCTAAACTTCAATTACCTGAATTTTAGTAGAACTAGTTCAGGTGATCTCTTATTACCTCATTCTCTCGGAGAGATCGATCCAGGGTCGATCTGTCATGTGTTCTTCACGTCAGGGTTCCGGGAACAGCGGGGCATGAAAGGACGGCCAATCAATCGGCGCAAGCAATCTCGCTTGCGATGCAAGGCCGGACACGCACGGACACGTACCTACGTGCCCGCGCGCGCGCCGCTCGCGCGCGGCTGCCGGCAGTGGGACGATCGATCGATCGATCGATCATCTTCTTCTTCCTCGCGTCCCATCAGAGATCGATCGATCAATCCATGCGCCATGCATGGTCCTCGATCCATGACTTCGTTCAACGACTCGCCGGAGTGAATAATTCGCGTTTGGTACTGACGTACAGTAGTACTACATGCAGTGGAGACTGGATCGAGTTGAGGGTTTGTCGCCGTCGTTCGAGAAAGGCCGATCGTCCCACGCCCTCGCTACATCGATCATCTTCTTCCTCCGTTAGCCAGTAGCCAGCCTGCAACAGCAGTTGCTTGCCATGGCAGCCTGCCTGTACTGCACGATCGATCCATAAATAGCAAGAAGCCAAGGAGCAAGAGCTAATGGGCGGTGGCGGCGCGCGTACGTGCGCGCTCCCGAAAAGCCGGTCCGGGCCCCACCACCACACGACGTAAACAGTAACGTGACGGGATAGTGGGTTACGGATATGCTTTCTTTTCATCACGCCACCGTGTTGGTACAGACAGCAGTATACATGCTTTACTCGTGGCTCGTATACAGCTACTATGCTCAGAAAAGTCAGAAGATTTCGTAATTCCGTCCATGCAAAGATCGACAGAACCCGACCAGGCAAAGGAAACGGCAGCCGCAGACAAATGGATTCTTTAATAAAAAAAATACAAACAAATTTTTACTACTAGTAGTAGTATATCAGAATAGTAACAAAGTGAACTGATGACATGAATGCAGTTGCGTCAGTCGCTAGTCAGAAGAAACATTCAACGAACTGGTGCATTCACGCTCATCAAAAATTACAAGCTGATGATTTCGTGCAAACCACACAAAAGAACAAACAAAAAGGAAGCCAAATGGTTGCAAAGTCTAAATGCAAACGTGAGCCACTTTCTGTTTGGGCGAACAAGCCCAAAATCATGGTTGAATTTGAATACCATCGGTCATGAGGACATAAATGGTTGAATGAATGCCAGACATGTACTACATGGTTACATCAAGTAGTAAATGTTACAATAATGTTTTACCTATATACATGTCAGTGTATTAACATCAACGGGGTACATGATTTTTTTTTCCCAACATCTTAGCATCACTCGAAGCCACTGTCAGATTTAACCACGATGACCACTTCTCTGCATGGTGAAGCTTCGATCTTCAACTCTGTTGAAAAAGGCAGTGATGATGACGCAGGATTTTAGATACTGCAATTTATTGCAAGGCCATCAGCACCTTATGATTGTCTGCAGGCAATGAATGCGCAGGCCACATGGTATTTCAGCATCTGCCAAAATTGTTCTACTCAATCAATGTGAGTGACATCCTCATGAACAGCTAATGCCCTTCCTCCAAAATATGGGTAATTTTGTCCCTGAACGACTTCAGTTATTCAAACTAATCTGTTGGTGGTCAACTGAGGTTCACAAATCATGATTCTGGGTAACAGAACCATCTTGAATTGGAACAACTAATTCCATACATGTCTCAATTGCTGGGGACAGTAAGAACTTATCACTGAAACCTACATGTAAACGAAACTATTTGTTAGTTCATGACTGACGAGGAACATGAAAAATGGACTTAACTCTACTGATCTATACCTCATTACCTCTAAAGAAGTTTTGCCCCTGAATTATCCTGCAACTTGCCAGTGTTTGAGTATCGCAACAGAACTCTGGAAATTGGATAAGGGCAACCAAAGAATCTAACAATGTTCCGCAAACCCCTCTCTCCATGCAAGGGATTTGGTGAACTTATATGGTTGAGGTATGTGTTTCCTTCATAGATATAACTAAGCTGCTGGCACAGTAATACACCTATACCAGCATTGACTGATAAACTAGCGAAGGCTAGATATACCAGAATTAGACCCCTTGCTGACAAGAAGAAGGCAGAGCCTGCAACCGTAGTAACTATCTCCAACAATAGTTTCCAAAAACTCATTGAATGAATGTTTGATGCTAGGTTTGGAAAATCAACAGAGGGCCATATCTGATAACTCGCATATATGGTCATCCCAGCAGCATAAGAACAACTAATAACCACAGATATAAGAAAAATGACAAACACTTGATGATTTGAAGCTCCCACACAGTTGCCAATCTGCACTTGAACAGAAGGAGAAAAAATGAATAAACAAGTGATAACTAACAAGCAACCCAAAAAAACAAACATCCGAATACAGTTACCATACTTACAAATGGGCAATGATGATCCATGTCAACCACACACATTTTACAAGATCGGCAGTGATGTGCTCTGGGTGGCTTTGGTTTATTACAGTATGTACAAAAGGTATAGTTCTCAAGATCCTTTTTCCCAACCATGGGATAGCTGCCCCACCGTATACTTGGTGGTGCGCCTGCAGATTTAAAAGAGGCCAAGCAATAGCTTGTGATGGTAAATGCAGCCAACACAGCTGTTACCGTGCAGTGAAAGATGCCACAAAATTTGCTGATTTTGAAAACAATAGGATATACTGCCCAGACCCCACCACCTGTGTTAACAAAATAACAGGCTAAATAAACAACTGACCAAGAAATAAAATTGGTAAATATCACTAGCAGAACTAAGTACCCAACTTGCTTGGGACTGAAAGGCTATGAAATAAATGAATAACTGTGACAGACAAGCTATAAATTATGTTGATGGCAAGAGATAGGGAACACATACATATAACAAAGAGCATGAAAAGGATGAGCACAGTCACAAAGAATCTGTCCCGTAGACGCCTCCAGTGGGAAAACCATATACTATCAGGTTTCCTTGTGGTCTGGTTGCCCTGCGTAATGGCTCCACACCAGCCACACTTATAGATAGGTGAATAACTCGCAAAAACAAGCCGGAGCCCACAGCCCCAACATGTGGCTTCATGATCTTCCGGTATGGATGTGACGGATTGCTCTACCTGAACAAAAGGAGGGTGGCAATTAACACAATGCTGGAGATGATAAGACAGTTATGCATGAATAAGGAATACCATAATCGCAGATGCGCAAAAGCATAAGATCTATACATGGATGGTGTCTCTCAACCATCCTTTCCACAGGACTCGATGCCAAAGTAATCTTGAGTGGAACTTCCAACCCATATCTACAGTTACTTCACTTAATACTAAATCTAACATGATATTAGCAAGTTTCGCTTACGACAGACAACATATCCTCATTTTTTTTCAATTCTGCTACCGTTGCAGTTGGCTAGTAACTGGTCAATTATCGATTACCATACATATACGTATCCGTTAAGTCTAAGCCTAAACTCTGAACTTGAGTAAGGTATCCATAAAAGGATCTTGCGGTCAGTGGCGGAGCCGCACCCCCCTATACTCCGTATATGTATTTATATATGCAGGGAGGCAGCGACAAGAAGCCAGCAAGTGCAAGGAAGGAGGCTAGCAAGGAAGCTTATACGTCAAGAACGAAGCTAGCAAGTTTAGGGAAGAAGCTAGGAAGTGTATACGTCCATTTGCACACATTAGGGGAGAAACAAGCAAGCGAGTTGCAAGTATATACGTCTATGTACACAAGTGTTTTCATGACATGGAGTTCGCAGTTTATATTAGTAAAAATGTTAGAAAAACAATATTGATATATACACTTGTTATGATATTTACAGGGTGTCATGGTATTGTCCGGCCCCCCCTTAATCAAAAGTTGCCACTGCTTGCGGTTAATAACCCCTGGTATACAAAATCCATCCTAATCATTACAGTAAAGCTGTCATCACAGACTGCTTTCGCTATGGGCAAGCATCCAGGCCAACCAACCTG
Organism: Bothriochloa decipiens; assembly: GCA_023333625.1. NCBI lineage: Eukaryota > Viridiplantae > Streptophyta > Magnoliopsida > Poales > Poaceae > Bothriochloa > Bothriochloa decipiens. Next base: position 1,678,683 of record CM041642.1, read on the forward strand.
CACTATCTAGTTAATTCCATATTCCAACGGTAGGGACACATGAAGCAAGAAAAACAAGGGTAACCACATCATCAGGGAACTGAAAAGACAGACACACTAGACGGCCGGCACTGCTATCCGAGACTGTTAAATCTATCAAGAGCACCGGAAGTAGGGGGATCCTATCCGTTGACCCAATCGGCGCTCGTCTCCAGGATTTTGAAAAAGAAAGGCACGAACCTCCAGCAGCGGGCGCTGCTGCTCCCGCTCCGGCTCCGCCATCGCACCCGCCGGCCGCCGGGCAGATCCAAGGGGCGAGCGAGGCCGCAAGGTGGGTAGAGAGCAGGAGGCCTACGGTCCGGATCGGCGCGCGGTGGTGGGATTACTTCGCAAGGGGGGTTTGGAGCGTGGAGCCGAGGTGGAGGAGAATGTTTTTTTCCCCTGTGGATATTTCAACGACGAGCAAAGGGCGCTGACGACGCGGTAGCAAAAGCCGAAGGAGAAAGAGGGGGCACGCGGAGCGGAGCCGGCACGACGATGCAGACGCGAATTTGTGCTGCGACTGCCGAGGCAGCTCAAGGGTTGGATGGGAAGGAGCCAAGGAGGGAGGATACGGCCATACGGGAGCCGGCGGACGTGTCGCCGCGCTGGTTGGTGGTTGGTCCGAGTCTCCAAGGGCGGTTGATGGCGACTTGGGTCTGTTAACAGCTGGTTATTACTGATACATTATTCTCCTGCTTTATTTGGTGATGACAATTGACAATGATATCGAGCACGAGTATACAGTTCGGATCTATTCAAGTGCGCAACGCTCGATGATCTTCCACAATAGATCATTTTATTTTATTTATATAAATTCCACCGTAGTATTAGACCATTTAGAGATTGGCTAGCTCGATCAGACCGTGGCTGACATTGGCCATTGATTACCTCAAAAAACCAAAATGGCCATTGACCGCGGACAAGGCTGAGGCTGGCGTTTGGATATCGGCCCAAGATTTTGACGTCTAATTCCCAAAAAAAAAAAAAAGGTTTGGTCTTGCATTGATCCTAACTCAAAACAAAAATATTATTGTTACACCCATCATGCTATATGGTTAGGCATACACTGAAACCATAATTTAGAATTATTATTCTTATTGGTATACCTTTGCCCACCTTAGTGAAACAGTTGGAGGGGTGTTCGGCTAAGGGCTATTTGGCTGGTGGTTCATGCTGCTCATAAACCAATTGACTTCATTACTCAAAAAAAAAACCAATTGACTTCAAACCAACAGGACGTACAGTATATGTATAAAAAGATTCACGACGACACGAAATGAATGCCAATCATCCCTGGCCCGCGATGGATGAGCAAAATGCTCTCAACATCCAGGGTTGCAAAATCTGAAAACACATGCACATTGTGTTTGCGTAGAGCTGAGAGAAACTAGGTAGGATACCGCAGTTTTTTAGTATCAAACAATCGGCACGAGTATATTATCCCAAAGACAAGTCATACGCACGCTAGCGTTGGCTAACAGAAGCTATTTAAAATGCCGGTGAGCATCACTAGAACTCAACAACGTAGCATCGTCCAAACGAACGAACAAATTGACAGAAGGTGTTCCTATCTCCTCGTTTTGCCGATGTTCACTTGTATGTATCTGATGATGCCATCATATCTCATATGTCAGCAGCAAGGAAGTTGCCAGACAAGGAAACCTGCCAATTGAAGAAGCAGCAGTAAGCATGGCATCAAAACGCAGAATGCTGATCTGACTACAATCGACATAGTTGATCACCTCTAGAATAGTACAGGAGAGGAAAATATAGTAAGACTGCTTACCTTCTCGCCAGGCTTGAATGGTGGAAGACCTCTGTAAGGACAGGTTCCACATCGAAAGGCATCACCCAACCCACACTGCAAGAATCATTTACAGAGATCACCAGCCACCATAAGTAACCTGAGTTAACGCATGCTAGAGCATAAAGTGCCATTTAATTCTCTAAGTAATACTTACACTGCCACAAGCTGACTGTGGGTTGTTGATCTGTTCTGCAGTGAGCTCTAGCTTCCCAACCTTCTCCTCAGACTCAGCCCTGCCACAAGTACAGTTCTTGCACGCCTTCTTTGCTGCCCCAACTTCACAATCCCCGACTGGTGAAAAACATCAGTTAACTGTTTAGGATCCAAACCTAAACTGGCTATTGCTTACAAAATTGAACTAAGTTGATGGGGGTTTGTTACTGTACCAACTGGAAGCTGTGGTTTCTTCAGGTCCTCTTCAGTCAAGAGGCTGTCTTCATCAATCAGATCAGAGTCATCATCAATTTGAATCTTGGGAAGGGCCCTCGTTGCTTTTGTTGCTTTCTTGAGGGGAAAAGAAGAGCCCACGCTCCAGCTAGCCTTCTTTGCCTTAACCTACAAGTGGTTCAAATTAGCACCAAACCTAAAGCCTGCACAGCAATATTAACATATTATACACATGAACTTAGATAACTCACTGTAACAGATTGCACGCTATCCTGCGAGTTTGCAGCAGAAGATTGCACCTCAGCAAATCCTCCCATCAGTAACTTGCGCTCAATATCAGTGTTTGGCTAACAGAGAATCATAAAAATTAGGCACTTTATATTAACGGTGCGAGACAAACGAGATAAGACAAATTCTGATAAGCTACCTTCTGACTGGATGAGGGCGCAGGGCTCTGCACCAGTACTCTTCCACCAGCTTTCAGCACCCGATTGATTTCAGCAACCAATTGCTCCCTCAAGCTTTCCACGTTTTTAATGACTGCAAGAACCGCACCAACTGATGCATCCTCAAAAGGCAACTTTCCACCTGTTGCATGCCAGAACAATAGTTTGGTTACAGTTTTGTGATAATAAACCAAAGTGGACACAAGGAGGACATGGCATACAAACCCTAACACAAACCAAAATCAAACATTATTAAAACCCTAACACAAATCAAAATCAAACATTGTTAAGTGTCTAATGTAGCTCCCAAAATCAGAAATACTAGCATTTGTCCTATCCATAACAACACACACGAGCCAAGTCCATAGTCAAGAAGCATATATTACTGATCCATTAAATTCAAATTCAGATGTTGAATCCATGGCTAAAACTGTTTGTTCCATTTTGAAAGTATAATCCTAACTTTCATCTCTGGCTGATCTGGAAAATATCTTCCTCTTCTTTTACCTCATATTTTTTCTACTTAGTGTGAAATAGCGATAGGTAGATTAGTGTGTAGAGCAATTCACTTTGATCATGAAATATTGATGTGGATTTTAGGGTCAATATCATTTGAATAAATTGGGAAGCTTTCTCAGATTCTCCGTTCACATTCCAAATATCATATAGGTAGACATGGATAACACTTGCGTGGGTATGTGCTTTCAGTGTCAGATGAATACCTAGCTTCGTTTGCTCGTTTAGTTTTTCTGTTTCTTTATTTATTGTTATAATAACCTTATCACATAGTTAATTTTACAAGCAGGTCATTACTTTGTTGAATCGGCTGGCTCCATACTCAGACATCTACATTTCAGATGTTTGGGTAAAACAACTTTAGCCTCCCAACAAGATGATAAGGAGACAAACGAACACACGGATGATGGGGTTAACAAAAGTGTTGGAGCAAGTACTGAAGCTTCAAGTGAAGCCAATAATGTGCCAGGAACTAAGAAGGCACAGGAAGCAGGTTCACATGATTCTGTATCGAAGTCTAACAGAAAGAGGAGAACTACTAAACGAACTGCATTTTCTGATTCAGATTCAGAAGACCTAGACCAATCAAAGGAGGACCTTGTGAAGCCGCTTCTTGAGAAAGAAGCATGACCAAAGTCTACTCTAGAAAGCACTTATTTCTGAACTCTAGTCTCGACTCAGGTGCCAGTTAGCATAGGTGAATTCAGTTCAACCAGGTACTCGATTATTATTATTCTTCCTGAACATGTGCAGATCAAGTAAAAATAAAAATTTCTGTAATCGTGAACTAAAACTACTACTACAACAATGATTCACTAAAGCTTATAACGTTTAGCCCATGATAGGCACCCTACTAATCTATACAGTTTGCGGAACAGGCATACGAAGTCAAAAAAAAAAAAAGAACAGCATGACACAGCAAGTAATACTAACGCATTTTTTTCTTTTAGCAGGGGTTTAGGAAGTCCTAACTTCGCCTATGTTGATTGGAAGACTTTCTTGAGTCATTTCAACATAGCCGGTCCCAAGCCCGGATAAAGGAGGAGGGTGTGTTAGGTGCGGCTAGCCAACATTTCAAAACCAGCCACTCTCATGGATATGAAACCCACAAGAGATTCGTTGGGACGTAACCCTCTTAGCGACGCGCTACATCGGAACCCGGGTGTAGTGTCAAATATGCAAGGGCCGGATCGTCATCCCCTTAGTGGCGCGTCGTATCGTGATCCGGGTACGATGATAAATGAGCAAGGGTTGGGTCGTCGCAACCTTTGTGACGCGCTATATCTGCGCCCGGGTGTAGTGAAAAATGAGCAAGGGTCTTCGCACTTCCCTCGACGGGTGCGAAGGGTAAGGAAGCTAGCCGAACCAACTAGGATTCGTCTAGGTAGCTGGAATGTAGGGTCCCTAACGGGTAAGTTAAGAGAGTTAGTCGATACAGCAATTAGGAGGCGTGTAAATATTTTATGCGTTCAGGAGACTAAATGGAAGGGCCAGAAGGCGAAGGAGGTGGAGGATACTGGCTACAAACTTTGGTACACGGGGACAACATCGGGTAGGAATGGTGTAGGCATCTTGATCGACAGGAGCCTTAAGGATGGAGTAGTTGAGGTGCGGAGGCAAGGCGACCGGATTATCCTAGTCCGGTTGGTAGTTGGAGATTTGGCTCTGAATGTGATCAGTGCCTATGCCCCACAGGTAGGTCTTTGCGAGAGCACTAAGAGGCAGTTTTGGGAAGATCTCGATAGCATGGTTAGTACTGTGCCTATCAGCGAGAAACTCTTCATAGGAGGAGACCTCAACGGCCATGTGGGTGCGACTAATGTAGGTTTCGAGCGGGTGCATGGGGGTTTCGGGTATGGTAGTAGAAATAAAGAGGGGGGGGATGTTTTGAACTTCGCGTTGGCCTACGATTTGTTGATAGCGAACACCGTCTTTAAGAAGAGGGAATCCCATCTAGTGACCTTTCGTAGCGGACAACACCTGAGTCAGATCGACTTTATCCTTGCAAGGAGGAGGGATAGACGTGCTTGGTTAGATTGTAAGGTGTTACCTGGGGAGTGTGTTGTCCCTCAACACAAGCTTGTGGTGGCGGATTTTCGCTTTCGGGTACGTGTCCATCGGGACAATCGGGCCAAGATTGCGAGAACAAAATGGTGGAAGCTTAGGGGGGAAGCAGCGCAAACATTTAAGGAGAGGATGTTAGATGAGGGGCCGTGGGAAGAAGGAGAAGATGCAGATGACATGTGGCTAAAGATGCAACATGTGTTCGGAAGGTGGCTTCGGATGTGTTTGGAGTGAGTAGGGGAGGCAAACGGGAAGCGAAAGACACCTGGTGGTGGAATGACGAGGTGCAAAGGGCTATTAGGGAGAAGGAGTGGTTCAAGCGCCTCCATCATGACAAGAGTGCAGCCAACATTGAGGGCTATAAAATAGCGAAGAGGGCTGCAAAACGAGCGGTGAGTGTAGCAAAAGGTCAGGCGTATGATGACCTTTATCAGCGACTAGGCACGAAGGAAGGGGAGAAGGACATTTATAGGATGGCTAGGATCCGCGAGAGGAAGACGAGGGACATCAACCAAATCAAATGCATCAAGGATGGGACGGATCAACTTTTGGTGAGGGATGAGGAGATCAAGGACAGGTGGAGAGAGTACTTTGACAAGTTGTTTAATGGGAAGAATGAGGGTCCTACCTTGGAGTTGGATGACTCATTTGACGACACCAACAGACGTTTCGTGAGGAGATTTCAGGAGGCAGAGATCGGGGAGGCTTTGAAGAGGATGAAGGGAGGTAAAGCGATGGGCCCTGACGGTATCCCCATTGAGATGTGGAGATGCCTAGGTGCCAGAGCGATAGTATGGTTAACTAAGTTTTTTAACCTCATTTTTCGGTCAAACAAGATGCCTGAAGAATGGAGGAGAAGTATATTAGTACCGATCTTCAAGAACAAGGGAGATGTTCAAAGTTGTACTAATTACCGTGGGATTAAGTTGATGAGCCATACGATGAAGCTCTGGGAGAGGGTTATCGAGCATCGCCTAAGAAGAGTGACAAGTGTGACCCAAAATCAATTTGGGTTTATGCCTGGTAGGTCGACCATGGAGGCAATTTTCTTATTACGACAGTTGATGGAGAGGTATAGGGAGCAGAAGAAGGACTTGCACATGGTCTTTATTGACCTCGAGAAGGCATATGACAAAGTACCGAGAAATGTCATGTGGTGGGCCTTGGAAAAGCACAACGTCCCAACTAAGTACATCACCCTCATCAAGGATATGTACAGGGATGTGGTGACGTGTGTCCGAACATGTGATGGCGACACCAGTGACTTTCCAATTAAAATAGGACTACATCAAGGGTCGGCATTGAGCCCTTATTTATTTGCTTTGGTGATGGATGAGGTCACAAGGGACATGCAAGGTGATATCCCTTGGTGTATGCTCTTTGCTGATGATGTGGTGCTAGTGGATGAGACTAGGGCAGGGGTTAATAGGAAGTTAGAACTATGGAGGCACACGTTAGAGTCGAAAGGGTTTAGACTTAGTAGGACCAAGACCGAGTACATGAGGTGCGATTTCAGCGCGACTAGGAATGAGGAGGGAGACGTTAGCCTCGATGGGCAAGTGGTGGCCAAGAAGGATACTTTTCGGTATTTAGGATCGATGCTACAAAAGGATGGTGACATTGATGAAGATGTTAGGCATAGAATTTCAGCCGGTTGGTTGAAATGGCGTCAAGCTTCAGGCGTCCTCTGTGACAGAAGGGTGCCTCAGAAGTTAAAAGGTAAGTTTTATAGGACAGCGATTCGTCCGGCGATGTTATACGGTGCTGAATGTTGGCCTACAAAAAGACGACATATCCAGCAATTGAGTATAGCAGAGATGCGTATGTTACGATGGTGTTGTGGGCACACAAGGAGGGATAGAGTCCGGAACGACGATATTCGGGATAGGGTTGGGGTGGCACCAATTGAGGAAAAATCGATTCAACACCGGTTGAGATGGTTTGGCCATGTCCAACGGAGGCCTCCGGAGGCACCGGTGCATAGTGGGGTTCTAAAGCGGGTCGATAATGTAAAGAGAGGTAGAGGTCGACCTAAACTGACTTGGGACGAGTCGGTTAAGAGAGACCTTAAGGAGTGGAATATCCCTAAGGATTTAGCTATGGATAGGAGCGCTTGGAGACTAGCAATTAACGTGTCTGAACCATAATCTTTTTCTTGTACCATTTATGTGTTCTTTGTTTTCATGCCTCTTTTGGGTTTCATCTCTAGCCTACCCCAACTTGCTTGGGACAAAAGGCTGTGTTGTTGTTGTTGTTGTTGTAGGGGTTTAGGAAGTCCCAGGAACATAAAGTTTGGTGCGAGAGCTGAAAGGAAACTACAGCAAGGTTCACCCAAGCAGCCAAGAGTACCATGTCAATAAAATTCGAGCAGGTATACATTGCTTGCACTGGATCACAGACAGGGAGCAGTGTTTGTGCAGTGTCTATCGCCTTCTATCATTTTTTTCATAAAAATATCAAGGGGGAGAGATACCTCCCGATCCCAGGAGCATGGTTTGATGAACTAATTCCCGAATTAAAGTACGAAACCACACCAGAAGGCTCGCTAATTGAAGCATGAAAAAAAAAACAAGACGAATTTACGGTTCCCGCATCCACACACGCACGCACGCACGAACTCGCCCTTCACCGCCAACGACCGCACGAACCGGTGAGCATAGGACGAGGAAGAAAATGAAGAGAGGGCAAGATGGGGGCCAAAGGTAGCTAGCTCACCGAGCGCGGCGCACTGGGTGATGACGGCGACCTCCTCCCGCGAGACCTCGGCTGCGGCCGCCAGATCCCCCACCGCCCGGATCGGCAGCGCCACTTCGTCCGTTACCGCGAGCGCCGCCGCCATGGAGTCCGCCCAACCTGCACACGAGCACGCCCAGAACCAGAAGGACTCGGTGAAAAAAGTATCCCAGCCGATTGAGGAATTAGGGTTTGTTCAGCGGGATTTTATCTGGCCGCCCCCGGATTCATTTTCTACCTGAGATTGAGAAGAAGAGGCGAATTTGGTTTGCCTCCCTACCCTCTCGAAGCTTCACCAGGGAAGGAAAGAAAAACCAGGGTGGGGAACTGGGAGAGCCGAGAGGGGAGAGCAATGACGTCTTCCTTCTGCGAGAGCACAAACAGGCCGTGCGGCCGAGAGATGGGTCGGCGGCGACTCGGCGCAACGGCGATCGGGTCAAAACACTGCGGGGCGTGGCGCGGCCCACTGCTCTTCACTGGCCCGACCCGGACGGGATGGGACGCGTTCTGTTTCCGTCGATGCAAAATGCTGTGCAAAATGCCTTTGCTTTTTTTTTTAGGAGATGCTGTTGCTGCCTCGCTGGGCGCTTGGGCCAACAATTACTTAGAGTTTACTCCTGGGCTCTACTTGGGCCGCAACTAGGGCCACGGCCCTAACGTCCCTAGGCCTAA
>CM041642.1:1691420-1717277 GCA_023333625.1 Bothriochloa decipiens
TTTTTTGAGATAAGGACATGAGGCTTTCTTGGCCCATGGCCATTGCTAAGGGTATGGTTTTAGATAAAAAAAATGATAATTGTTAGCCAGCTGAAAATAGTTATTTATTTATTTACTAAATTAGCCATACTCATCCAACAGAGGGAAAATAGGTGAGCTAATTTGTTCGTTAGGCTTAAACTAGGTAGAGCATCTTCAACATGATCCTCAAATCCGGATCACTTTTTTGTATTTGAGGGCTCCCTCTACTCTTAAGGCTGTGTTTTTTATACACCTAATCCAGGAGCTACAAATCCATTCTAGCTGGCATGGGCATATGAGGCCCAACCATCATTCGACTATATCACCATTGTTCCAATGGACTGAATTTATTGGGATAGAGTGGGGGAGATCATCGTTCCAATCAACGAAGGTATGGTGGCACAAGAGAGGAGGGGAAGGACTATCGAGTGTTTGAGTCATTGTAATTGATTAAGCTATGGGTGCGCAGGAGAGGAGGGGGGGGGGGAGGACCGAAGACAACATAAGGAAGGAAGCGGCAATAGGGCCAAGTGCCTCCGGCAAGTTGTGGCCGGGACGAGCAGCGGCACGAGAGAGTCGAGATCAGGAGTCACTAGGCTACACACCCCTGCCCTAGATTGGGTTGAGGGGGAAGATGTGAGGGTCTTCGTCTTGAGTTAGGGCCCTATTAGATAAAGTAGAGTATGAGGCTTGTAGGGTCTATGCTGAAGACACTCTTAGCCAATTAGTTAGCTAATCTTAATTAGTTTAGACTATTTTTACTCTAACTAATAACTATCACTACCTGATTAAAATGGACCATGACTTGCAAAGCAGTTGCATGCCAAGTTGCCAACAGAGCATAGCTCTATGGGTTGTGTACCTTTTAGACAGAGGCCGGAGAATTCAAGATGTTGTATCATTTTGATATAATTTTCTTGAAACTATTAAATTTTCCCTTTTCAAAAAAAAAAGCAGAGCATAGCTCTATGCCAATAATAATATCGACAAAGCACCTAATTGCGCACCTACAAATCATTGGATGGGTGATTCTGGAGAGCCGAAACCAGGGTTGATTGGATTGGTTAGAATTTTTTTTTCTAGAACGTGCATAGCAAGGGTTGATCAGATGGGTTAGGGATTCAAGTTCAAATTTTAGGTCCATTAGTCTACCAGGAACACTTGTCGATAAAAAGAGAGAAAAATCACAGCAATATCCGCCCTTTAGAGAGTGTGCTTCACAATAGATGTCTTGTTTAGTTGTTTCGAAGGATAAAGGCATCAACAATAGTGCTGAAATGTATCATGCTTGCGCTTGATGCAATGTTTGGGCAGGTCTGTTCCCGAGCGAGATGCAAGAGGCGATCGTCGAAGGTGTTCAGATCATGTTGGCAACTAACTCCATTCTGAAGAAACCGGCTGGTGCCTGGAGGACATGGTGGTGGACTTGTAATGCTGTAGAGATTTCAGGATAATCTTCCCAGAGACGACAGTGCAGCAGCTGATATATCTCTAACCAGTGACCTCTTTGCATTGCTTATTACCGAGCGGTGAAAAAAGCTTTGAATTGTGGGTTTGAATGAATCGCGATGCACGAACAATTGGGTAACTTGTGTCCACAAAATTTACCATGTAGGAATTATCATCCTAACCGTCTGGAAGCTTTTGCACTTGCACTTTCTCGGTTCTATCCACAGTGTCATCGAGGGCGCAGTAGGCTGGGGACAGCAACAACAGAGCGTTCACGGCCATGCAACAAAAACGATAGGTCCGGGGCGCTTCTTTATCCTTCTCTCTTTGCTGTCTGCCTTCCAGTTCCAACGCTCGTGAAGTCCTGATCCTGCCCAGTGCCCAGCAACCCGCCGTGGTGCCGAGGGAATCGTCACTATCCATTTTGCAGTTGGTGGAGATCGAGCGTGGTGAGTGCGTGGAACCAGGAGAACATTCATCTTAACTTCCCAACACCTTATTCTAACCGATGACGCCACCTACGGCTGTCCTGTCGGCCCCCCGCCTGACGCTAATCGAGCATCTCCCGTGAGCCCGTGATCGTTCCGCTGCCGGGAATAATTGCCGCGAAATGTGGATATCTGCTCGATCCATGCATATGGACGCGTATGATAACTTAGATTGGTCGTTGTCGCCGTAATCTGTTCATAGCAGTGCTGTTCTTTGTTGCCATTGGTCTAGTTGCTGCTTCTGGATTTTCTTTTCTTTTTTATTACCTGTATGTAGGAAGTCCACAAAGCAAATTGTAAAATAACCGCCGTATTCGAATTTGATTTGCTACTGAAACTAGCCCACACATTCAGTAGCATGTCGTGTTGCGCATTGAATTAAGTGGTTTTAGGTGATAGTAGTAGAATGTGTGGCGTACTTGAATCCCTCCAGATAATTTGTTCAGTAGGGTCAAACCGATTTAGGGTCAGAATTTGTCTGATCAAAACTCTAGGCCCTACTCCCTAGGCGTCTACCGTCTAATTTGCAATTTGCATCATAACCACGGGTGGATGTCCTTGGCAGTGTGGTGTTGTGGCTGACTGCACATTTGGGAGTTGCTGCACACCTGCTGATAGATTAACACCAGAGGCATTTCTCCTGTCACTTGTGACTGGATTCCTTAGCTACCTACTGCTGCTAGTACTATTGCTATTTGCTCAGCAGCAAGTTGTTTGCTGTTGTTCTTGACGAGCTTGGAGCCATCTGCAGGGATTATCTTATATCTTATCGCGCCATTCGTCCTAACCCTCTCTCAATCCTGTCGACGCTGGCCATTAGAATAATGAGCTAGCAGACTTCAACTATGATTTGTCTCTTCTTAGCTTCCAGCCGATTGCTTATCGCCTAACCTGAGATTAGAGGCTAAACCTGAAGGTTTGGCAACAAAACCCGTGCAAATCTTTTCATGCTTACTTGTAATAGCATAGCAATCAGACAGCCAAATCTATCCCTGAACTAGAAGATGCTGCCTGTTACGTTACTCATCATGCATGTTTGTGCGTTCTTCAGCTACATCCATTGACATGCCACCAAAAGGACGTTGCAAACTTGCAATGGGCCATGCACGCACGCACGCACACTTTCGCTCATCCTCCTCCGACCCTCGGCAAGCACTCTCAGATTCCAATTTCCGAATAATTTAAGCATGAAAGGGCCCTTTCCCTTCCAACTCCCACATGGACTAAGGCTGTGAGCAACAGTCACATTCCTAACAGCTTGTCCGATGGACGAGAGATAGAAACAAAATCTTGCACGGACTAAGCCACCGATTAATGTGACAAAATAAACCTGGCGCAATTAGTTTCAGATTAGTAAAATCCACGGCAATTGCACCAGCTCCCTGACAAAGGCACACATGCCTGAACAAACTGTCATGGCCTCACGGGTCAGTTAAATAAGAGCGGTGATGTGTCCTGGCCTCTTAATTGTTTGTTCCGTGTGGATTATTTTTTTTCACAGCCAAGTCTTTAAACGGCGCGTAGTTAGGATCATAAAAATCTACGTCTACAATGTGGTCCTAAAAAATCACTAACCCTATTTTCTGACATCCTTGATTTACTAACCAAAGTGGACTGCATAAGCCTTTTTAAGTGCATTGTCATCTGTCAATTTGATGAGCTGCTTTTATTTATTTATTTATTTATTTATTTATTTCATATCTCCTAGATTTCAGTTGCCTGAGCCATCAGGCGACAAGTTCAGGGCATGGCCTACTGCTTTGCTGTTGAGCTGACGGAAGGAAGAAGAAAGCCTATGACCGACCGTTGGCCAGCACACATCGCCTAATCTTTTGGAAGAAACCAGACTCCTGTTCAATTGCAATTCCTTTACTTATTTTTTTTCTTCTCAAAATAAAAGGCGTACAATTTCCCTTTAAAAAGATCTGGCGCACATTCTGATGCGTTGATGTTGATCAGGTCTTTCTTCGAAAGATCAAGTCTTGACACGTACAGTCAGTCGTCCACATATTCTGAACAGAGCAAAAAAAGCTCACAGCCCACCACAGTAGCCAGGCAGGCACGAAAGAGATCTCCCCATTGCTGAACAGAGCAGCACAACACACCAATGCATTTTTGTTTGTAGCTCTAGTGCATTCCGAAGGCGAGCTCCCTTTTTTGCTCTACAAACTTTGCACCGCAGAGCCCAGCACAGCAACACTGAAGAGGAGCGAAATGTGAGGAGGGAGTTCAGAGAACCTGGAGCCTACCCAGACCAAAACTTGCTTTTGTTTTCTTCTTAGGAAGCATGCGTGAGTCACCCAACAGTCTTTGCCCGGGACACATGCACGCGCTCTCTCCCTCAACTTGCATTGCACCTCACCACCACATCACTGTGAGCTTGTGACTTGGGCATGGTCATGGTCATGCCTTGAGGAGCCCGGCCGGTCCCAGGGTCGCTGAGGCTGAGGGAAATCTTCCCAGGTCCCTCCGATCCCTCTCGCCTCCCCAGATTTTATTTTATACTCTCCACTGCCTGCAGTGCACCTCCCATCGTCTCTTCTTCCTCCTCCCGTGAGCCATGAATGAGCTCTGCGACCTCAAGGTGCACATCAATGGCCATCACATGCTTCATCTCCACCAGGCACGTATCACTCACACACCGCGTGCCAACTTCTTCTTCTTCCTAATATGGCGTCTCCTCAGATCATGAAATTAACCATCTTTTGTCTTCTGAATTGATCTCATGTGTGCAATGCAATGTAATGTAACAGAGCGTCATGTGCGCCTTCTCGGGGATGCTAAGGACAATGGTGAGGCAGGAGAAGATTATGAAGAAGGCCGGCAGGAAGGAAGCCGTGTCCATCAAGCTCACCGGCTTCCCGGGCGGCGCCGACGGCTTCGAGCTCGTGGCTAGGTTCTGCTACAACAACGGCCGCGTGCTGCTCTGCCCGTCCAACCTCCCGCTCCTGCACTGCGCCGCCGTGTTCCTGGAGATGACCGAGGAGGTGTGCGCCTGCAACCTGCTGGCGCAGGCGGAGGCCTTCGTCAACGGACTCTGCTACTGGACCTGGGGCGACGTGCTCGCCGCGGTCAGGAGCTGCGAGCGCTTCGCCGCGGTGGCCGAAGCCTCCGGCCTCCTAGAGAGGCTCATCTCCGCGCTCTTCTCCAAGATCACTGCCACCCCGGAGACGCCCACCGCCGCCGCTGGCGGCGGCGGCGGGGTGGGGACGCCGAACCGCTCCTCGTCGTCGTGCTCGTCGTCGCCCGACACCGTGGGCTTCGGCCGGTCGTCGTTATCCATCACCAAGACGCCGGAGTCGATGCGGCCCTGCGCCGGCAGGGAGTGGTGGTTCGACGACATGACGTCGCTGTCACCGCCGACCATCGAGAAGGCGATGCGCGTGCTCGGCTGCTACGGCGTCGAGAACAAGAACCTGATCCTGACGCGGTTCTTGCTGCACTACCTCCGCGCCGTCATGCGCCGGCAGCCGGCGCTGGCGCTCTGCGAGGCGGAAGAGCGGGAAGGCGCCGTAGCCCTCGCCGGCCTCGCGGACACGGCCGTCCACGGCGTGGCGCTCGTCGGGAGCACGGCGTTCTCGTGCCGGGGCCTCTTCTGGGTGCTGCGGATCGTGTCGGCGGTGGGGCTGAGCAGGGAGTGCCGGCACAAGCTTGAGCGGCTCATGGGGCTGATGCTGGACCAGGCCACGCTCGACGACCTCCTCGTCTCCGGCGACGACGGCGGCGTCTACGACGTCAACCTGGTCATGAGGCTGGTCAGGGTGTTCGTGGCCTCCGAAGAGGAGGCCGACGCGCCGTCGCAGAGGATGCGGAAGGTGGGGCGCCTGCTCGACAAGTACCTCGGCGAAATCTCACCGGACCACGGGCTGAAGGTGTCCAAGTTCCTCGCCGTCGCCGAGAGCCTGCCGGACGCGGCCAGGGACTGCTATGACTGCGTGTACAGGGCGCTCGACATCTACCTCGAGGTAAAAGTTAACCACTCTGGTAATGTCATTCTTTAGAAAAGAAGCAAAGAACACAATTTTGTTCCGTCAACCATCATCTAAATTCTAAAAAAACAAGTCCAACACTTTCATTTCGGGCTGTGTCATAAGTGCTGATGTTGGCATCAGCTGAAAATTAATTTCTCCAGTGAACACATTGCCATTTTTTTTCGTTTCATAGTACTGCTACTGTTTGGGATCATGATTCGGACATGATAACTGAAAGATTCAGGCTATTGAGTAGCCTATCATAGGGTCCTAGGGGCAGATATGGCGGTACTTCTTTATCGTACCATAGGGTTACTTTTTATCGTACTACTGAAATTGCTCTTATTCCTTAGCAATATTCAGAATGCCCTCTTTGTTCTTAGGCAGATTTCCAGCTTCACAATCTGAATTTTTGAAAAAGTTTCTGAGGAAAAATGCATTTACCAGCTTTTGCTGCAAGACTTCTTTCACCTGGCGCCAGTTACTCTGGCCTCGTGGCTCATGGTGGGTCCTGACTGAGAATTGCTAGGATGGTAGCAGACATTACAGTGTAGGGCACCGGGGTTTTAGATTTTACTAGTACGTGGCAGCGAATATCCTGTCAGTTTATGATTGGCGTCAAGATGAACACTGCACTTGTCTGTTGAGCATGTCGCTGACGCTGCTACCACTGGATGAACTGACGGTGAAAACTGACTAACCGAGGATAGCACGAGTGAAATCTTGGATTCGGCCAGGGGTGTGTACGATGTACTACAGTACTTACTGTCAGGCGTCAGAGAATTTTGGTACTCCTCTTGTTGATGCATGCGAGACGACAGGCCTGTTTGGTTTCACTCTGACATCAAGAAAAAGGGCGGGCTGTGTTTAGTTCCCAAAATCACTCCAAAATTTACTATGCAGAATTTCTATCACCCGTCACATCAAAATGCCGGCACATGTATGGAGTACTAAATGTAGATAAAATTAAAAACTAATTACACAGTTTTGTTGTACTTTACGAGACGAACATTTTAAGTCTAGTTACGCAAAGTTTAGACAATTTTTACCAAATACAAACGAAATGCTACAGTGCGCTGAGGTGACATGATGTGACATTTTCGTTTCCCGGCAACTAAACACACCCGTGCTAGGGATTCAAAAATCGAAAGCCTGGGTTTGATCAGATAAATATGCTAGAGTGTGAAGCAAACAGGCCCGACGAAGCTGATAGCAGTCTCACTAGCATCTTTTGTTTTACTTTCAGACGTTGCATGATTCTTTTTTATTTTCTCCCATTTGTTGGTGACTGTTCCTCATCTAGTCTTTGACAAAGCAGTTGAATAAAGTTCGGCAGTAGTACTATCATAGTATCATGGGATGCTAATGATGGACAGATAGATCGTCTGGTACTTTGCTTATGGGGGGAACTTTTAATTTGCGACCCCTTTAGCCCTTTGCACCGCGCAAGCGTGCGCTGTTGCCTGTTGGCTCATCGAACCCACAAGCTCTGCCATTAGTTGTCTGAACTAACCTGGCATGTCTACCAATTGATGAACTTACATAATTGTAGTTCACTTTGTCTTTGTTCTAAGTCAAACTTGTTTACCTTTGATCAAGTTTGTAAAAAAATCCAACATCTGGAATATCAAATCTATATCATCAAATTCTTCATCTAATATGTTTTGATAGATTTAAACATGTAGATATAATATATTTTTCTAAATCATAATAAAAAATAGTGACACTTAACTTAAAATAAAGCCAGGGGTGAGCTATAATTTAAAATGATTGCTTCTCAGACAAAGTAGGAAATCTGTAGTAATGTCACAACATCATCAGTGATTCAGTTCTAACCTGTATACATTCTCTGTTGTGAATGGGTAGGATAGGATATGGATGGACCAGCAGTTCATCAAGTTCTTTTTCTCTGACATGGCGGGTAAAAACTTTACCTGCATTCATGCAGACGTAGCTTTACCCTTTTGCCCTGTTTGCAGGGCGCTTTTGATCCATCTCGTCATGAGCCCATCGAGTTGGTTGGTTCTCCGTTGCCTTGATCTCTGGTTAGTATTTTACAACTAAGATCCCGGCTTTGTTTATTTTGTTACTACTAGTGCCTCGGGAGCCTTTCATCAGCGGGCCTTGTGCCAGATTGCCTTTAGCATGGCCTTTGATGCTTTCCATGATCAAATGGATTTTCTTTAATCATCACCTCTCTTTGTGTTTGTGCACTGTAGTTTCCCTCGCACCCACGGCTTTTCCTTGTGTTCAATACAAGCATGGTCAGATCAGACACGCCAAAAGCACTGAATAGTTCTTGTGCACTGCACTTTTCTAGCTTTTCTGCTGATGGTTTAACATTTTTCAATGCTTTCTATAGGTTAACTCCAACATTTTACGTTAAAAAACTCACATTTTGATCACGAGGACTCACCAAAGTTTATGCATAAGAGAAGTAGTGCTATCGAAACTGACGAGTTTTTGCAAACTCTTCTCTGAACTTTGCCTTCTGAATGAATGAATGCAGTCGCACCCGGCACTGTCCCTGGAGGAGCGGACGACGCTATGCCGGTGCCTCAACTACGAGAAGCTGACGCTGGAGGCATGCAAGGACCTGGCCAAGAACCGGCGGATCCCACCAGGCGTGGCGGTGCAGGCGCTGGCGTTGCAGCAGTGCAAGCTCCACATCAGCGAGCCGGGTCCCAGCGCGACGGCGGCGGCGGCAAAGGAGCGCCGGCCCGACCCGTCCGCCTGCTCCCAGTCCCAGACGCCGAGGACTAGGAGGGTCGCCCGCCGCGCCACCCGCAGCGTGGACCTCGGCGGCGGAAACGGCGGCAGCCGCGGCGACGACGACGAGAAGGAGCTGCTGCGGCTGAACCTGCAGAGGATGCAGAGCCGGGTGGTGGAGCTGGAGCGGGCGTGCAAGGAGATGAAGGGCCAGATGTCCAAGATGGCCAAGGGCAGCAAGTCCTTCTTCGGCGCCGGCGCCGCCTCCTGTCACCAGACCGGCGGCAGGGGCTTGCCTAGGCTCTGCTGACTGACGGGGCATGGTCGCATGGAGCAGTAACTGCTTGTTATTTTCTTCTTCTTCTTCTTTTCTTTCTGGTAATTGTCACATATAGCTTGCGATTTTCCTCTTGATCCCTTTGTAAAGCTGATTGCTTGGTTGGTGGAGCATTGGTTTGGTCGTCCTTTTTTAACTTGTGTTGTGTTGCTGTGAGCGGCTGCACACTGGAGTGACACAGAATAGCATATGATCAGCAAGCTGTCTACTGTCCTAGAGCTCTCGCTCGTTGCGCTGTGAAGTGAAACATTTATCGTGGAAAAAAATAAACTCGATGAATAGTACCACTTTCGTCTTATTTGATAAATATTATCCGATCGTGGACCAACTAGACTTAAAAGATTCATCTCGTGATTTTTAACTAAACTGTGTAATTAGTTATTTTTTTACCTATATTTAATGCTTCATACAAGCAGCTAAATATTGATGTGATGAAGAGAGAGTAAAAAAATTATAACTTTTGAAGAGATCTAAACATGGCCAGGTGAGTTTTACTGTCAGAAAAGCTATTTGACTGCTGTTCCAAATAGGAGTATCCAACAAGGGTCAGAGTCCAGATTCCAGAGTGTGTGCGCGCGCAGGTCCAGCCAAGCTCCAGATGGACAGGCAGGACGGTCAATCCACGGCCGGCACGGTCGCCAACGCGCAGCAGCTGCACAAAGCCACAAACCCTTTGGCGTCATTGACTCTGTGGCTCTCTCAATGCTCCGCTGCTAGCAGTAGCAACTCGGCGAGGACCACGGCACCACGACGGCTCGCCATGTTGGAGGACCCCGGCACCACGACGGTTCGCCGTGTTGGAACGTGTGCCGCGTCCCTGGTGCTCCGGCCCACCGGACACCGCCACCGGCCGCGGCGGCAAGTTGGCCACGAGCACCCGGCTCACGGGCGGGCTCGGCAGCCGTTGCCTCGCGACCACGCCGGCGCCCTGCGCGGCGTGTCGGACGGTCGGTCGGGCATGGTCTGATGGTCACCCACCCTCGCGCCGCCGTCCACTCGTCTATGCCCTGGCACGTCGCTCCTTGCGGAATGCGGAGGGCGCCACACAGCGTCCACAGGCTGACCAGTATTCCTCGGGCCATCTTATCTTATCTTACTATTATTAATTAAAAACTTTAATGAAACTATCGTATTAACTCTCACCAGATACGTTAAGAAAAAAAATAAATTTAAGAAAATCTCACAATAATTAAAAACATCTGGTCTTTAATTTTCTAGACTCTAATCATCATATTCGATAATAACCATTGGATCTATTGTAATTTATAGAGAAATTACCCACCTTTGCCATTATGACTAATCATAATTAGAGGCTTCAACAGAGCCACCACATTAACTCTCACCAGATACGTTAACTCTCACCGGATACGCTAAAAAAAGATAAATTCAAGAAAATCTCACAATAATCAGAAACATCTGGTCTTTAATTTCCTAGACTCTAATCATCATATTTGATAATAGCCATTGGATCTATTGTAATTTATAAAGAAATTACCTACCTTTGTCATTATGACTAATTAGAGGCTTCAACGGAGCCACCACGTTAACTCTCACTAGATACGCTAAGAAAAAAGATAAATTCAAGAAAATCTCACAATAATCAGAAACATCTGGCCTTTAATTTTCTAGACCCTATAAATTACCCACCTTTGCCATTATGACAAATTAGAGGTTACAACGGAGCCACCACGTTAACTCTCACTAGACACGCTAAGGAAAAAGATAAATCCAAGAAAATCTCACAATAATCAGAAACATCTGGCCTTTAATTTCTTAGACTCTAATCATCATATTCGATAATAGCCATTGGATCTATTGTAATTTATAAAGAAATTACCCACCTTTGTCATTATAAAAAATACATAAAGTAACCCTCTAAATTTGCATATAAATTACCCACACGTGCCATTATACTAAATAAAGCCTATTTTCTAAAAAAGAAAAATCATGACGTTGCCTCATAGTTGGTAAATTACCCATCTTTGTCGTTATGAAAAATACATAAAATAACCCCCTAAATTTGCATATAATTTACCCACACGTACCATTATACTAAATAAAGTGTACTTTTCAAAAAAAAATTATGACGTTGCCTCATACGGAGTAGTTGGTGAATATAAAATATTAGATTGGTCTATCTATCATGTTAGCTTAGTAAATTATTTTAATATTAATACAAATATTTTGTAGCCATCATGTTCATAACTATTTTGCATATAAATTACTCCATCCGTCTCAAATTTTAAGTCATTCTTGGAGAATCAAAGTTTCTCACAATTGACCAAAATTATAGAGAATATTTTAAATATTTATAACATCAAGCAGGTATAGTACAAAAATATAATTAACAAAGAATTCATTGATACTTAGTTGACATCCTAATTATTATTACATTATCATATAAATTTGGTCAAACTTAGATTACTTTGACTCTCCAAGATTTTTGGAATGACTTACAATTTGAGATGGAGGGAGTATCTATGTCGGGTGAATATAAAATATTAGATTGATCTATCTATCACGTTGACTTAGTTAATATATTTTAATATTAATACAGATGTTTGTAGCCATCATATTTATAACTATTTTGCATATAAATTATCTATGTTTGCTATTATACTAAATAAAAAATATTTTTCAAAACAAAAGGAAAAAATATGACGTTGCCTTATAGTTGGTTAATATAAAATACTAGATTAGCTTATCTATCATGTTGACTTAGTTAATATATCTTAATATTAATACAACTATGTAGCTACCATGTTTGTAACTAGACTAGTAAACCTATTTTTGCTGCGCTTGGTCATACAGATAGGAGAAAAAATCCGTCTTATATATAATTATTCATAGATAACTTAATATAAAATATTAAATTGACCAACTAACCATGTCACTTGGTTAATGTATCAATACATTAGAAGTGTGTTATAAAAATAAACTAGATAATCTCATATCAATCGTAAACATATTGGTATTAAACAGAAACTCTTGAGATAACCATGGGATTTATTTTATTTTATAAAAATTAACCATCTATACTATTATACAAAATATTTTTGAAAATAAAAAATTAAAAAAATGGATAACATTACAAATATTCTTTTATAGTTGGTTAATACAAAGTATAAAATAAAAAATATTATATTATTATATCTACCATGTTTAGTTAATTATTGTATTTATTAATAAAATCACAAAGGAAATATATATCAAAAACTAAGAGCTCTAATTTTCATCAACAACACATAAATAGAAATCTATTTCTGTGGTCTACCATGATCGTGGTGTTTGTCATTTAATTTTTGTATAGTAATTCTATATAAAAAATATAAATTAATGTCATCGTCATTATAATATTTCAGTTTACTGTTGCGATGATCAGCAAACTTTAAGTGAGATTGATTAAGACAATGAAGGAACTATGCAAAAATAAATTATTCAATGGATTTCAGAGCATGGGATGCAATCTAGCATGATAGTGGCGAACAAATAAGTCTCAGTATGATTTTTATTGTTTACTATGATATAATGTCGTTAGATTATTTCCGGTGTATATGCTAACAATGTTAAAAAAATAGAGGACTAAAATTGCACGATGTTATGAGTAAGGCCACCTATATGGATTTACTACTAATTTAATACATTATACTAATTATCTACATATTATAATTATTTTATTAGCTTATAGAAAATATTAAAAGCATAGTATGTTTCTCCATTACTAATTTTATAAAAATAATATAATAAAATTATTTTAAATAAACATACATATTATGCCAACATGCAAATCTCTCTCACATACACATTTAAGATATATGTTTTTAAATTTTAATTAAAATGATTGACATATCTATATTGATAATATAACCACTACTATATGAAATTTTGTTCGTAAAAAACTTCTTTAGAAGTGAGGATATTATTACTCCCTCCATGAATTATAATTCACATTAATTTTTTTGTTACATCTATTTTGTTATGCATCTTAATATAATAATATTATCTAAATACATAGCAAAATATATGAACCAAGAAAGTTAAAACAACTTATCATTTAAACGAAGGTGTCTATGTCTTTCTCATCATAATCTCACACCAAACTCCATCACTAATCTCTTCATCACTAATCTTAAGGGACATGATGTAGGGTTAAATTTTTGAAATAATATTTTCATATTTTATTAACTATCTAGACTTTTTTTTAAAAAATATTTTCGGCACTCCTAATATCACTAACATATTTAACTACCTATGTCATTATAATATCTAAAAGTAAATATTAATATAAATATTTACTCCTTAAGTTTTAACCCGTACGAGAGCACGGGTTGATGGACTAGTTACCTCACCGAAGCAAACCAGCGAGGCCCAGCTGAACCAACGGGCCGCGTAGCGGAGATGTGTCATCAGATTGATTCCTCTCAAAAAAAAAATCAATTTGATCGCGTGGACAAGAGCCGTCAGTTGCATACAAAAAGTTGGGGACAATACAGTAAAAAGAGAGGCTCATGGTGCTGTTGCGTTCAGTCCAAACAGGTCGTTGCCTCCATTAGTTTAAAAAAAAAAAGGTCGGTGCCTCCATGACGTGTTGTGCTGCGTGTTGTCAACGTCTGCCGCCCGGACCGCGCGGCGCCAGCGAAACGCCGAAAGGTAGAGAGCACGCGTCCGTGAGCCGTGTAATCCGACGACGCTGCTCCCTTTGGCAGACTCATCTGGATCGATCGCAGAGATCAGTCAGTACTGCGAGATCACTTCCGCGTGTCGAAGTCGAAGCATGTTTTTGCCATGTCAGATTTTGCACACAAAAACCTTGTTTTTTAAATGACCAAAGCACATTTCTTTATTAAGAGTACACATGAATATAGCCGTCTGATCCTTCTCTAGAATCTAGCCATTGTTTTTTCCCTAGAATCTAGCCGTCTGATCCTTCCCAAAGTTTGTACACTGTGTACGTGTGTACCTACTGTGTAGGAGTACCTTCTTTAGGTGACACAGCTGCTTTACTGTTTGCCAGCATCAGCGAGAAATGACATCAATGGCGAGACGATAACATTCTTAATTGCTGGGCTTGCAATCCAATCCAATCCACCGAGCCAGAAGCTCCTGGAGGCCCACGTGTACCCACCTCCCGGTCAGCACTCGAAACCGATGGAGACCCGACTGCCGACCCCGGCCGGCCAGGCCACCACGGCCACGAGCCGAAGGCCCGGCCCCGGCGCATGGCTCTTCCCTCTCCTGGCTGGCTCGACCGTGTACCGTGCACGCCAGCCGGACCCGGCCTGGCTGGATCAATCACTCGACTCGACTAGTTTAAGGCGTTCACGACAAATTGATAGACGGGCACCGAAACAAAAGCAGTTTTTACACGCGGGCCCTCGGCTTCGCCGGAAATCGTCTCGGAACGGGAGATCTCGTGGGCGGGCCGGCCGGCCGGCGGCGAGAGGAATAGAGGATGTCCACCACTTCCGCGCGGGGCGCCCACCCGCCGCTGCAGAACGGCGCGGGGGGCGACGACGGGGACGACGAGCGCGAGGAGGAGGAGGAAGTGGGCGATGACGAGGAGGAGGAGGAGGAGGAGCCGCGGCTCAAGTACCAGCGGCTGGGCGGGAGCGTGCCGGCGATCCTCTCCACGGACGCCGCGGCCTCCATCGCCGTCGCCGACCGCATGGTCGCGCTCGGCACCCACAACGGCACCCTCCACATCCTCGACTTCCAGGGCAACCAGGTACCCTTCGCCACAGGGCGCTCTCTCCTCGCTGAATTGGGGCTTGTGATGGGGATGGGCCAACGTGTGGCGTGGAGGGAGACTGGATCGTTGCATTGGGACTGCTCTCCGAGCTTCCTCTATGCTTGCTGGGTCAAAACTACTTGCCATGCCAGTTCAATGATGGAGCTTTGAGGGGATTTATGTTCGAAACTGACTTGGCTGTAGACGCTCACACGGTTGCTGGAGACACGTAGATGTGCAGAATTGTGGTTTCTGCTAGCTTCCTTCATCGCAGCTTAAAATCATGTGAATATGTGATGCATATAGTTTTGGTAATAATGATCACACTACTGCGGTACTGTTCTGTTTCGAATTCAGCTGCGGAAGCTGTGGAGCCAAATTATGGCTCATGATATGCAAAACTAAAGCGTGTGATCGAATGGCTTTGTCACCTCATGTAGATTCAATTGGTACAAATGCTTATATGCATCAATTTCATCTCTGTGCTTTACGGTTTGTGTAGGTGAAAGAAATTGCTGCTCACACAGCAACTATCAACGACATAAGTTTTGATGGGAAAGGTGAATATATAGGCAGCTGCTCAGATGATGGCACAGTGGTAATAAACAGCCTCTTCAGTGATGAAAAACTTAAGTTTGAGTACCATCGCCCCATGAAGGCAATTGCTCTAGACCCTGATTATTTACGGAACTATAGAAGATTTGCTACTGGTGGTTTAGCAGGCCAGGTACTTGTGTTGACGAAGAAGTACTCTTGGGCAGGTTACCATAAGAAGGTAAGTTTTTTTTTTAGGATAATAGATCAGATGCATCTAGTGACCTTTAATGGTTATCTCATATCTTGCTTGATGCTTTTGTAGATTTTGCGTGATGGTGAAGGGCCAATCCATTCGATGAAGTGGAGGGAAGACCTTCTTGCTTGGGCTAACGATGCAGGGGTGAAAGTGCATGATATGAAGACAGACAAAGGAATTGCATTCATAGAGAGACCAAAAGGCATTCCTCGACCAGAGTTCTTGCTTCCCCACCTAGTCTGGCAGGTAATTATATCTTCATATCTATATATGGATTATGTGTAGTTTTTTTTTGACATGAATGTGTAGTTTAGTTGAACCATATAATCATATACACCTCAACTGGTAATGGCAAATTTCAATTTTGTTACGTAGCATATAAGTAAAATATTGTTTGAAGGGTGCAAAAGCAAAAGACTTGTGTGAAGTTGAGAGTTTTGGTGCTATGTGCAATAAGTCAAATATGTGGTCTTAACTTTGGTGTGTGGAAGACAAAGGATATTGGCCAGAGGCACAAAACACAGAGAAAAACACATGACACGCCCAATATAATTAATTGTTCATACTTTAAATTGTGTCAAGGAGCATGGTAACCATGTTATGTTCTGGTTGATATGAAATAATTAACGTTGTTAGCGTGTCTGACTCCCAAGACATACTTCTAAAATTTTCTTTTCTTATATAGTTTGATATAAAAGTACATGTTGTGTTAACTGATCTTTGCCTACCTAGGACGATACAGTCTTAGTTATTGGATGGGGAGCAAGTGTCAAGATTGCAGCAATTCGAACAGATTCATCTCAGGGACTCAATGGCCTACAGAGGACTATCACCACAGCTAGTTCTGAGAAGTATGTGGACATTGTGGGCTCATTCCAAACCGGCTACCACATATCTGGGGTTGCTCCATTTGGTGACCTCTTAGTTGTACTTGCCTATATTCCTGATGAGGATGAAAAAGAGAAAACATTTAGTACTTCTGTTACTTCACGACAGGTACTCATCATACCTCTAAATATCTGTTACACCTGCATTATATATCATATACCTTTGCTTCTAAAATGATGCTTCTGAGATTGATGTTCCTGTTATTCCTGTTGTGTTTCTAACGTTTTGCAGGGAACTGCACAGCGTCCAGAAATACATCTCGTATCATGGCAAAATGATGAACTTACTACAGATGCTCTGCCTATTCATGGTTATGAGCATTACAAGGCAAAGGACTATGCTCTTTCACATGCGCCTTTCTCAGGTTTAATTGATCGGCTCGAACATCATTGACATTTCTTTTCTTATTAATGGGAACTTTTCTAATGAAGGAGCCCTGATTCTTTTGTTCTATCATTCAGGAAGTAGCAATGCAGGTGGACAGTGGGCTGCTGGCGATGAACCTTTGTATTACATTGTGTCTCCTAAGGACATAGTGGTTGCAAAGCCAAGGTTTGTTACAAAACAAGAGCTCATATTAACCCCCAATTTACGATATCTAATTTTATCTGATTGTCGCTTTGAGGACATTATATTAATTGAATTGAATGAGTAATTGTGATACAGAACTGAACTCTACGGACAAAATTAAGAAAATGTCAGATGTAGTGCTGTTTCATTTCTTGTTGACTATAGCGGTATAGCTATGTTAGTTAAATACTTAAATGTTTGAATTCATTTGGTATTGCTCAGTTAGCTTAGGTTTCTGTCATTTCCATACCAACAATAGAAACTTTTCCACAGGATACACAAAAACTGTCACTTTTGCTAAAAGACACCAAAAAAACTGATATTTGATGCTGGAAAATATAACTAACTTCGTGTATATTTCTTATGGGACACGGGTTAGTGACCTCCAGCAAATGTTAGAAAGAATTGATCTTTTCCATGAACCATGTCCATCAGCAAATATACACAATTTTGTAGTGTCCAACAGCAAAAATCGGTTTTTCCAATGTTTCAGTGAAAGTAAGGTGTTTTGAGTGTCCTGTAGTAAAATTTCCCCCAAAATAATCCCATGACTGATATAGTGTGCACCTTCTGATTAGAGATGCTGAAGATCATATTGCTTGGCTTCTACAACATGGTTGTCATGAAAAAGCATTGGCTGCAGTTGAGGCAGGGCAAGGACGCACTGAGCTTCTTGATGAGGTGAACTAGAGAAATAGTGTGCACTGTTAAATAGCTCTCATGATGTTTGAGCTCTCTTGGTATTGGTTATTATACCATATTTAAGATGATGGTTAGATATTCTTCAGAAAATGAGACCTTTATATGCACAAATAGATGTTTCCTTTCAAAACAGTCCATTTTACAGACTCTTAAAGAGTGTCACGAAAAATGCAGATAAAAGAAAAACTGTCTGACTTTCCTCTATCTTATACATGAAAACTATGCCATGTATTTTCATCAGAAAGCTAAAAGTGTGACATGTTTTACAGCCAACATATAAACGTCTACCATTTTTTTGGCCCATCTATAAAGGACCTGTCCTTACAAAAGGACAGCTGATTATATTAGAAATACTTTATGCATTAAAAATGTTTCATTCATGTTGTTAATCCAGGTGGGTTCAAGATACCTTGATCACTTGATAATTGAAAGAAAATATGCTGAAGCTGCTCAGCGCTGCCCAAAGTTGCTGCGAGGATCTCCTTCAGCATGGGAGAGGTTAGAAAAACATGTTGGGACACAGATGTCACCATAGTTAGATGATCTAGTAATAACACTGATGAGTTTGTGAGATGTTGATGGATCTCTGCCTCTGCTTTAGTTGATTCCTTTTTTAACAAAAAATTTTATGCAACAGATGGGTCTTCCACTTTGCTCATCTTCGCCAACTTCCTGTTTTGGTCCCTTATATACCTACAGAAAATCCTCAGCTGAGTGATACTGCGTATGAGGTGTGATGCTAACTTGTAAGTTCCATTACTAATTTTAACACTATCTGTTGTAATTATTTTGATTTTCTTGTGTAGGTTGCCCTTGTTGCTCTAACTACCGGTCCTTCTTTCCATGAACTTCTCTTGACTACTATAAAAAATTGGCCACCGACATTATACTCAGCTTCACCGGTCATAGCTGCCATTGAACCACAGCTAAACTCCTCATCGATGACTGATTCATTGAAAGAGGTGGGGAGGGACATCGTTTAATGGATGAAAGACATATATATCATTTGCTTTCAGTCTTTGATTGATATCTTTGTCTTATGTTCCATGTAGGCATTAGCAGAATTGTATGTGATCAATGGTCAATATGAAAAGGCACTTTCGCTTTATGCTGAAGTAAGTACATCCTAAATTGCTGTATTTGTAGGCATATCTCAAAATATATTTTTTGAATACCAAAGTCTCTCTAATTAAATCCGTTTGGTTCAGCTCCTCAAACCAGAAGTATTCGAGTTTATTGAGAAATACAACTTGCATGATGCCATTCGTGATAAGGTACCAAAATGGACGAGTCCAATTTAGCTGCTAATACAAAGTTACTTCTACAGTGATATGATTTAAAAAAAAAAGTCTTCCGTATCCTCCACTTAAACACTTTTTTTAATATTCTACAGGTTGTCAATCTTATGATAGTGGATAATAAAAGAACAGTTCACCTACTGATCCAACATCGTGATATCATTCCCCCATATGAAGTTGTGGAGCAGTTGTTGCATACCAGTAAAAACTGTGACAAGAGATATTTGTTACACCTATATTTGCATGCTTTATTTGAGATAGATATACATGCTGGAAAGGATTTTCATGATATGCAGGTACCTTTTTTTTTGCCACTTTTTAACATATAGGGGCCCTATAAATAATGCCTCCCTCATTGTTATGTCCATTTCCCCGAATCATTTTTTACATTTACTTTGTGTTTTGACAATAACTTGCAAGTCAAAACTGTTTGCATTATAGGTGGAGCTTTATGCAGAATATGAGCCAAGGATGCTACTACCCTTCCTTCGAACCAGTCAGCATTACAGGCTTGACAAGGTCATTGTTTCCCCAAGAAATCACATCTTAAAATTTTCTCTTTTATTTAATTATAGGCGTGATAATTTGTTATTGTTATTCAGGCATATGAAATCTTTGCACAAAAGGAACTTGTAAGGGAGCAGGTTTTTGTCCTTGGTCGAATGGGCAATGCTAAGGAAGCACTTTCGACAATTATAAACAAACTGGAAGACATGCAAGAGGTTCTAACTTGCTTATCCATTATACTGCCATTGTGAGACATAGCCAACTTGATGTATGGGATTGAACAGTAACAAAAATCTTGAAATGGATACAGGCTGTTGAATTTGTTACGGAGCAGCATGATGATGAACTGTGGGAGGAACTGATTAGACAATGCCTCCAGAAGCCTGAAATGGTAACCGAAATAAACGGTGCTTAATCTTCCTTAGACTGAGGCATCTTTGTTTCTTAATTCTTAGTTTAATTTCTTTGACTGTTGAGCAGGTAGGGAATCTATTGGAACATACCGTTGGCAATCTTGATCCTCTGTACATTGTCAGTTTGGTTCCTGATGGCTTAGAAATACCTCGGTATGTTTCCATCAAAATTTATCGTAATAATTTATGAGCTACAAATTTCTTACATGACTGAAACCTTGGAAAAAAAGTGCTTTAAATGATCTTCATGGTCCTTAAGCCAACTATTTCATCCCCTGGTTTGAGTGTTCACCCCTGGTTTGAGTGTTCACTGATGCTTTTGATAGGTTGCGGGATCGTCTTGTGAAAATTGTGACGGATTACCGGACAGAAACTTCATTGCGGCATGGATGCAATGATATACTTAAGGTTAACTTTGTTTCCTATACTGTGCTGCTCCGTATTTCAATTGTCTTGAATTTTGAGTATTTTCCATCCGAAACTTGCCTTGTTCAGGCTGACTGTGTTAACCTTTTGGTTAAATACTACCATGAGGCTCGGCGTGGGGTCTACATGGCAACCATGGACGAGGAGGTACATGGAAACAGAGATGATGATGGGTCCTCACGGGGGCATGAGAGATCATCTAGCATCCGGGCTCTAGATATCAAGTCCAGAACGAGATGTGGTGCCCGGTGTTGCTTGTGCTTCGATCCTTTGCCTATCCAGGACATCTCTGTCATCATGTTCTACTGCTGTCATGCATATCATCTGTCTTGCCTTGAAGGTGGCTTAGACTCGATGAGATCAAACAGTAATCACGATAGTGACAGCGGCACGGACGATGAGGATGGTTCCCCGTCAGGCCAGTCTCGTATGCGCTGTGTATTGTGCACTACTGCTGCTTCATAATTTATACCGTGTTGGGTAGTACACACTACCTCGTGTTGTGTTGTAAGGTGAGCCATGTAATTATTGTGTTCTTTTTGTGTGTTTCACATGTACAATAGCGTGATTCTTTTAAGGGAAGCATGTCCTCGGCAAGAGGAGTTTTGTGTAAATTTGATGAACCAGCATGAGCAAAATTGTGCGGCATTTCCATTTTTTGCAATGCCACGTTTGCCAGATAATCAAAAGTTTATTAACAAACAATAAAGAACTGTTCTTTCTTAACCATCTCTTCATTTTTACATCTTATTGTTAGTACTTGGCTTTTCAGTTTGTATCCGATGCCGTGAAGCTGAGGGTAAAGCTGGGTTCATGGCAATATGGCCTTATAATTCTATCCGAAGAAGTGCATTCATATACCAGTCAAGACTACTTACCATCCTACGAACTTGCTAAATCATATCAAAGTAACCCGTTGGCATTCCAGAGCACTGCACGCCAACTTGCTAACCATCCTTCGAACTTGCTAACGTATCAGTATTCGGTAACATTTGGCCATGGCGTTATTATATTCCAAAAGAACCGGGCCACTAATGGAACCAAAGATGAAACAAATACAGGTTCATGCAGAATATGCTGCTCTATAGTCTATACACTGCTCCTTTTGAGACTAGGGCATGGTTGAATTCCCCAGTTTCTTCTCACTTCCTCCAGGTCTTCATGAAAGTGCTTCTCGTAATATACAGACATCAGATCAGTACACTTGAGACAAGCTTTTGTTGCCCATGGGAAGTAATGCTGGAAAAACAGCGTCCTTTGTTTCTCACTGAACCTTGCGGAGCCCCCGACAACTGACAGAATGCACATTGGGAGGTACATCTGTTCAAATTCTATCACCTTGAGGGCAGTCTCTCCAATCAGGTTAGTTGGAAGGCCAAACAGCACGTGCCAAAAGTCGTGCACCTCACGAGCGCGTGTTGCAACGTAGGCAAGCTCATCAGTGTCCATGAAACGGACAGGTGGGCGATCATCTGGTGAGAAGTTCCTTGATCCCATGAACTGAGCATATGCTGCACCAAATGTGTTCTCAGGCATGTCCCAGGCATGGGAAACCTGCGAGGATATAACGCGAGGACGCTCCAAAAGAACTTCCTGGAGGAACAAGTCTGTCAGTAACATGGACAGGGTGGAAGAAATACAGGCCACAATATCTTAGCTGCAGATGAAATTGGTAATATAACTGCAAGTTGACATGAGTTTTTTTGGCATATTCTAGTTGCACATTGAAATTGGTAACATAATGTAATAGAATACACCAATTGACCACAACATGCTTAATCACAGACCATTAATCTAATAAGATATGCCTTGATTACACCACCTTATCAAAAACATCCAGGGTAAGGGGAAAACGATACTCACAACCATTCAAGTAACAGAGTATCGTCATGTTGGTGATCGGTCCACAAATGTCATTCTCAGATGAGAAAAACAACTGGGTTTCACTAATGTGGTAATTATGCACATGATTTACAAAACCTGCTGTTCCCAAAAGCTATCAAGACTACTAGAAAAGAGGGGAGACAGTGTGGTGTTTACCCTGCCTTCTGCACTGTTCTTCATTCGTTGCAGCACACGCTCGAATGCCGGCTTCCCAGTAGTCTCTCCAAGAGCAGCTATAAGATCAGCCCTCCTTGGGTCAAGCAAGGCCCCAAACGCAGAACCAAATGCAACAGCCGCCTGTTGCCACCCCTTCAGCTGCACACGCGCGCCCAGCATGGCTCTACACGCATCAAGACGTTTGTAATTTGATTAGGTCAGATCCGAATACAAATTGCATGGGTTTGGGTGCTTGGTTCCGCACGGCAGGAAAAGGAATAGAAGGGGAAGGCTGTGGGAGTACCTGATGGGTTCTCGTCGCCGGCGAAGCCCCCGGAGATGGACACCTCGGCACCTGGGGTAGGGCGACGGCAGCGGCCTAGGGTTTAGGGTCCCAGTCGGCTCCGCCGGAGAGACAGAGCGTACGCGAGGGCACGGACGGGAGACGGGGGCACGAGATCCGGCCGCGGGTACGGGGGCGAGGCTCCGGCCGCGGGCGTGGGGCTCCGGAGGCGCGAATTGGGACGATGGATCGGAGGCGCGAATTGCGCTTTGCGTTGGGGATTTTGGGGGCGAAAGCCAGAAAGGACTATTAGTAGTAAAAGGAAGAGGAAAAAGAAATAGAAAAAAAAACTGACGGGTGGACCCTATTTGTCAATGCCTGATTCCACTTACTCTTTAAGTCTTAACACTAGACAGTGATCCTTCCACTCCTAAAAAATGAGACAGGATGATCCCAATGGTCGTATTCCATTTATCTCAACCAAACACGACTTAAAGGTTCTGTGTCACTGTAGTAGACATCAAAAACACCAAAATTTGGGCCTTGTTTGGATCAGATCAAGATTGCAATTCTTTAGCAAAGCTTTTATTGCTGATTGATCCATAAGTAAAAGGTGAGTTATAAGCAACTACATACAGTACATATTTTGATCCATCGCTGTTCTTTTTTTTGAAAGGGTCACTTTTGATTTTAGCAACTAGAGATATTTGACTTTTAAAAAGAATGATTTATAATTTATGATGGAGGGAGTAGATACTAGAGCATCTCAAAGAGTTTCCAATAAAACCTCTCAATCTAGGATTTTTTTTGTCAATAAAAAACATCTGCAAGAGTTTCCAATCACACCTAATCTTTTTGCATTTGAAAAAATACAAGCACATGGGTTTGCCAATCTAAAGTGGAAGGGCATGGGGAAGAATAAAGAGTAGGAAATGGTCCTGATGCAAATGTATATACAAGAGAGTATAAGAATATATAGAAGTGATTACGTTAATTTAGGAATTTTAGGAGTGAAATTGTTGGAAACTTTTGAAGATGGTCTTGTTTATTCCTCCAATACTTTTGGCGAGTTGAAATAAACTTAATGGTTTTGGAAAGAAATTGTTGAGAACTCCTGGAGATGTTGTACTTATTATATATATATGATCGAAACAGACCAAGCGTGAAGTGTCGTGCTGGAAAAAGAACATGCTATTTTTAGAGGACCTCACCGATTGTATCCTAAAGCTGAGTAAATTTTTCTTTTTTGGCCCACGCCTAGATCTGAGGTTGGGTCAGTTTTCCGTGTTGGGTTGGATCGGGTTTTCTGTCAAAACCTGCAGCTCCATCAAGCCTGCCGGGTTCTTCTAAAAAGAACTGAGTAATATACATGCCAATAAAAGAACCGAGTAATATACATGCCAATAAATTGTTGTCGATGTCTGAAAAATAGACACTATCACTTTACTGCACCCACCGTCTTCAACAGGCAGGGAGTCCAGCCCTGTTGTGTCTGGTTATATGTCAGATAGTCCGAACAGAGTGTTGAAAAATCATTTTCCCCATAGTGTTCATCTTCTAGCTGAAGTGTTTGGACTGTGACATAATGCGCTGTAACTCTTGGATTTTGAGAGTGGTATATATAACCTTCACTCTTTCACAACTTTGGTTTTTGCTATGGTACACCTAAATGACTGTGAGCCATCCATTTATTACGATCGGACAGTTAAGATCATTTGCTACCTCCTAAGAGGTAATAGATAAAATATTTTTCTTTATTTTATAAAAATATGTTAAAAAAGGAAAGTTTTGATATAAAAAAAATATTTTTCTAGATTTGATTGATGCATGTGTGATCTCACTTGTATGGTAAATCCTTTTTACTTGATATATTTCAATTACCATATTCTTCTATATCTTTATACACTTAATTTTGCATGGATAAGAGTATGGATATATTCAGTATGTGCGTTTATCATTCAAATTCGTGCATAGTGACGCCAATTTTCCAGCGTACAAACGGTTCGAACCTTGTTATTCATAGGCATTCACTCCTCCCTCACAACCCTCTAGAGCTCATCTGGGCAGGATTTTATTGTGAGCTGGATTCAAGGTGGATCTTCAGTTCGATCCAAGTAATCATGTGTTCCAACGTCTAGCACCAAATGTTCACACATCCAGGGAATAATCGCTGAAAAAGTGAAAAGTAAATGTGGAACTTCATTTTTAGTGAAATATACTTAAAAAAAGATGAGAGAATTTGGCTTATATGAGTCACAGATATAGAAACAAACTTACCATGGATTATCATGCATGAAAAAAGTTGTCAGTGTATTTCTCGGGAAAACAAGACACTTCACTATCCAGTAACAAGAGTTTTCTGGAGTAATAGCTTGAGGTCCTCAAGCCTGTCAATATATAACAGCTGTAATTTATTTGACACAAAAAAGGTCTGAAATGCCAATCGAGCAGAACCTACCTGACATTACTAAGGTCAGGATAGGTAGCAATTGCATCCTTGAAATCCTATGAAGAAGTTAGCAGATCAGGATACATTTTAGTTACAGTGAACAAGAACTAGAACTAAAGATCAATCTCACTTGGCTAGCAGTTGAAGGTGTATATGTTATTATACATGACATCCCTGCTCCTTTTGCAGCCTATAAAAAGGTAAATGTATCTCATAGTCAACAGGATTAGTGCGGTTAATAAATATGTACTTGGAAGACTTACTAGTAATCCAATAACACTATCCTCAACCACAAGGCAGTTCTTGCTTTCCACACCTAATTTCTGGGTACAGCAAAGGAGGTCTTTAACGTGACCAACTCTGGATATATCATATGAAAAATAGATAAGACTTGACACTAGTGCTCACTACCTCTGATGCTGTAATATATATTGTTGGATCAGGCTTCTTTAGTTTAACATCATCACCTGCAGTGGAGGCAATTGAGAATTGTGCAATTTAAGGACTGTTGTCTTTATTGCAACCAGAACCGTAGTGACTGCCAGATCTTGACAATTCACAAAGGAATGATTTGATATTTCACATTTGGGAAATATGATCCAAAGCATCCTGAACAATCTATTGTTCATAGGACTTGCTTAAGTGATGATATATTTGTAGTTTTATATAGTTTAAAGGCATTACGCTGTTCTTACAAGTGCTACAAATGCAACCACTATAGAGCTTGCTTGCTGCAGCTTCTTGGGCTGCTGCTGTGGCTGTTTTGCAGCACTAGCTACAGTAAA
>CM041642.1:1718691-1752029 GCA_023333625.1 Bothriochloa decipiens
GGTTAGAGAAGGAGATACCACAACTGAAGTTCATAGCTGGCATTCCAGTTTTTTTGTGTAAATAACATGCAATTGCAAAAGTATAATTGAATGACAGATTGATAAAAGATTAGTATTTGTGCAGAACACACAACTTTTGAAGATACCTAACTTTAAATTAGTGAATGGCTCAAAGCATCTGCGATCCTATCCCGCAATCCACAGAAATGATATTAATGAACAATCGAACATGTTATAAAACCAAAGATATAAAAGGCAAACCTGAATTATGTCAACCAACTTCTCCTTATCGGAGTCAGTCGAAGGTGGTGTCTCAAAGACCTTTGAAGAAGGCCACCCATTTTCTCCAAAGTACCTGTCAAATCCCAAGCCTCCACCAATTCAAAACCAATCATCACAAAAAGATCCAAGTACCAATAAGACAACATATATATGATTCATGTGCCAACATGCAACAATCAATGGCAGAGGTGCGGCTAGGGTGGGCAAGCACCCCTGATCCCCCAACCCTTTGGATGCTCCATTATAAAACCTCCTTAATTAGCTATAATAAATAATAATTACTAATTAGTGCTTTATTTATTTGCCCTCTCATCTTTGCTCACACCAATTCGATCAACAATTGCATTGTACCACACTCCTAAACTTCTTACATGTACATTGCAGAAACGTCAATGTGCCGTGTGATCATCCAAGAGTTCGTAAGTCATTGCATTATATTTGCACAAACTAAAACACAGATATGATCGTCCCACCAACACGTAAGCATGGACATCCCCAATGCATTTTCTGAGCAAATCACCCAAGCATAAGGCACATGATCATCACAAGCAATTAACCAGTAGATGGAGCAATTCCTTAACGAAAGAAACCAAACTTGTGCACGTACCACCGCATCTTGGGCTTCCCTCCGCCGATGCGGTTCTGTAGATCGTCGTAGAAGGCCTCGTCCCAGTACAGCGGATCGGCGGAATCCGGCGGGCAGCGCACCCCGAAGTTCGCGAACGCGTCGTTGTAGGCCTCGCGGTGGAGGTTCTCTGACTCCAGTATCACGCCGTCGCAATCAAAGATGAGGGCCTCCAGAGAAGCCGAGGCGGAGACCATGACGAGCCGGGGCGCGCGGCGGAGACGTGCGGTGGCGACGCTTGACGGTGATCGGTTGCTGAAGAACGCATTGCGGCGAGCGCCGGCGCGGGCGGCGGTGGGGAGGGCGAGGGAAGTGGAAGGCATCGGGAAGGAGGCGCGGAGTGGACAGTGGAGTAGGCACTAGGCGCCAACGGTTGCTTATCTAGTTGGAATATATTATCCTCCCACAGAAAAGCTTTTAAAGCTCCTAGCCTCATCCAGAGACCAGAGGCCCCGCGGCGATGGCGATGGCGGCGGCGCGGGTGACCAGCCTCGGCCTCGCCTGCGCTCCCCGACAGGCGCAGCATCGCCGCCGCCATAGCCTTGTCCAGTCGCCGCGCGCCTCGGGGGCGGTGGAGGTGCGGGTCTGCACGAACCGCACGTGCGCGCGGCAGGGCGCGCGCGAGGTCCTGGCTGCGCTTGCGGGCCTCGCGCCGCCGCGGGTCGACGTGGACTCCTGCGGGTGCCTCGGGCGCTGCGGCGCCGGGCCCAACGTCGCGGCGTCCGTCGCCGGGAGCGCCGCGGTATTCGGCCACGTGGGCACGGCGGGGCGAGGCGCGCAGCTGCTGGAGCACCTCCTCGGCCCCGCGGAGTTCGACGCGGCCCTAGGGCTCACCGCGCTGGCCACGAGAGAGAAGGCGGAGGCTGCTCTCGAGAAGGGAAACGCGGCCGAAGCGGAAGCCCTTCTGACTGAGGTCTGGACTGGATACATGCGCCACTCTGCGATTGTGCTTGTGCATGCTCCCACGGTTGCTGGATCCGAGCTTGATGATTACACTTGTATGTTTGCATAGGTTATTGGATCCAATGCTTGTGGTGGTCTGCATTTGGTGTACAAGAGCAGGTTTGTTCTGTTGCTTCGAGTTCAATGTGTAAGTGTAATTGTGTGCTTCCTGTAAGTTTGGCATGAAAATCCTGTTGAAATTATGCAGGTCTAAGGTGAGACTGGCAATGGGGGATATCTCTGGTGCACTTGAGGACGCTGATGAAGCAAAAAGAATAGCTCCCAAATTTCCTCAGGTATTTGCTTTAGTTAACCTCCAAAGTTCCCGAGTATAACCTTACCTTTCTTGTACAACCATATTCATGTCTTACATCCATGGGAATATATTAGTATAAGGTTGTACTCGCAAAAAAAATATTAGTATAAGGTTCAAAAATATAGTAATTGATGTATATGTATATCTATGTTTTGATCATCTCGCATATGAATTGGCTTGGTTACCCCTCGTCCCCAATGTTAGCTGCACCTGCAAACTTGTGCGAGTGCCCTCACAGTAAATAGTAGCTTTGTGATAGGTGAAGTGAGGAAGGTGGTACTTGTAACACTCAACAAAACCAAATTGTACCCTCATTGACGATTGTACATATTGGGTAGTGGGTACTGTGCTTGTGGTAACATGCTTTTGTTTTCTTAATGCAAAGGGTGTAAGTGGCGTGGCACTGGGTGATAGGTGCTCACAATTTATTTGTAACTAACACATGATTCATAATCTGAATAACTTTCACTTGTTAAATTGGAGGAGCTTCTTGAGACAGTGTTATTTTTTATAAACTGACTGGGTACATTAATCAAAATGCAATTTCATGGTGTGACTATAAATCAATAGCATTTCCATTTGAGGCTTTGATGGACAGCAGTCGTCAGTCCTCACTGCATCCTTAATTAGGCATATCAAACATCACTTTTCTCTGGACTACCGCTGTTATTATTATTGTTGTTATTAAGCATGCCATGGTTTTGCGCCTCTTATTGACCATGGCTTTGCAGGCTCACTTATTGCGAGGCGATGCACTTTTTGCAATGGGTGAATATTCTGTTGCGGAAGATGCCTATGCAGATGCCTTGGATCTTGATCCATCTATTCGCCGGTCCAAGTCTTTCAGGGTTAGCATTAGAGATTTGCCTTGTGGACACTTCAATCTCCTGTTTCAGTGATAGCTACATAATTTACCTCTGAAACCTCAATAACTCATGCATTCTGTTGCATTCCCTTGTTCAGGCCCGTGTGGAAAGGCTACGAGAGAAGTTTGTTAGTGCCAATAATCCATAATTCATTTTGAAGCTTCCTCTCCATCAGAAGTTCCATCCACAAGTAATGTAGATAACTAGATGTGATCTTGGTAGTTCTGAATTGCTCAATGCAACATCTGGAAGTAGTATAAATAGATAGCTGCATCCCTTTTAGTTAGCAGGGCACACTGTACAGTTCTCTTTTTTTTTCCCTCTTCAACACAGAGTGTCCTCTTGAACACGAGTGTCAAGCTGATATTTGCAATAAACGGGATGATGAGATTAAGATGTTGGCAAATTGCAATGATTTCCATTTTAGGGTTTTTTGAATATAAGATGTTGATGATTGAACATGTGAAGGTAATAATGCTCACGCACTTCGCAAGCCACTGGTAACGAATTGATTGTTGCCACAGATTGGAGGATCCATCAGTTCATATGAATGTAGGACATTGGTATCTTTCCCACCTGAACTACACTATGATCTACAAACTTAGAATAGTCTAATTGATTTTATTGTAGATTTGTGTCTAGCAACGTAAGATACTGATTTCCAAACCATGCTAGTATGTATTGAGATTTGAGAGTCATCCTCATTTCAGAACATTGTTTGGTTGCACTCTCTGTTGTTAGATCTCAGCATTCTCATTTGGTTAGCATTTATTTATTTATTTTTCATTGATAAATGGGAACCTTCCCCAGACCCCGCAGTGCGGGAGCCTATGGCCTACGGCACTAGGTACGTCCTTTTTTATTGATAAATGGGAAATTTGGAACACCCCCAAGGATTTAATGTTAAGCATAAAAAACTTGACCCCACTCTCTATTCATTCATCACACCATCATACTTGATTCATTAAAACAATATATAGAATCCCTAATAACTCTTGGAGTTCATAAACATTCTCTCGGTTTTCTTTTTTCAGAGTCAAATCATCATTTTCTGATATCCTATCAATTGCCTCAGTTCAGGAAGGACTAACCTTGTGTCATGATTTGAATAATAGTTATTCTCACCATTTGTCCTCTTTTTTATTCTTATTATCGAACATATAAAGTTATCTACCTTTACGTAGCAGGGCTTCTGGAATTTGTAATGATTTCATTTGGACTGATGAGAACAAACTACTAAGCTTCAACTACAAGTACTTTGAAGGTGATGGCAATGCAACTTGGTTATTGGCTTGCATTTAGCTGAAATGTTCATCTGTTTGGATTCATACCGAACAGATGCTGTCACAATATGTTAGGAAAGTATTTTTTGCGTTTTGCAATTAGAAACTGTTCAGATGTTTATACAGTTTCTGGAAAAAGTTGCAATTAGAAACCGTTCTGAGATGGTTTGGCCATGTCCAACGGAGGCCACCTGAGGCGTCGGTGTGTAGTGGGGTTGTAAAGCGGGTCGATAATGTAAAGAACGGTAGAGGTCGACCTAAACTGACTTGGAACGAGTCGGTTAAGAGAGACCTTAAGGAGTGGAATATCCCTAAGGATTTAGCTATAGATAGGAGCGCTTGGAGACTAACAATTAACGTGCCTAAACCGTAATCATTTTTTCTTATAACCTCTATATGTCCTTTGTTTTCTAGTCTCTTTTGGGTTTTATCTCTAGCCTACCCCAACTTGCTTGGGACAAAAGGCTATGTTGTTGTTGTTGTTGTTGTTACTTCTAAGTATTTGTGACCATTGATGTCCTTGGCAGAAAATAGTTTACCATCCCTTTGATTGTACCTTTTATCGATATTTTATCTCACCTTGCATTGCTTGTGGATCTCTTAGGTACAATCTTTCTTAATCTTGGATCCTTTAGGTGTTATTCTGTGTAGTGATAGCCTTTTGAAGTCCTGTTATGTATCCCAATAATTTATGAGGCTTATCTCTTATAAGTTTTGGTTGAATTAAAAATGCTTCCTTCTCCTTTGACCTAACCAAAGAAAGAAAAAAAATGTTTTAACAAGGCCTGTGATCCAGACGACTAAGGTTAGCATACACATGTAACATGTTGGCAGCAGATGGCTTGTGCTCATTTTAAAGGTCCTCTGGGTGTGCTGGCATCTGAAAGAGGCCTTTCCCCCTTTTTATGGTGTGGCTTTCTGAAGTTACAACTAACTGCTGCACACATACATCATGAGAATTTGTATAACATCCGTCACTTCCAGTTGGTGCTGTGTTTGGTGCTATTGTTGGTATTTTGACCAAACATTAGTTAGTGGGTTAGTTAATACATAAATCTGTCTGATGCTATTAAACATCAAGAATTGCTGGTCTTTTTAGCTTACAAAAGCTGTTTACTGTAAGCATACTAAAATAATGGTTTGTCCAAGGTTGGTTTCTTAAGCTTTTTCTCAACATAAAAGGAAAGAGGGGAGAACTGGACGGATAAGGAGTAAATATGATGGAGCCATGGAGGTCAGTAGTTATAAAAGACATTTAGCTAATCTAATAGCAAAGCATTTACAAAACAGCACTGAGCACTGGTTTTGTAGGATTCAAATTGTAGCAGCTGCTTGATGCCTGGCCTTTTCTATTTCTTTATCTTTTTTAGGTGTTATATCCCTTTTTTTATGAAGGTAAGATTGTTCCTATCAAGTTTTATCTTCATATCTGAATGCTGACTAGCGTGGACCCCATGTGTATCCCACATAAAGGATTCAATCCTTTTTGCACCCGTATTTTTTTTGGCAAGCTAGCTCTTTTTGTCCCCAAAGTCAGTTGGCATATAGTTTTTATATAGAAACAATGATATGGGTCGTCAATTCTTCATATGGCCCACAACATTGAAGTCTGAACTTGCAATTCTGGTCTTCAAAGCTGACCAGACTAAGGCCTTGCTGCCAGCAAATTGCCACCTTGCTGAGATTCCACACCAGCTTTTGAAATAGGGAAACTAATTTTCTTGGTACCACAATTTTTTTTGGAGCCATCACCTGGATTGGTTTAAGCACATGCAGGATAATGAGAACATTCTTAGCATGCTATATATATTATAAAATTTTAAAAGGTGGAAACACTAGCTGTTCTGATCGTGATGTTTGGCTGATTGGCTGCCCGTGTAATGCAGTGTACAGAAAGAAAGCTTGTATGGATAACGTTGCTGAACTCGCACATTGTTTGCTGGCTTTGATTTGGTAAACGCCAAGTCCTGTCTTAGACATTAAGATCTTTGAAATTTTCATACTAACTGTCCTGTCTTATGATGCAGCCATGCATAAACAGAATCCTATGTGGCTGTGACTTCCACCAGCTGTAATGATAATAAGGCCAAGGCTGTAGTAATTTCATTCTGTTCCTCTGCTGAATCATCTGTGTCTGTTGTATTGTCTCTGCAATTCTAATACAGCATGTTACTAAACCAAATGCTTCTGCGACTTAACTCTGCTAGAAACCATTGCTGTCATAATCCCTGTGAGCTTTTGTGTAATATTGATATGTGAACTTGTGTTACTTGTGAAGTTGCCGTAGTTCAAGGCTGCACATCTCAAACCTGAGGTGCACCCTTCCCCAGCTCCCCTTCCTGTAAACAAACATCAATACAATACAACAGAGCTGGATGGTGTCTGTCTACATCAAACAGGCCCTTGATTCCAGGCTTACACTCTTTCTTAAGACTTGTTCGTCCTCATTATCCATGTGGTTGTGTACTTGTGTGCAGCTCAAGCATTGCCTGAGGTCAAAGTCGATGTGCGGCCCGGCCAACGCACGAGGGCGGAGGCTCCGGCGCCCACGTTTTGGTTCCCACCGCTTCCGATGCGTGGCGGTAAAGCCAAGCATGCGTGGAGGCAACTGTAGCGATACCAGACGGGCAGACGTGCTGCTCCAGGTAGTACTGCACTGCTACTGCCTCCGTCCAAAAAAAAAAAACTACAATTCGAAACAAGTCGAGTGAGTAATAGTTGTTAAAGTTCCTGTCATAAGTTAATGACTAACCAGTCTGCTAAATGAGCATCTACGAGTTCAAATAAATGCACTATTCATGAATAAATCAATGAAACTAATTTAGTGTCACGGGCACCGGTGTATGTTTCTATGTACTTATCAGAGTAAAAGAAATGTGAATAAAAGTTAAAATAAATTATAATTTAGAACGGACAGACTATAGAGTTTATCAACATGATAGCATTGGCCACCGTTGCACCAAATGGCACGAAAAGGGTTCTGCTACTGTTATTTCAATTTTTTTAAAACATTACTATTTCAGATATCTGCGGAACTATCCTTATCCTCTACAATAAAGGGCCGAACCACCACTACTATTTTAAATATCTGTGGAACTACCTACCTACCCTCAACAAAGGGCTGAACTGAACAGGCGTGACGGCCTAACGAGACAGGTTAGTTCATGTGGGCACGGAAATGGAAATATCTGACGACGTGCCATGACCTGCGTTCAGGCCGTTGCGTCCACGGTAAGAAGGGGAAGTGATGGCCATACCGGCGAAGTGTCCGGCGGTGCAAAGGGCCAAAAAATTCATATGGCGATGTCAGCATGTTTTTCACGCTGGCGTCCTCGTAGGATGGCCTAGATGATCAAAACAACCTCGTACAAAAGGGGTATGGTCGTGTGAAGTTGCCATGGCGATTGATTTTGTAATAAGTAATCGTTACATGGCGATCTTTAGGGACCTCGGGGGAAAAAACTCCATTTTGGAATGTGACCATTTTTCTATCAGTAATGTGAACTGATGTCTCTGGTGTCCAGCAATTTGGCTGTGATAAATGAGTAATATGAAGTGCATCGATTCAAAAAAAAAATATCCTAGTTAGAAGCGAGCTCCGAGGGAAGTTTACAAGTGATAACGACCGTGACTTTGCGAAAGTGATTGAGCACGGAGCAGTTTCGCGTACGAGGGCACATTTTGGTTTCCTTCCTTGACGAGAATGGGATGCACAGCACACCAAGTGCGAGATAAAGGTTCGTGGCTGTGATGAGGTGAGGTGTCATCCGTATGTTGATCACTGACTTCTCACCCACTTATCGCGCATTCGCAATTACTGACACCCGATCTGCAGCCGGGTCGCATCATATGATGATCGTACAAGTGATTTTCAGTGCAAGCCTTGCACTTCTCCACGGTTCACACTGGATGTTCTTGCATGGTTCACACTAGATGTTCTTGCATTGCATTGTTCTTGTTCTCAAAGGAAAAGGAAAACACAGTTCACACATACAGTACGTACTCCGTACTTCACACTGATGGGCCAAGTAAGCCACTGTGGAATGCCAAGTGGCAAGTGTACGTGTACCAAATGAGGTACACCGTACACGACAGGACAGGATAGGAGATGTGTACGTCACGTTCTTAGACTATCCGTACTCATGGACCTCTATATTCAACCTTTAAACAGAATATTTCATCCAGGTTATCGAGATTTCCACCTTTATACTATTTTTTTCCGCACCCATCCAACCTCTATACCCACCTCTATTCACCGTGGGATCCACTTATCAAGATTTCTTTTTCTTTTTCTTTTTTCTTCCTTTTCTTTTTCATCTCCCTTCCTTATCCAATCGCTGGCACACCTCCCCCGTCCTCGTCTACCTCCACCTTCCCCGTCCTCCACCTTGTCCGGCGAGGGAGCTCCTCTGTTCCTCCGGCTCCGGCGAAGGCCGTGAACGAGCTCCGGCGGACGTCCGCGCGCCAGCTCCCCGCGCGGCCCACCGCGGCGCTGCCTCCCTACTCCGTCCACCTCCGTTGCGGCCGGCATGGGAGAGAGGAGGATGGCCTACGGCGGCAGGATGCGCTCGCGGCGGCTCGTGGTGGTGTAGGGCCGGTGCGATGGCAGCGGCGGGCCGCGCGGGTGGGGCTGGCCGCTACGACGCTCTGCTCCGGCGTGCTCCTCTCTGATCTGCGAGGCGAGCTGCAACGGCGAGCTGCGGAGGCCGAGGGGGGAGCTGCGACGGCGAGCTGCGGGCATGGCAACAGGGAGCTCGATCCCTCTCCTCCTTCTCTCCCTCCTCGCGGCGGGCGAGCTCGGTCCCCCGACGAGCGCGGGCGGCTGGAGGACGGCCTCGCGAGCGCTCGTCCATGGCGGGCGAGCTCGGTCCCCCGGCCATGGCGGCGCGGGGCGAGCTCGGCCCCCCAGCCATGGCGGCCCGAGGCGACCTGCTCCCCCCGGCCATGGCGGCTCTGCATCCGACGGCGAAGGAGGAGGAAGAGGCCGGCGAGGGAGCAGCGGGCCAGCGAGCGCGGCCTCCCCGGGCGAGCTTCCGGCCATGGCGGTCCTTCTCATCGCGTGGCGGCTTGAATCGGCGGCCGGTCGAGCTCCCTCCCTCTCCGCTTCGGCCGCAGGCGAGCCGCGCGCGGGCGCGCTCCTCAGTCTGTGGCGCCGGTGCCCCCATCCTCCACCTCCCTCTCCGCGTCGGCCCCGTCCCGGCCCGCGAGGAGCAGCGGCGGCGACAGATGGAGGCGGGCGGGCAGAAGCAACACCGCCGCGGAGCTCCTCTTCTCCCATGGCTTCTCTCTCCCCGTCGTCCCTCTCCACAACTGGCTCTGTTCTTCTCTCTCCTCGAGCGGGCCCCGCAGCGGGAGTCCGTACGCACACCACAGACAGCGATCAGGAGCCCGGCCGCAATGTTAGCGGCCGCTTTACAGATCCCCGGTGCAGCAATTTTGAACTATAAACGGACCCGTAGTTTGGGTTTACAGGTCCCAGTGCAGATATTCAGCCTGATTCTGATCTCACGTGAACAGTGACCAGGTGGGGAAAAAATCTCCCGGGTTTTGCGACCGACAAAGTCTATCTCGGCCCAAACAAGTCGCGAAGATTCCATTCATTATTATATTTTATTTTTCTTTATATATAATTTGTGTCATATCACTAGATAGGAGTATATGATATACTTTAGATATATATGGTACAAAATTCACTTTGATATAAACCAAAAATGGCTCACGATCCAAGAAACAAAATATGTTTTATGGAATTCACTTAAATACATGGTACATAATCCACTTAGACATATGCTATGTTTTATTTCTTTTTATCTCATTTTGATAAGAAACTTAATTAATATGTGTAAATAGTTTATGGTCATCCCACATGCTTCATGAGGAAGTAATTTTGGTAAAATCAATATATTGCTGATATATATACTAATTATTATCTTACAAGAAATAACGTGGCGACGATCAACCCATTCTTTCTTGAATCAAACAAAAAAAAATGAGATGTGAGAGAAAAAAAATGGCCACCTCACTCCACCCTTGCTGGCGAGCAAAAAAAGAAGAGATGATATAGCCGAACGCGTAGCATTAGCAGGCAGATACACGCTTAGAAACCTAATACTCCCCTGTCCACCGCTGCTGGTTTGCAAGGTCGGCAAGCTTTTC
The DNA here is from genome assembly GCA_023333625.1 of Bothriochloa decipiens. NCBI lineage: Eukaryota > Viridiplantae > Streptophyta > Magnoliopsida > Poales > Poaceae > Bothriochloa > Bothriochloa decipiens. Next base: position 1,729,162 of record CM041642.1, read on the forward strand.
CAGATTTCTTTTTCTTTTGACAAACAAACTTTTCCAGTTGGAGCACTGAGCACTCCAGTCCATTTGTATTTTTGCTTCCCCTCAAAAAAAAAGTTGTATTTTTGCCGAAAAAGGAGACGACGACAAATAAGTAAAATAAATAAATAATCGGGCAAAGAGGAGGGAAGCGTCAAGGCGCCGGAGACCCGCAGCCGCAGCGCAACGAGACAAGCGTCCCGAAGACGCGTCTTACGCGGCGGGCCCACGCAGCGACCTCCCTCCCGCCACATCCCATCGCCATCCGCTTCCCGGAAACGCCGCCTTGCCGGGGACAGAAGCCTTCCCGCGTCGCGCTCCCGCACGCCGTCCTGCCCGCCCCTTTTCACACCCCCGACGCAACCGCATCGCCGGCTGCCCGTCAACCTCCCTCTATATCCTCCCCTCCGCCACCGCCCCCTCTCTCTCCTCCTCAGCAATCAGGACACCAGACGCCGCCGCCGCGAAACCCAAGCCTGATCAGCCGCATCCCAGCCCAGATGTTCCTCGCCGACAAGTACAGCTCGCTGCTGCCTTCCCTCCACCAGCACCACCACACCAAGCCCAGCCGCCGCCGGAGCCAGCAGCAGCAGCAGAAGGGGGAGGCAGCGGACCGGTTCGCCGCGGCGCTGGCCGCGCGCCTCCGGGGCCTGCTGCCGCTGCCGGCCTCTCCGCTCGCGGCGCTCGTGCGGGTGGCCGACCTCCTCGCGCTCACGCTGGCCGACGCGGCGCCCGCGCTCGCCGGCGCCGGTGAGGGCGACGCGTCCGTCGTCGCCGCCCACCTCGACGCCGGCGTCGCGCTCCTCGACGCCTGCAACGCGATCGCCGCGCGCCTCGACCGCCTCCGCCGGCGCCGCCTCCTCGCGCGCCTCGCGCTCCACCTTCTATCCATGTCCCCGTCCGAGGGGCGGGCGCGCGCGCGCGCGGCGCTCGCGGACCGCGACGACCGCGACCACCCGGCGGCGTCCCCGTCCCCTCTGGCGCTGCTCCCGTTCGAGCAGCCCCGCGGGCGGCTCTCGGCCGCCGCGCGCGTGCTCGCCGCCGTGGACGCCGTCTCCTCGCTCGCGGCAGCGGCCGCAGTCGCTATCCTGGTCGGAGGACCTGCCGCCTTCCCCCGCGTCTCCGGCGGCGGCGGCGACCTCCCCTGGGCGGAGCCGTTCAACGCGGTATCCGGCCAGCTCGCGGCGCTCAAAAGCCCGGCCGGCGAGGTGGGCGCCGTGGACGAGGCCGTCCGGAGGCTCGCGTCGGCGCTGGACGCCGGGACCGACGACGACGAGGCGGCAGCGGTCCGCGCCGCGGCGCAGGAGGTGGAGAGGCGTACCGAGGAGCTCGCGCCGCGGCTGGACCGCCTGTCGGACGCCGTCTGCGGCGTGTTCCGCGCCGCCCTGGGCCTCCGCAACGCCGAGCTCGGCTGCTTCATGGTGGGACCCGCCGGGAAGCCGTGTACTGGCAGTAAATAGCCGTTGCTTCCTGTGTAGAGTACTCGTAGCTGTATGCTGTATCTGTATACAATACTGTACTGGGATACTGCTATAGCCTACTGTATAGGTCAGTGGAGTGAAGTTGAGTCGTGCAGTACAGGGCGAGTCGGGTGTTATTAAAACTCTTGCCTGCCACTGTACTGGGATACTGCTATAGCCTATAGGTCAGTGGAGTGAAGTTGAGTCGTGCAGGACAGGGCGAGTCGGGTGTTATTAAAACCCTCGTCTGCCGTTTGATTTGATTGTCACTTGACGTGTGCTCTTTGCTACTCCTTTCTAACATCTGTTCGAAGTCCTTTTATTATTTTTGTTTATTTCTCTTAATAAAAAATTAGTGAAGGCTCGGTCTCGGAAAAAAAAGAGCGGATTTGGGTGTGGGATCGTCATGTGTGTCAGTGTCAAAGGACGAGGAGGCCACTGGTTGCATTTTGCATAATTTTGGATTTGTGGCATCCACTGATGTATCTGTATGTGATTTCGAAAAGGAAAAATGTTGCAATCTGGCTATGTAATTTCGCGGCATATAATAGTATACTTTGAGGAACGTTAGGTGCATTTTCTCTTCATGGCTCCATCCATTTCATTCATCAGCTGGGAGAAACGACCATCTTCAGGTTGGTCTTCACTCTTTTCGTTCTCGACGAGTCACCGCCGTCTGACGACACGCACATATACGCCCACGCGCCGAATTCGTACCGCGTTGACGCACGGAGGAGCCGCGTCGTCTGCAAAAAGCAACTCGAAATGGGCTCCTCCTCGGCGTCGGTCAGTCCGGCTCCGGCACCACCGGCCGCCGAAGAATCGCGTGCGCTCGGAAGCAACCCGCACACCCGCCAAAATGTCAGCGTCGCATGGGCGCGCGCGCGGCGTCACGGCACGGGACACGACGACGCGCCGGCCGGCAGCGGCATGGAGATAGACGCGCGGACGGCTCTCTGCCGAAAGGCGTCCCCCCGCGCGCGAGTCGAGGTGTTCACGGCACCCACTCAACGCCGGCTAGTCGGCCAGGTCATGTAGCCCCGCCGTGCCGCCGAACGTGCGGTGGCCGCAGCCGTCACGTAAGAGCGCGCGCGCGACGCACGGGGGCGGACACCGGACAGGCAGCCCACTCCAGCGCACCGGTTGAGACTTTAGCTCTGTCATTTGTGATGCAGTTTTAATGTCATGGTCCAGCAGCAAGTAGCAACGAGCCTTCAATTGGTCTGTTCTTCACCGCCACCGCTACGCCGATGCCAGATATGGTTCAGTCGTCACATTGACGACCCCCTCTGTTCTACTTCGCGCGATGAACTGCTGCTTGACTGCTCGGGCACGACGTGGGTGAATGCTGCACCGCGATGAAAGCACCTTTGATCACCTCGGCGTCGTCTTGGCTCAGTTTCTCCATGGAAGTCTATCTAGGACGTGGGTGATGAGCTGGGGGCTAGCTGTAGAAGGAAGTTATTCAATCATTTTGCTGTACAAGGAAGCAATTCAATCACCCAGTTTGTTATAGAAGGAAATAACAATTCAATCACACGCATAAATAATCAGTCGCAGCGGAAGGGAGAAATGTATGGTAGCCGGATTCAACAGAGTTGTAGGAGGCTTCACCACGACCAGGCAGACAGGTCCCCGTTTGATGCTTTTAGTTGTAGACTAGCATCATGTTTGTGCGTTGCTATGAGATGACAAATTTTTTGTTAAAAACATAATGATCGTATGATAAAATAATAATATGTAAAAATAAATACAAATGTTAAAATAACATTTCATCTAAAAGGCAGTGTCGCATGATAGCATGATAAAATGACAGTGCAATAAAATAAATATAAACATTAAAGTGACATTTCATCCAAAAGTGACATCAAAAATTCCTTTTGACAATTGACCAGAATTTCTTGAAAGACTAAAATGATGGCAGACAAATGCCGTTGTAGCCTGTACCATGCCACCTCGGCCGTCCTCCCGCCGATCCGCAGCTTCCCCACCCCTCGCCCGACCAAACCGCTTTGACGACGCCAACTCAAGGTTGGTAGCCGTCCATGCGCCGCTCCACCCAGGCCGCGCCACGTCAGCACCCACAAACAAATGCAATCCCACACCACTCGTGTATGAGTACACAAATCATGCTGAGGAAAAAAATATCAATTAAACTTTGCAGTGGTTCATTTGTGACAACATCATATATGTACAAAAGTAAATTGGTTCTAGCCACATGCCACCCAAGGAGACATGCATACAATACAAATGGAAATACACACATGATAAGACACTAATTAGATGACAGTCTTGTATCCAAGTTTTTCAAATTTCATAGCCATCGAACTCCTAAACCGTAGCACTGGCAATATTATTATATATGAAAGAATAACAAAGAAAATTTACTTGCAAAAAAAATTCTTCACAAACCATACAAAATTATATCTAGACTATATACAAAATGTTCAAGGAGAGGGTAAAGAAGCAAGAACATGGTCATCAAGGATGCCATATCTTTTTTGCAGTACTGTTGTTTTTTCCCCTAAGTTTGGATATGAATTCAAGAAATAGTGGTACAGCTATACAGAGATCGATCTGTTGTTGCACATCTTTAATCAGCAATGCAAATCACCAATAGGGATTGCTCATTTTCGCCAGTGAATATTACATTTTCATGCTTGTTGTGAAGGATTGATCTGTTATTGTACCCATCTAAATTATTAAATCAATGCCTCCTTTTTTTATTTGAAGGATAAGGATAGGTGATATTCATGAGTATATGGAATTGATCCAGTTGGTAATTTTAATTTATTACTTCCCATAAAGGGTATCATCTAAGTATTGAGGGCATAATGTGCTCAGACCCAAGAAATTCAAGTTAGGAAAATAACCTTGCAGTTGCATGTCGTGAAGTGTTCAAGCACATCAACCGGAAGGTCAATAAAGTAACTTGAAAACTCTAAAAATTCAATGCCCAAAAAATAGACCACTCTTAGTGCCACAAAAACTTAGGAATAGAAAGTTGCAATAGGATATCTGTGAAGTTGATTTGCCTGTTTGTTCATAATTCAAATTCATGATTTTTAATCTATGATTCATGTTTTATAATTGACATAATGATGAACTTATGGGGGAGTGCCATTTTGATTTGTATATATGGGACAAAGTTACCAATTTGTAGTGAGCCATTTGTACATATAAAATTGATCAATTGTTTAATTAATGGCTGGCATCAGTTTTCATTGGATCAGAAGAGATGATGATGGTAATATAATATTTCCATGCATTGAGATGTTGGATCCTTTTATTTACATGTGTTCCTTTCTTGTAAATCATATGCAAGCATAGTAGAAAACCCCCGAAGTTTATCAATGCTGATAACCATTCATGTAAAATAATTGGAGTGTTTAGACCTCTAATGTCAATATATTGCATAGTCTAACAGAAGATTTTAGTAAGCCTTTATAACCTACAACTATAATCAATAAAAAAAAGGATTGGCAAGTTGAGGTGTATTAGACAGTAAAATGTTCTTAATGTAAAACTGTAACAATCAAGATACTTGAAAGGTCAGTTGCTCAATGAAAAAATTCACAACACATCTTGGGATGTGAATTTAGGTACAAATGAGTCATTCAGATGGCTAAATAATTTGTCTCATATTTTGAATTTTTAACATCATGTAAATTATATTCAAAATGATGTTAAAATTGACTTTTTAGAAAAAATTATTATTTTTCTTTTAAGGTATTATTTTTAGAAGGCACGGGGCGTGTCGCACGTGCACATTTACTAGTACAGATGAAAAAAGAGAGAAAATTCTCGCTCAAGGTCATCATGTACGGATCCATCCAAATAATGCATATCTTTGATAGTAATTTCCATTTAAACTCATTATATGCATGCGTTGATAATTCTTCTCTTGATTGCTTATTCTTCGTGTTTTGCTTAGTTAATTTGAATTCTATTCTCGACATGGTATATTTAGTAGTAAATGGAAACTTTCAATTGCTACCTTAGAAACTAAATTTTGAAATGAGGTAGGCATGGACCGAGGCCGATCCACTTTAGTTGTTTTGAATCCTATTACTCCTTCCATTCCAAATTATAAGTTATTCTAAAAATATTGGAGAGTCAAAATATCTCAAGTTTGACGAAAATTATAAAGATTTATGACATCAAATAGATATACTATAAAAATATAAATGACAAAGAATTCATTAACCAAAATTATAAAAAATATAAATATTTAAGATATCAAATAGATATATTATAAAAATACTTTCAAAAGAGGCCGTGTACCCAAACTCAAACAAAAAAGGACCTAAAACCAAAAAGTGGTTTTTTCAGAGCCAAATACCTAATTCTCCCAAAAGAAAACCCGCGGTGGAGGCTGCCGACCAAGGGCCGACGCCGATCCATGATGGTTTCACGCAACCGCGCCTCTCGAAGCCCATCTCGAATGGCCCGTAGCCGAAAAGGAAGCGGCATTGGCAAGCAATGGGCCGGCCCGCAACCGCAACATCCGCGCGCGCGATCAACAGCATGCGAACCCGCCTGCGAGGCGGAGACAACCAACGAACGCACTCCCGGTCTCCACGATCGATCCCCCTCCCTCTGCTCGAGACCGTACATAGCCACCACCTCCTTCCCTTCCCTATTAATTCGCTCTTCCTCTCGGCTTCGCAGCTGATCCCAACACACGCGTACTACACGGGCAGCTAGCGCACGATAATGGCGAACCACCTCCGTCTGCTCGCGCTCCTCCTCGCCGTCGTCCTCGGCTGCGCGCTGTGCTGCCGCCGCGCCGAGGCCACCGCGTTCGAGGTCGGTGGCGACGATGGGTGGGTCGTGCCGCCGGCCAGCGACGGCGGCAGGTACAACCAGTGGGCGTCCAAGAACCGATTCCTCGTCGGCGACATCGTCCGTAAGAGACAGATCCATTCCATTCCCGTTCGTTCTCTTGGATCAATCTGGCAAACGCCATTAATCCATCTCGATCGTCGCCAACTCATGCACGTGATTGCACGCGTGCAGACTTCAAGTACAAGGAGGACTCGGTGATGGTGGTGACGGAGGCCGACTACGACAGCTGCCGCGCGTCGCAGCCCATCTTTTTCTCCAACAACGGCGACACGGAGGTGGCGCTGGACCACCCGGGTCCCGTCTACTTCATCAGCGGCGAGACCGGCCACTGCGAGCGCGGCCAGAAGATGGTCGTCAACGTCGTCGGCCAGGGCGCGCCCCCGCCGGCGCCTCCCAGCCCGCCGGCCCCGACCGGCGCCGCCGCGCCAGCAGCAGGCACCACCGGGGGCGCGCTCGCCGGCGCCATCGCAGCCGTCGCCATGGCGTTGCCCGTCATCGTGATCGGCGTCTGAAATTCTCAATGAATGAATTCACTCGAGGCGATTAGGCGCGGCTGTCTGGCTCGATCGAGAACGGCGGCGTTCTTGCGAGTTTGTGATTAATGACGCTTTCCTTTGTTTGGTAGGATTGCGTGTCTTTCGTAGATGAAATTAGTGCTGAGTTTGTGATTGTGCGGAGCATTTTGTTTGTGGATTTGTTTTGTTCTCTTCGTTCAAAAATCTTATTGTTTCGACTGTATTTCGCCGCGTATGTATACATGGAGAAATGACAAAAATATTATGCCTTTGCCGTTTCAACTTTCATAAAATCCATGTATGTCACATTCTGCATGGAGTGGCCCAGCCCAAGATACTCCAAGTGGGCCGCCACATTCTGCATCCATTGTCAAACTCGTCAGCATATTGGGCCCAATCCAATTCGGACAGAGGAAAGGACCAACGTCAGCAGGGCCCACTTGGAGTACCTTTCCCGGCCCAAGATACTCCAAGCCGGCGCCAATTTTGTTGTCTCGTGCCAATTCCGCCGCCCAGGGCGGCGCGAGCTCTCTTCCTCCTCGCAACGCGCTGGCGCGCCCATTTCCCCCCAAACCCCCACCCAAAGCGAGGGAGAGCCGTGGCTGCTGACCAAACCCCCTCGCCGCCTCCTCCAGAAATTCCTCCAATCCGGAGCCAATGGCGCCGTCCCCTCCCACCCCGACGGCACCCAAAACAATCGCTGACTTCTTCTCGCGCCCCGCCAAGCGCCTCCGCGCTGGCAGCGCCGCCCCGGCCGCCTCCCTCTCCTCCAACACCTCTCCCTCCTCGCTCTCGCCGGAGCAGCGGCGCCGCGCCGAGACCAACCTGGCGCTCGCCCGCGCGCGACGCAACCTCCGCCTCGCCGAGTCCAAAGCGCAAGGTACCCCCCGTCCCCCCTCCCTCTAGGGTTCCGTCCGCGCGTACAGAGTATTTTCGTCTTCTCGTCTGCTCGTAGCTACTGACGGGCGCTGCTCTGGTTGCGGCGATGGATGGGTTCCAGCGTCGGGGGGCGCGCCGAAGCTGGAGGACCTCCTCGTGGAGGAGACGTGGGCGGAGGCGCTTCATGGGGAGCTGCGCAAGCCATACGCGCTCGAGCTCTGCCGCTTCGTCGCCCACGAGAGGCTCCACGGCCAGCTGCCTGTGTACCCGCCGCCGCACCTCGTGTTCCACGCGCTCAACGCCACCCCGTTCGACCGTGTCAAGGCAGTCATCATCGGTCAGGTATAGCAACTTCACCCCTGGACAGCATTTTGTGCTGATTTTGTGATACCAGATATCAGCACGCCAAATTGATTAGTTTTCTCTGTGCTGGTATTTATCATTTGCGGGGAAATTTGGAATCGTATTTTCGCTGTGATACCAGATGCATGGTTTGTGGTATCTGTACTGCATTCGGGGTTTGGCCAATTGATTGGATGATCATTTAGTTACAGTGGCCATCTATTTTTCTAGACTAGAATGATGTGGGAATTTTTTTCTTCTTCTTCTGCTTTCATTAGCATTGGCACATCAAGTGATTTCAATGGCATATTGTTTTTTATTTTGTATCCTTCTAGCATGGATATAAAGCACCACAGTCTGACTTTTGTCGAATATACGTGCCCTTCTTATTATGCAGTTGTAATGTGTCACAGTTCTGGTAGTGCAACACCATTTGTTTATTTAATTACCCTATGTAAAGAGGGCTCAGTTTTTCTGACTGTTATCCAATGTTGGTGTTGTCTAACTTGCAATAAACCAAGACATGGATAGACTAATCGCACATGTTGCAAATATATAAACTATAGTTTCTGTTCTCCGTGTCTTTTACTATGCAACATTATCCTCCTGATAATTGATTTGAGAATATGCTGCTTGTGTTTTTGCACCGTTTGAACTTGTTGCATGGTTTAAGATGCCATAATGTCCATGTATGTGGTTTGTTTTCCTGCCCGTTCCACTAGCTGGATTTGTGCTAGAATTATTGTCAAAATGCTACTATTTATTTCCTCAACATTCCATTCAGCTTTTATTGGGTTACAATTTACAGTCTATGCCTCTATGGTGCATCAGATGTTGAACAAAGTGTCGGTGTTTCGACCCCGGGGGTCTAGCACCAACGAGTGAATATGTACTGCGTGCTCCCTAATTCGGATGGTGATGCAAGAAGAACACACGAGGTTTATCCTGGTTCGGGCAATAGAAGGCCCTACGTCCAACCGGAAGGGGGGGGGGGGGGGGGAGGGAGGTTTTGTATTATCTTGCACCGAAGTGCTTGTACAGGTGTGAATACAATCGAGCGAGTGAGTGAGCTAGGAATTAAGCGTTTCGGGCTCTGGTTGCTCTCTATGCCTTATGTTTTGCCTGGCGCCCCCTTTTATAGGCGAAGGAGGGGCACAAGGGTACATGGATCTTAGGGCGGATGTGGCTGCTGACGTCGAGGAGGTGATGCCGATCATGTCGGTGTTGCTGTAGAGGCGTGCGCCGGGCATGGCGTGTCCTGTAGTGACGTGTTCGGAGTTGACGCAGCCATCCTTCTCGTGCGTAAGGTGACGCAGCCGATGGTCGGTGATAGACGGATGTCCAAGCACGGTCGTGCGGATCCCTATAGCCGTCGCGTCGGGAGTTGTTGGAGTGTTGACCGGCGATGACGAAGTCCAGCTCGAGAGGTGGTCGAGGGGGATTGAGGCCCGAATGGATAAGGCCGAGCCCCGGGAAATGCGGTACGGATACTGGTAAATGTGCCTCGAGGGAGTGCTGAACGGGGCACAGTGCACGACATGGAGTTACAGTGTGGTACGACCTGCCAGATTCTCGGGTATGGGAGGTAAAAGTAAGATTTGACCGGTGTACTCGTAATTGTTACCGTCACTGTGGCCACGAGGTTAGGCGGGAGCAGGTAGAACGCATTAAATGTTCCTAGATTCGTACAGGAGGTAGGTATTCGAGGGGTGCGTCGCACTCGAGGGCTGCCCGTTCGCTCGGGCGAATCTCCGTCACCGAGGTGTAGGTCGAGTGGCACCCTCGAGTGATCTGTTCTGCTTCAAGTGGGGTACGTCGGATAGGTAGCCGCCCGGACCACCGAGGCCCGTTCGTGGGCCGGCCCAGTATGACCTGGCATTTGCGTTTCCGTGCTAGTTGAGGGCTGATGATACCGGGTTTGGCTTGTTGATGTCAGGGTTTAATCCCCTTAGTCGAGGGTTAAGGGTACCCCTTTCTTAGGTACCCGACACAAAGCATATGTTTTTTTCTTCATACTTGAATCTACCTATAGATACTTCATCTTGTTTGCAATAGGTTTGCATTGCATTGGTCATCTATGACATAAACCATGTTTCACCTGTCAAATTTAAAATGCAGCTATTGTTCATCAGTGCTCATATTGTAGCATGCCTGTTTTTCAGGATCCATACCATGGCCCTGGTCAGGCTATGGGGTTGTCTTTCTCAGTACCCGAGGGGATAAAAATACCTTCTAGCTTAGGTAACATTTTTAAAGAGCTCGAAAAAGACCTAGGCTGCACTGTGCCATCACATGGAAATTTGGAAAGATGGGCTGTGCAGGTAATAGTATTTAGTATTCAATCTTATTGCAAAAGAGGATATATGCAATTATACATTCATATACATATGAATTATTATGGGACAACAATTTACAAGGAGAAAAGGTATTATTATACTCTTGCAGTGAGTATTAAATGCAGAAAATTTGATAGTATTAACTTAATATCGTGTATCCTTATAATGTACAAGAATCGAACATCAGTTTTTATGTTTCTAGCACAAGCTTTATGTGATATGGACACTTATTGAATTATTTAATTTCCTGGTTTGGTTATTAATAGCCAAGTGAGTTCACTAGAATATGTTAAGAAGATGGTGAGAAACATTAATAACAGGGTATTACATTATCTGGTTAATAACAAGCTGTTGCATGGTTACCTATAAAAAAATGTTTGCCACATGATGCCATATTTTTAAATCATCTTTGTCTCTTGAAATATTTATTAATTTAGAAAAAAATTGTATGTTGCAGGGTGTTCTTATGCTCAATACTGTCCTAACTGGTATGATTATTTCCTCAAGATCTCCTTTTTCCCCATAGTTCTTATCAAAATACAATCTTAACCAAACTGTGTTACTGCAAGCTATTTTCTGACTACATTTGTGTTGTGGTTCTATTTAAATGCATTTCACTTTTGCTTTTCTAGTTGCAACTCTAGTCAGTATTATTCTTTTTTTTTTGCGAGGACTATTCAGTATTATTCATTCTTGTAGCTTGATTCATATTATATTTCTGCCGATATTATATTATTGAGCCTTGGAAAATTCTGGGTCATCTTTTATTCTTTTTATTTAGTTCAGTGCTGCAGTCTCTCCTAAATGTAGGCTTAGATTTGCCTTGTCTCTGCATGGTGTTGTTTACACACCAGGGGTGTGCTCTGTGGGGGATCTGCCCCCGCACTTGGGAGCTTACCTCTGGGAGACAGGGGCAGAGGCTCGTCCCCAAAAATGTTCCTGTATCCACTAAGGGAACCTTGCTATCTGTTGATTTCCTGTGATCTCAAGTTATTTATTTTCTCTGTAAACTTAATGTGCACTAGCAGCACTCCTCTGAATGATCCCTGCTGAAAGCATAACATAATGTGACAACAGCCATGATTCTATACACTATACAGATACTTTATTTCCAATGGCAATTGTGTTATCTGCACATTCCTTGTAAATTTTTTTTCGAGTTCCATGGGACAACCCCTGCCCATGTGCATTAGCAGCAGGGCCAGAGTACAGCACCGATCAGGTTCATACATTTGGATTAGGTCTAGGCCCAATCGACATATGATAGAAACTAAGCGAAAGAACAACTACCAACCTAGCTCGCACCCACATTCAGAACACATCCTTTTAGTGATAAATAACATCAAACTACATACATTTCTGATGAGATTGGCACACAGCTTAGAGGGTGCCATTCCCATTGTCTGTTCTTCATCAGAGATCGCCATCTTCTTTCCCAGAGACAGGGCCTCTCTAGATTGGACTGAGAGGTTCTGAGTCAGGAAACACCAGCCATCAGCCAGAGCTTCTCCACCCTTGCCAGTTGCCACTGCATCCTCCAGCCTGATTCGTTTTAAAGTTGGAATCCTTCAGCCATTTTGAATCATGTACTTGTCGACATGATTGGATATTTAGATTAACCCAAGTTGAAGAAAACAATTGCCAATATATCCTGTTTGAAGCCTTATGTTACCAAAAGACCATTGGGCTGTGAGAATGACAAGTAGTCGAAATGAATGTTGCCAACGACATCGTAGTAAATGTAAATTTTGCTTAGCATAATGCTTATCATAGTATAATTTTGATCTGTTCTACGCTGTTAGCTTGTTATCTTTGTTATCTCCCTCTAGCCTTATTCAAAATCTTCCTCCTATCTGTTATTTCCATTCTTGGGGATTATATTTTGTGTGATAGAGAAACTAGCTTGTCTTACCAGTGAGGGAGCATCAAGCCAACTCACATGCCAAGAAAGGATGGGAGCAGTTTACGGATGCAGTCATTAAGACAGTATCACAAAAGAAATCAGGATTAGTATTCCTTCTTTGGGGAAATTCTGCTCAATCTAAGACAAGGTAGAGGCTTATTTTACTTCTGGAAGATTTGAGCGCAAGTTACAGCTCACAGCATGACCAGAAGTGTTCCTTTTCCCCTTTCAAACTGACCTTGTGTGATTCACAGGGTGCATGTTTGTGCTATTTTGCAGACTGATTGATGAAACAAAACATCACATTTTGAAATCTGCTCATCCATCAGGTCTCTCTGCAAACAGGGGTTTCTTCGGATGCAGGTTTGTTTCTTGTCTCTGAATAAACTCCCTCTTCCTCCAATACTGTTTTCCTCACTTGAAAAGGACTCATCCTCACCCAGTCACCCCCAAAGAAAACAAACAAAACAGATAAAAACATGTATATATGATGACACTTGGGTAGCAAAATTAATGAAGGCTCCTATCATGTATTGAATTGATTGTTTTGTTGGCCATAAGAGTATTTATTTGACTCTAAACCGTGTGGATTCCCACAGACGGCTGGTGTCTCTGCTACTGCTGAAGTTCAGTGGGTTTATAATGATTTATCCTATGAAAAAATATTCCACCAGCACTGCATGTTGGAGTAATGCTATTGTCGGTCCATTGCTTTTGGCCCATGTCCTGTCTTGATTTTTGCCAACTTGATGCTACTTTGGCCTTTTCACTTACTAGCGTTAATGGCTACTGCCGTATGTGCATTAGCTGAGCTGAGACCTGATACATGGAACATCGATATGATCTCTTCAGCATCTCAAATCCTGTCTATGGGGGCCCAATCTAAATAAATGAAGTGGTACTAGCTTTTGCTGTGATTGTGCTTGAATCTTTTCTCACGTGCTACTGTGGTTTCATGATTACCAGGCACTTTTCCAAAACAAACCAGATCCTTGAGAAGCTGGGACTATCTGCCATCGATTGGCAGCTCTAGAAAAATTCCAAGCCGACATGTGATTTCTCTGTTTGAGCTTGACAACCGCCGTTGCAGGAAGTGGAGCAGAAGCTCATGCCTCAAGGGCCATCTCTATTCGGTTAAGATTTTGTGGGGACTTTAAATTATACATGGTCGATTTGGATATGAGTGCTTAACTCTACTGGCGCTTTGTATAGCCCTTCTTTTGTATCGTGTCTTATCCTGCTTTGTTACTTTGGCACCAAATTGTTCTGGCCATTTTGGTTGTCGTATGTACATGCAACTACTTTGTTTGGCAGTTGGACGCGCCCGCCCTGTTAGATCTGAGCATCTAACGTACTAGAGCTTACAACCACCCTGTCCGTACTTGTTGTTAACCACCGTATATGCATAAAGTCAGATCGTCCTTCCTCATTTGGGATCCTAAAGATCTGCTCGTAGACTTGGCACCAACTCTTGGATCCTACGAAATCTGAGTGCAGCGGAAAAGGGCAAGAGCCTTGTCTTGCTTGCCTTGAAACGAAGAGTGCGCTGTCAGCTGTCGCTACGTTAAACCGATGCGTACACGTATTTCGTGACCTCGCGATAGGGTGTACGCACGCCTTTGCGTCTAGTACCTCTCTACTACCTGCCGTATTTTTTGTACGGTCGGCTGGTGCATCTGCATACAAGACGCAGACGGAAAATAGAGCCGTGCCATTCTTCAGTTTCTGTGAAAGAAAGATCTGCTTCTGCGGATCTGCCTATCTACTGTATGTAGTGTGTGATAGAGAAAGCAGCACTGCACCGCACGTCAGTTGCATGTGCGGTTGGAGCGGAGAGTATGTGCAGTAGCAGTATCGTAGGAGTACTCCGTAACATACTGTTGATCCGTCCACACGTGACACGGAGGCATCGGCAGCGCTGCCGTGTCTCCTCTCCCATCAGTTGAGCCGGGGCACGACTTGACGAGGGACGACGCGTCGCCATCGGATCTGATCCCCGAACCTCCTGTCTTCTCCCTGCATCAGATGGGATATCAGAAGCACGGTCCCGGCCGTGATTCGTCAAGCCGAGAAAGCAGATCGTGGCGGATCCGGCGGCGTGACTAGCATCCGTTCGGACAAGGACCAAACGTTGTTGCTGAGACGGGGTCACGGTCGTCGCATGTAAACGCGTCGCGGCATGTACGTACGCTGGCCTTGCCTGGCCTGGGCCCTGTCACGTTCACCCCGGATCGTGTGGCCACGCAGTGTAACAACCCTAATTTTTCAAAATTGCAAAAATAGTTAAAATATATTTTTGGTCAATAAATTAATTGGCAAAATACATGTTTTTATGAAAATGAAGTTGCAACATGGTAGAAACTTGCTTGTGCATTCATACTGGTGTATATTTTCATGTGGTGAAATTTGAATTTGAATTTGAATTCAAAAACCTATTTGAAAAAAATGTTTGAATAAATGAAAAAAACGTTTCCTTTTTTCCCTCTCCCCTTTTCTTCCATTTTGGCCCGGCCGACTAAGCGGCCCAATCGGCGGCCCGCCCTCTCTCCACGCGCGGCCGTTCCTCCCTCCATCTTGGGCTGACCGGCCGCCAGCCCGCCAAGGCGTCCGCGCGCGCCGCCGCTGCTTCCTGGGCCGAAGGCCGAAGCCCATCAAGGTGCCGCGTCCGTCGTCCGAGCGCGCGCCGCTCCCTCCTGTCACTGACGCGTGGGGCCCGCGTCGCCTTCTCCTTCATCCGACCGGGACGCGAGTCGGAGCTCCGAGCCCGATCCCGCACGACCGACCGACTCGACGTCTGTGCCACGCCCGGTCGCTCCCCTTGACCTTAGGCTATTTAAGCCTTGACTCCGCGCCGCAATCCCCTACCGAAAACCCTAAGCCGGCCGCCTTCGCTCCGAAGTCGCCGCAGCGACCCGAAACCCTAGCGCCATTGACGCCGCCGCCGGACTTCGAAATCCGCCATGACCGTAAGTCATTTAATGGCGTGGCTTGGCCTAAATCTCCTCCTTGATCTCCTAAACATATTGGTAACCTCAATTTCGATCCATTGGCTCACCTTGCGCCGAATTGCTGGCCGCAGATCGCCGCCGTCCGCCGCTCCGAGCAACTCGCTGTCCCCCGCCTCGCCTCGGTCTCCATCTTCGCCTCAGGTGAGCGCGGTGAGAGCTCTCCGTTCGTTTGGTACCGGTCTTGTGGTTAATGGTGACCGGAGTCGCGAGTTCCATGAACTCCGGCGAGTTCCGTACGCCGCCGGTGAGGTCCGCCGCCGCGGTCGGATTCTTTCCCGGCCGACGCCGTTGTCCGATCGGTTGTCCGTTTGGTCATCTCGAATCTGCGCCGTCGGTTTTGATTCAGACGGCCGTAAATACACCGTACCGCTTCACGTGGTAACTTTGTAGAAAACCCCCCGAGGTCTGGCTTATTTAGTTAAGAGCCCTCGGCGTTTTCGGCAGAATACGTTTACTCAATTGGAAAACGTACTTCTTGCTTAACAGATCTAAAATACGCTTTGTCCATTAGAAAGTGTATTTCCTTTATAACTGCTTCCAGAATACGTTTTCTTCCCGGGAAGACGTATTTTTTTCCGTTTCAGTTTCAGAATACGTTTTCAGTTATTTACGGTTTTGCCATTAACTTTAAGGGCTCATATCTTTCACGTTTTAACTCCGATTTGGTCCGTTCAAATTGCGTTAGATTCATAATTTCATAATCTACGCAGTGGTACTACTTTTGAAGTATTTTGGAAACTTTATATTTTTAGCCTATATTTAGTGTATTTATTTATCTACAGAAAATCTTTGAAAATTCATAACTTCGCCGTTATAACTCTGATTTCAGTGAACTTGACGCTTGTGTGATCGTAGAAGCGAGTAGAATAGTTTGGTAAACATTTTATTCTGTTTTGATGACATTGGTGTACTATTTCTCTAATAGTTCTTTGTTTGCTTCGTGTATGTATGCTCGATTGGACTGGCTGGTGTTGATTGTTAATGTCGAGTTTTGTTGAGCCAAGCTTTTATGAGGATCAGCAGGACCAGCAGAACTTCGTGAACCAAGGCAAGAATAGCATGGATCTTCCTTGTTACCTATTCACTAAAAATAACAATTCATATGCATGTGTCCGTTTGATGACCTAGAAACTATAACTAGCTTTGATATCCTGATTCCTTGAACCTTTTGGGTGTATTGGGTAGCAAGATGCTAGTGCTTAATAATATCATGATTTTGTGGCTTGAGGAGTATTTATGCCATAAACAGTAATAATGACTTTTAACCACTTGAGAAGTTATCAGTAACGAACCTTCCAGGATTTACAGTACAACTGTGAGGGCTATATGGCTCTGGTTTTAGCTCAGTATGAGGAGCTTTTCTAGCTTGTTAGCGGTTTCCTTTATGGCGCAAGGGGGTGTGTTTCGGGTTGGGTGTAGTTGGACCTCTGTCTGTATGAGTATAGGCTGCGGTCGTGTGCCATCAGAAGGGGGGATACTACATTCGTAGGGCACAAAAACCTCAGTGGCCCTAACTTGTTAGACGAACCTTTAAAAGGCTTCATAGTGAACCCTGCCGGTCTTCCTTGGTAGTGGGCTAAGAGGTCGACGGGCCTCGGGCGAAAGGGCAATTCACGGCTCACAGTGAAAGTGTACACCTCTGCGCAGAGTTTAATAAACTGGTATACTAGCCTTGCTTCAGGACACGAGCGGCCTTGGAACCCCTTACTCTAATGATGATCTATCTTGTCATGTTAAATTGTTCATATATTTGCTGTTATGCTTTCTATTCATTTATGTTACATTGATCATGATGGTTTTGGGAAACACTTGCCACCTTGATGCTGCTTAACTGATCAACTTGATTAACATATAAAAGCTAAATGCAGTCAAACCGGGTCAGCTTATTTGAGCCTTATTAACCCATGTTATGCTTGTTGAATATGGTTGTGTACTTACGCTTGCTTTACTTTAAATTTTGGAAAATCCCGGATGGGTAACAGATGAAGGTTGGACTGAGAGCTATCGGGATGAGTACTAGGCTTGGTGTTCACCAGTCAACGTGTCTCTGTGGGAGCTTCCGCAATAATGTTATCTTAGATTTTATTGTTTATGCGTAATACTCTGTAATAAATATTGGTACGTTATGTAATAAGCAGGGTGAAGATACTCTTTGTAATTTGTCATCCTATATGTGCGACTGTTCCTGAGACACATATAAGATTATTTATGCATTCTACTTTTATCCTTAAAAGTGGGGTGTGACACGCAGTTGAAACCACCGGGTCTCTGCGGGAGAAAACGCCGGCACCGGACAAAGCTCCAAAAGTCCAGGGTCCCTTTTGTTGTGTGTGTATATGTAAACCAAAAGTCCAGGGTCTGGAAGACTAGTAGAAGACCGTCTCTACTTTCCACAGCACTGGTATACTCCTAAGTAACAGATGGGCCAGCAGGAAGGACTTGGGAATACACACACGTACCCATCCCAAGTTAAATCGAATTTCTAGAAGTGTGCTAATAAGTCAAACTACTTTAAATCTGATCAAATTTATATTTAGTTTGTTTGCAACTTTTGTGGAGCTAAAACACTTGGGAAAAGATCCGGCAAAATGGCCCGTGGTCCGGGAGTATTTTGTAAGAGGAGGAATGGTAGTGGCTTCAAGAGCAGAACCGTTTTCTTTTACTTTGGTTTTGTAGGACTGTGGAGGCCACTGTGAGCGGTGGGTCGGCGATCCATCGATTTGCCGGGCGTAACGTATCCGCTGCCGTGCCCCGGGCCCCGGCCGGCCGATCCTGCTGCATCTGCGTGCGTACAATCCCGGCGATCATGGCGACCACCAGCACAACCAACAAACCGGCCCCGGTGCCGTCCCGTCGATCTCCTCATCTCAAATCCACACCTCAGCGATCAGGCGATCGATCACGGGCGATGGCTCCCCCACGCCGGGGCCGGGCGCCCACGTTTCCCTCGTGCGTCGGGGATGACGCCAGAACGGGACGATGGGACGGAACGGGTGATCTTGTCTCTTGCTCGCTGCTCCCATCCAAGCACGCCTTTCAATTCCCCTTTCACGCAGCCGGTCTCGCCGCACGATTCTGCTGCCGCTGATTTTTGCATAAGAGTACGAGGACATTTTTCTGTGGCGCTTGGTGAAGGTAAAGCAGCTGCCGGAGCCAATTTGTTTGTGTTCGTCGTGAAGTAGAGAGAGAAGAGAAGACGGATCTTTGGTCCATCCTCTTCGAAACGGGTCGAATGAAAATGGATCGTTTTGGAAGCGAGCGAAAGACCAGACGAGGAGTACAGTACGATGTGCCGTAGTAGTAGGCCACAGCAGCGGCATGCATGTGTCGAGAACTGAAGACGAGGACAAAGCATGCACGCCAGCGGCAGCCGTGCCCGTGCCCGTGCGCGCGTCCTGCCGTCCGGCCCGCGCCGTGCCCGTACCTCCCAAAGAAACACCTGACCTGGGTGGGCTTCATCAGTTCCGTTCGTGCTCGTGCTGCCATCTGCCCACCAGTAGTCCCAAGCCACAAGGATCATCCGGTTCGGTCGGTGCTCTCGTACCTGCAATCCTGCACTGCTTCTGTTTGCATTGCTCGCAGTCTCTACTACTCCGTGCTTTAATTAACGGCACCTGCTCTTTAACTGGACGTGGGGCGACGACAGATGACACGAGTCACGGCCGCGTTGCTGCCGGAAACACTTCAGTTCAGGCCTTGTTTAGATACTCAATTTTGGGTTCAAAATTCACTATACAGAATTTCTATCCCCCATCACATTAAAATATCGGCACATGTATAGAGTACTAAATATAGATGAAATAAAAAACTAATTACACAGTTTTGTTGTACTTTACGAGACGAATATTTTAAGCCTAATTAATTAATGTTTGGACAATTATTACCAAATAAAAACAAAATTGCTACAGTGTGACGGGACATTTACTATGCAGATTTTGGACCCAAAATTAGGTATCTAAACAAGGCCTCAGTTTCCGGATCAAAGGTTTCGTGAAGAAAAATATTTTTCTAATGGGAATTTCGTGACTCATTAGTGACTTCTCTGGGCCCTACTGCATGGCACTACTGCGACGGTCGAGGTGGTAGTTCTAAACTGAAAAGGCCTTACCTTATGTCGCAGATCAATGTGGTAGTTCTAAACTGAAAATATGAAAATTTGTTTGTCCCATTTTAACTTTTGACTTGCAAAATAAATTTGTGTGCCTCTCTTGCTTAATTCATAGATGCAAAAGTTATCCACATGATCTTATTTCTATGCCCACGCCAGTATTCACTAAAGAAAGATAATTAACTAGTAAAATACGATGAAAACTCACTCGAACGCAGCATTGGTATCCGCGCTAACATAATCCAGCCGGATTAGAGTAGTCCTAGTAACACCAAGTAGTCTAGGCAACAACACCAACAATAGAATGTATTAGAGTAAATGTGAGCGCGCCTTGAAATTCGCTCTTAGGACATATGCCCCCATGTGCACATGGGATATGTTTTTTCTTAGTTCAAATTTTTTTTGTCTCCTCCATTGCCGTGCTTAATCAGTTCAGTTATCGTATTTTGCCACACATTGATGTGCGGACGAGATTTTCGTGATGGCATGGCGATGCATTTGGTTTGTTGCTCATGGTTTGATAATGGTTTTAGTTGGAACTTATAATCCTTGCTTTGTGTAGTTGTGTTTCATTATGATAATATAGTTGAGATGTGGTTATTTGTGATATGCTTGATGATGTATGAGATGACATGAACTATGATATCTTTGTATGAGATGTGCGGGCATGCATCACCTTGTTCTCAACGCCAGCGAACAGCAAGACCACATCAGCTTCAGAGTTCTACTGGTGGTTGCTCCCCTTATACTTTTAAGCCAGCCCGAGCTAAAAAAATTCACTTTGCTCGCAGCTCTACGTCTCTATATAGGCCCCATTTAGCACAACACAACATCACTAGTATAGTTGTTTTTTTTTTTTGGAAAAACAAATTGTTTGGCAAAATTGTTTCCAACGGCTTCATGCATTGATAGAAAAGAGAGAAATAAGATAGAGAGCCAGGATAAACTACTTTCTTTTACTTCATTCTAGCTTATGTGGGAGGTGGAGAAAAAACAACTTTACTCATATGTCGATGTCGTTATTGTTGTCGAGTACACCGGTCTACTTATTTGTTTCTTCCATGGAATGTACCATTAATTAAACATGAAAAGGCCAAAACTCCATTTATCGTTATACGCGAGTGAAAGTGGACGGAAACCGTTACGATAACGGAGGCAGAGGCTTTTGTGATATAAAAAAAAAAGTCAAGAACTCCGATTCAGCCGGATGATGCAAATCAAACGGGGATACCCTTGAGTGAGTACGAGGAGACCAATGGTGTAGAGTCCATGTCGGTTTCTAGAACGCGCTTGCTTCTCTATGTGTGAAATGGAATGAAATGTCTCTGCCTAATGAATCGCAGACCAATCCCTTACTGTACTACTATCTCGTAAACAATTCAAAGTCAAAGTCAAACTCATATGATTTTCTTCTGAGACTTCGTTTAGACTCCTTTTTGGAACGGATTCCAGCTTCTCCTTCGTAATTGGAAACTGATGCCTTATAATTCATTTTGACAAGAGGGATACAGATAGTTTTTTTCCCTGCAATATAAGAGTCTTTTTAGTTCCATCAGTTTAATTTCTTTTACATGATGAGAAGAAACAAGAACAGTTCGTTGCACGATGTGTAGAGAACTCAAATGCTTGGATGTCCCTGCCACACACTCCTGGCGTGGATTATTCTTCGATCAACAAAGCGCTGCTGCCCAGCTTTGACGTGGTCTTCTAGAACACGAAAAATTCAGATCGATAAGATCCGGAGCTGTCCTCTCCATGTCCATGTCCATGTCCATGTCCAGGTCCAGGTCCACCAGGCCCGGCCAGACCACACCGAACAGTGGTAGTACTAGCCGCTGCCGTGTGCACACCGATGGGTTCGTCAATCACGCGGATCCTCTCGCGATCCTGCGGGTTCCAGGCCAGGGTCCCTTTTGCAGAATCTGCCACCAGGTAAGCAAATCTTTGAAGAGATCCTTGGCCTGTCTTCACTATCATATCCTCCGGAATAGCCCCTTGGACTTTTCGTTTCGTTTCGCTTCCCTATTTTATTTTAATTTTATTTTGATTTGCAATTACATAACGCACCGTACTGGCATTATACAACAAGAGCTCACCTAAGACAGGCAGCAGCATTACTCTTCTCCCGTATAGGATAGGAGTAAGTATATAATATAATATAATATAATATATGCTTTGCCGATACGATACGCAGGGCACTCAAGAGGAATAACAATCTTCTTTTCGATTTGATTCGCACAGCCTATCGTGCTTACAAATACAAAATCATGGCAGGCAGGCAGGCAGGCGGGGAGGGCTGATTGATTAGCAGACAACCAGGCAATTATTTGTAAGGGCCGGTAAGAGTCAGCCAATAATGTAGAGATCGTGCATGAACCGTGACCGCCATCCATGCAAATTGAGAAACGAGATGTGAACAAGAATTAGTTGGGGGTGAACTCTGATCTTAGAATTATCTCGCATATTATAATAATATAACTGCTAATTCTGATACTTATAATAATAAGATGATAAAAAGGAGCAGAAGGTCTGGTCTTGAAACGGTTAACAGGTTTGCTCAGATGCCATTTCTTTTCAACAGGTGAATGAGGACAGGTTCTTTTCTTTTTGCATGCCCGGGGGGCGAAGATCATCATCACAGAGGGAAAAGAAGAAGAAGAGCAAATGCTCTGCTTCATCCCCCATTCCTAATTTAACTTGGTTCCTAGATCTAATAAGTCTCCCTAGGCCCAGTTCGAGGCGGCAGCAGCAGAAGCAGAGGATCTATGTCCAAGAAAGAAGGGGAAAAAAAATGGGGAAAAGAAAGAACAAAAAATTGGATCCTACTAGCTCCTACGAGAACGCCACCAGTCCCTGCAGCAGACAACGCAGGGGACGGATGGCTGGCTGGATGGGTGATTGAGATCATCTGATCCGGCTGCAGAGGCGGGAGACGTCGGACGGGCGGACGGGCTTGAGGAGGAAGTCCTCGGCGCCCTCCTCCAGGCATCGGGTGATGCGGTTGGGCACGTTCTCCGACGACATGATGACGACGGGGATCTCCCTCAGCGCCGACGACTCCTTGACGTGCTTGAGGAGCTCGTAGCCGGTCATCCCGGGCATCCAGTAGTCCGTGATGATCATGTTCACGTCCGGGAGCAGGCCCAGCGCCAGCAGCTCAAGAGCACGCGTCGCCGATTCCACGGTGGTCACTGCAAAGAGATTCGAGACGACAGTCATTTTAGCCGTCCTTGCACGTCCTCAGCGATTCGCAGAGCAAATCGGTGGTTCATCGATTGGATCAATCGAAGAGGAACTGCATGCTCACCTCTGTACTTGGAGCTGCGGAGGATCTTGGCGATGACGGCGCGGTCGACGGAGCTGTCGTCCACCGCCAGCACGTGCTTCTCCTCCAGCTCCAGCTTCAGCTCCACCTCCACCTCCACCTCCACCTCCACCTCCACCTCCACCTCCA
>CM041642.1:1752039-1812228 GCA_023333625.1 Bothriochloa decipiens
CCACCTCCACCTCCACCTCCACCTCCACCTCCACCTCCACCTCCACCGCGTCGTCCACCGGCACCACCTTCCTGTCGCCGGCCTTGGGGGACACAGACGGAGCAGCAGCAGTAGCAGCCATTGCAATTTGCAGAGACGAACCAACAATCCAACCTCCAATCAAATCTTCTAGTGCCGAGACACGATGCGATTTCCGAGCTCTCTTCTTGTTTCTTGCGAGTGAATGGAATGGATGCAGGAGCAGGAAGGCAGGTGCGGTTGCGGCGAGGAGTTGGAGGCGCGTTGGGCGTGTTTATATACAGGTGTGGAAGAAAGGGGGAGGAGGAGACTCGGCAGCAGATAGCAGGGGGGAGGAAATCCTGCGAGATCTCAGAGGGGATCCGAGGCGCGGGGATCGAGTAGGAAGGGGGGGGGGGGGGGGACCCGCGGGCCAGGCCGATCCGGGGCGCGGATCCGCTGGGGCCCGGCCACGCGCTGGCGTTTCCCCTGGCGAGATTTGCGTGCATGGGCCACGGATCCTCCTGCGTGTGTTGGTGCCGCTTCGCTTTTGCATGCCCAGCGACGACGCTTTCTAGGTGAGCTGTTGCCAAATCTCCTCGGATTTCCACTACTGGTCTGTTTGGATACGATCATAGTCGTAGTACGCAGGAGGAGGAGAAGTGTTGTTTGAGTTTTCGTATAAAGGTGGGTACGTATATGAATGATTTCGAAGTGACTGTACATTTGAGTACGTATACGCAATGTCGCCATCAAAACGTGATAGCCCAGCGCCCTCGTTGATCTCCAGAGATCTCGTCCACCGAGCGGCAAGGGTCACTTTGTGGTTTGGTCTTGTTGGGTGTCGCTGCGGTGCTGGGGGCAGTGCGCCGTGTCGCGCGTGGACCATGCACGCACACCACATGCATCTCCCTTCCATGACGCAACGCAACGCAACGCCCTGACCCTGACCCTGACCCTGAGATCTCCCGACACCTGTCGTATCCTGCTGCCGCCGATACGCATCTCCGTCCCGTCCGGCCGTCCCTCTCCGCCACGCACGAGCACGGCACGGCACGGCGGCATCCTATCCTATTACTGCCAGCCGGCCGGTGGCAGGCATTGCGCGCCGCCCGCTGCACCTGCACGGCTGCAACCGCACCCGTCGGTCTCGGCACGGCTGCGGTCGCGATACGATACCGCGGCGTCCGTGCTCCGCTCGCTGTGGGGGTGGACCGGGCTTGCCTGACCTGGGTTGCTGTCGTTGGGGCTCCCCGGAGCCAGAGCCGAGTGAATTGGGGAGATCCGCATCCACTGGCACTGCCATCCTGGCCCCAGCGTATCCTTCTCGACTGGACGAATGAATGAATGATGAAACGACAAGGCTGTCGGGCGATTTTCGATCCCAAAGATCGGCTGCGTCAGACGGTACAGTTGCGCCCAGCAGTGCAATCCTGCACAGCTGCACTGCAAATTCAGTGCGATACCGACACGCAGACACAACAAGGGGTGCCTTGCGAGCGACCAACGACGTGAATGCTCGTAAAGAGGTTCGCCGGATTTTTTAAAGTACTAATGTCAGTATCTAGAGGTCGTAATTTTGTTTAATGTGTCCCATAAATCTTTTTCCTTGGGTCTCTCTCTCCCCCTCTAGCTCATGTACGGACTACGTATTCATCTTGCACTTCCTTTCGACAAGGCTATAATACATATAGCTGTTGGTTGTAAGATTTTTATAACTTTTTCTCAGCCCACTTATATAGCAGTTAACTCTTCGCCATTAATTAAAGTTTATTTGTCTCTCCCATATAATCATCAAAATAATTACTTTGGAATGAGTTCACTCGGAGACTAAAAAGCCTTCCTCGAGCTCTAGTAATTGGTCCTTGCATTCGAGGAGTGCATCCAAAGAAAGTGACGTAGCATCGACTCAAAACTTTCACGACTGTAAAAATGTATCTTTTCTCAAGCGTAAAAGAAACCTATCTTTTGTCAGGTGTAGCCATAGTTGGTCACATTGTTCAGTTTTATTAACTACTTTTCTGCCTTTTATAACCAATTTCCTGCCTTTTGTTACCAACAAGCCTATATTTTTTTCTTTCATTTTGTTCAATGTTTTCTTAGTCGTTCCATGCACTCGCATAATAAAATCAACGCATTCTCTTAATATGATTATATGCGTAGTGCTCACCAATAATTGGTAAAGTCAACAATCAATAAAATCTCTTGGACTAAATCCATATACAGCTTGGAAACACAAAGCTTTTATTATTTCTTGAAAGAAAGGGAGTAAACATAATAATGCTATTTAAAAAGACACACCTTTACAAGTTGCTTTTATTTACTAAAAAAATGTCAAACTATACACGACGTTTTGGGGCAAAATAAGATGTTCGACTAACATAAACTGTATACGTATTTAAAAGTGTCTGTAAGACGGCTTTGACTTTGTGCATCTGGCATAGAGACACCACTCCGTTATTAAATTAATTAATGGTTCGGCAAAGCACTACAGTTTCGCAGGGCTGCAAATTCACTAGAATATAAATAGAATCCCCTGCAATCGGTAAAACATTGAATAATATACGAAGAGCTACGCCTTGTCTTGCTCACAATCTTTATTTGGCGCGCTTGTCTTGTCTCCTCCAATTTTGAATGGGCAGCGAGGCCGATATGTCCACTCCACGCCATTGACTTGCTGCTAGAAGATCTCGTTTGACATCAGCAGGAAACGGTGGCAAACAACGGCAACGCTAAAATAATCTGGAGAAAAGATGAGTACGAGAAGTGGTCATCGCCTCGCAATTATTCCGAATCCCGTGTGCGTTGGTGTGGTGGCATCTCACATTCTCGCGGCCGATGACAATGCCGATCCGATCCGCTGGCGTCAACCACGGATCCCCAGCGGATCTGGTGTTCGCTGCAGAAACTTCCCACCTGACCCCGTTGAAATCCCAATGGTTTTCAAAAACTCCCAACCACCGCCGTGGTGCCGTGTCTTCCGTGTCGTGCAAACGGCAAACCTGCATTGACCCCAAATTCTTTTCCTTTCACTTTCTCGCCTCTCAGGTGGTGGCCTGTGCTGTGCTGTGCTGTGCTGTGGTTGTGTCTGCTGCCTCCAGTCAAAAGTATAGAAAAGATGAGAAGGAAGGGACGTCAGAAAATGAAATAGAATGAAATAATAAAGTAAAGTATTAGGGCAGCTTCTTGTGCATCACTGATCGCTGTCTGCGCACTGTTGTGAGGTCATCCGTATCTCACTCACATGGGACGCAAGATCTTGGTGCCATGACGTGCGTTGCAGTGGTTAAAACAGTTGCAGTAAAGCATATAGTACTGTTTGGCCATATTGCAAGCACGGAGCTTATTATTAGTGCTGCCAAGTGCCAAATTATATTGTAAGTACTAGTATAAGGCAAAATGCCATGATGGTGCACCAAGACTGCACGCAGGTATTGCCCGTCACTCACCGGAAAGACGAACGCCATTGAGGGACTGGGAACCAAGCCGCCGCCGCCGCACCCGGTTTTCCAACCGGCAGATACCAGAGAGCAATCAGAAGCAAAAATTCTACCCAGAGAAAATTCAAATGCAAATCTCTTTGCTTGATCCGTTTCGGCACATGCCCCTCGATCGTCTTCTTAACATGGGAGGAGGGTACGGAGGATCTTGGGCAGGTGAAGAATAGCCATGGACAGCCGCATCCCACCTTCCCCTATCCCATTCCCCTTTTTCTTTTGGCAATAGAGAAAGGATCCAGTAAAATCCTCTGCACCACATCGACAGTATTTACCACTGTACCGCTCTACCAGTCAACAGTCATATACTTTTTTTTTAAAAGGCGGCGGGTATTTTTATGAGACGTGAAAAAAAGCAAAAGAAAAAAGATTTTACAACCACTTCAGAACAACTCGACCGCTACAGACTCTAGAAAAAGAGACCCCAGCCTACCCAACTAACACTTGAAAAGAGGAAAAAAAAAACCAAAGGATCCCAGCTGATCTAAACGGACTCCTGCATAGCAAACTGAAACTGTGCGATGTCATCTTTGCACAACATGGCGACTTGTTCTGGTTGCCCTGATCGTTGTTGGAAAATTCTTCTATTTCGTTCCTTTACAGTCAACAGTCATATACCCATATAATAAATATCTGTCATCTGAATTTCAGTTTCTGAAAGAACACTGCATCTTCGTATTGTATCCAGCTGCATTCGACAGTCTCAAGGCTTAAGGCTTGGAAATGTTAGAATATGTGTCGAATATTATGTATGAGTTTGGTTACGCTAGGACTATGAGTTGTATTTGGCAGTATAGGGTAGAGTTGACGTCGGACTCTGTAACCCGGTCTCCTTATAAATATGAGAGGGGAGCTGTTGTTATAACCATGACGACATAGCGAAAGGTTCGCGGAAGGGCAGCGGCACGTTACCGGGACCCTGGAGAGCGGCCGGTGTTGCTGGATTGGGGAGAAGCGCCCATAATCGTGCCTCGGAAACTAGGCTTTGGCTGAACATCGTTAACAAATATCGTGTCTCTGGTGTCGTTTGTGATCTTGCATGTTCGTCTCGGTAGATTCAATTGACGCTTCCGTGCGTGGAGATTAGCGGACAGCTTACCGCTGTGAGGACTAATTTATAACAAGTGGTACCAGCTCTATGGTTGGATTAGATCTCGAGGCTATGTTAAAGATTATCTAGAGGTTCGAGGATTATGCATCTACGAGGCGTTGTGCAGCGTACGGTTGATGCGAAGCTGATATAGCGCAGGGTGGAGCATGGTCGTGGCCGCCGCGTGTGAGTTGCACAGGGATGGCTGCGGCGGGTCGACGTGAGCGCGTCGGTGGAGACTAACGAGGTTTATAGCCTGGTGATGGCGTCGTCAAGGGCCAATATCTATATGCTGGAATTTTCTCGTCGGGTTTGGCAGTTGGAGTCGTGATCGGGGCTTGGTCTTGTGCAAGGCGAGGTGTTGTTGACGTTGCTGTGTGTTTTTGAGATCGGAGAAACAGAAGATGGGATCGGCAAGCCAGTGCTTACACGGTGCATGCGGTTTCAGAATTTGTGTATTGGTGTCACATAGCTTGTGCACGTACGTGGATGGAGCAAGTACAGTACAACCAATCATGAGGGAAAAGGAGACTTGCTCGGGTCTGGTATTTTTTCCCTGGATAGTAGGCGTACAAATTAAGGCTCGGTGATGAACGTGTTCAGGAGGCACCTAGGATCTCTTGGAGAAACAACAGCAGCGTGGACTACGACAAGGCAAGGGAGTTATGGATGACAGAGCTCGATCGTGCCAGGTGCATCCAGGCCGGGTGGTCTCAGGAAGTGGTGTGGTTTGTGGAGTTTCTGTAGGACTCTTGTATATGGCACTACAAGACGCTCGGAGGTGGAATTATGTGCTAGTACAGGGATAGGTGCAGCGATTGGCATGGCAGCCGGAGAAATTTAGTTGGGACACGTACATGATTTGGAGTCGTGCGTGAGAAAAATATGATGTGGCGGCGTGGTTGATCAGGATAAGGACTCTCGGTTCCTTTTGATCTGACGTGATATCGTAATCATCTTTTTGGCACCGATCAAATCATGGCACACGTGTGAAACTGGACTCCAGACTGGTGTGGTGCAGCACACAAGTGTACAGGTCGCATATGTTATTCATGTGGAGCACAGCGAAGTTTCGAGTTCTTGACGACAACATGGGTTCGGCGATGAACCAGGCAGACGATCTACGGCAAGAGTACTGAGTCTGGTGATCGGCAAGACACGTCGATCGGATCAGCGTACAAGACAATCGGATATGTTGCCAGAGTTGTGGCAGGGCTGTGCGCACAGCGAGGCTACATGGTGCGACATGATGTTGTGTATGCGGGTGAATTTTGCAACAGGCGATCGAGTGGTAGCGTTTGGCTGACCAGACCTCGGCGCCGGTGTTGCAGTGCTCGTTGGCTGCGAGCGGAGGCTTTCGACAGTGTTCGGTCGTGGTGCACATGGCGACTGAAGGAAGTTCGATAGTGATATTTCAGCGGGTGTTCTCAGGAGCGATGGAGTTAGATGCGGACTGACAGGGTTGAGGCGAAGAGCAGCTCGTTGGTGATCTGTCTATGATTGATGGATCAGGGTCGAACAGTTCACGGGCACAAGGTGAACAGTTCAGGATGGCTGGCGGACAGTTTGCTTGGAGGGCGAACATACCATGGTGCGTGGCGGAGAGGCTAATGGCAACAGGCTAGTCATACCGTGGACAGAGACGATGATAGAATCAGCGATACGACATAGGAGCATGGCAGCTGATGGGGTTTCTCGTTCTCTATGGCGTGGCGACATATGGCGCGAGCTCGGTGCATGTTTGCATTAGAGGAGTTTATGTGCTTCCAAATCAGCAAAGGCGTGGATCAATTCAAATTGCACGTGCAAGTTCTGAAGTATGGATCGAATGACGTGAAGAAGCTTCAAGGGTTGAACTGGAAGGGAGTATAGACGGTGGAGTTTGTATTTGCAACTGGAGTAATCTGGTTGGTCTTGACTGCAGGATGCTACGGGGCGTAGCATTGCAGTGGGACAGAAGAGCGCTATGGCAATTTTCTATATATGACTTAGGCAGCTATGAGGTTCTCAGTGTTACGAGTACAATCGATTCGAGTTTCGTATTGGATTCAATTAGCTCGTGTGGTGTCTAGTATGGAGCAGACGTGCTTCGAAGAGTTAGGCATGTGTTAGAGCTGAACAGGAATCTAAACTTTACTTGATATAGATTGTGGTGATAAAAGAGAAGGGTGCTCAGCTGCAGGTGGAGTCATGAAGTATGAAGTCGTGGAGGTAACGGAGGCTCTTGTTTGCGATGAGTGTCCACAATAGGACTCGTCGGGCAACTCTCGTAGAGCGGCAAAGGAACAACTCGGGTCAGGTGTACATGAAGGTTCGCACATGCACGATTTCAAGATGGTGGAATATTCGTCAAGGTGGAGTTTGTTAGAATATGTGTCGAATATTATGTATGAGTTTGGTTACACCAGGACTCTGAGTTGTTGTATTTGGCATTATAGGGTAGAGTTGGTGTCGGACTCTGTAACCCGGTCTCCTTATAAATATGAGAGGGGGGTTGTTGTTGTAACCATATGACGACATAGCGACAGGTTCGTGGAAGGGCGGCGACACGTTACCGGGACCCTGGAGAGCAGCCGGTGTTGCTGGATTGGGGAGGAGCGCTCATAATCGTGCCCCGGGAACTAGGCTTTGCCTGAATCTCATTAACATTATCATGCCTCTGGTGTCGCTTGTGATCTTGCATGTTCGTCTCGGTAGAGAGATTAGCGGACAGGTTACTGCTGTGAGGGCTAATTTATAACAAGGAAAAAAGAAAGAAAGAGAGAGATCTGGTTGGCCTGCGGACTGCACATTGCATTGCGTCACTATTACGATCTCTTTGGCTGAAAAACTTATGGGCAGGCAACGTAGGCACAAGACTGACGTACGTGGTACCCATGCAATGCAATGTACTATGGTACTACTCCGAATGTACTGTAAGCAAGCAGCGAAGGGCGAACCTTTGCTCCAGGCGCGAAGCAACCCTGGACTACGTGACGAGAGAGGAGGCGAGACAGAGACGATTCTTTTGGGTCCTCGAGCTAGTCGCCGGTGATACGATACAGACGGGACACGAGACGATTGCGTCGACCGGTAGCCCATGGATAGGATTCCTTGCTCGCCGTCGCCGGCGTGTGTGCTGGCCCTGTGTGCCGTGCGCACCGCATATCATATTGGGGAGGTGGGTGGGATACTGGATCGATGGAGTAGGGCCGTCGGGAAGGGAATCGTATCGCAATCCGGCCTGCCCTCGTGAGAAGGGAGGAGGATCAAGGCCGGAGCGGTCCTATTCGGGTGAGTGGAAAAAAGGGAAAAAGAAAGATTCCTTCTTTCCTAGAGGGGGAGCGCGTGGTACGAGAATGGAGAGGATCACAATCACAATTCACACGGAGTATCAGATTCTTGCTATGGCTCCGTGCCACTCTGCCAGTGCGCACATCGGCCTGCAGGCTGCAGCTGATAAAATAAAATAACCGTGCTTTTATCCAACCTGAAAGCCGGCGATGCAGCAAGCAAGCAGGAGTACTCGTAGCACCGAGTGGTCAGCTAGTGTGATGTGAGCTTTGCCCCCTGGTAAATAAATGGTGCCTAGTGTGATGAGATGTTCCTCGAACCAAGAAAACAGGCGACGCGTATCTTCGTTCCCATCGCCACTTTTGTCATGAGCGGGCACGGTTGAGTGCGGTCCGCGCGCGAGCGAGATGGCACGCGGATCCAACGCCGAGGCCAAACGAAAGGATGCTTCGTGCTTCCGCCCCACGGGAATCGGGAACGCGCCCGGATACGTCCCCCGTATATGTTTGGCGGACCTGTACGGACGGCCGGCCGTGGGGGCGTGGAGAGCTGTGGCCGGCATGGCCGCCAGGCGCCAGAGCTGGCACGGGGATCCGCGGGATCACAGGGTGTGGCGAGGGCCGGCGGTGGCGAATTGGCTTGGGGGGGGTGTTCAATCGCGGAGCAGGCCGTGGAGGAGGAGGGATCGAGGCGAGGCATGCATGCCCGGGCCACGACGAAGCTGCGGGAACCGGACAAGCCAGCGCCTCCCCACCGTGGGTCGGGGTCGGGGTCGGGTGCCGCACATGCTCACCACTGAATCAGATATGGATCGAGTGCCGTACGCCGTGCCCTCATCATGCCATGATCTCATCATCCGATCCGGCCTCTGAATCACATGCTCCAGGTTGTTTCTTTCTTGTTAACAAACAGGCTCGATCCGATCAGTGCCCGATCCATCGTTTCACCAAGAGCTCCCGTTAAGTAGACTACACGCACGCGCAGCATCCACTTTTTTTTTGGGATTATTATTATTATTATTATAGAAAACGCCACGATTCAATGATTCTATCTAATATAATCTGTGGTCTTATCACTATTATACTAGTAGCACTGTAGGAGTACTCTACAGTCTACAGTAGCACGTACTAGTATATGTTTTCCGTGAACGAAATGTCATGTGAAAATTCGAGTGGTCTCACGCCATGCACGGCCGACGGCCTTACTCTAGCCTGTCAGGTTCCGAAACGTCGGTGCCACTGTCACTGCTAGTGCTAACCACAGAACTGTAGGTCATCATCCCCTGCACAAGTCCACCTCAGAGACAGAGAGACAGAGACAATATGCACAGGCAATCAGGACAGATAAGAGCGGGCCGGATCAAATCTCAAGAATCGCCACGCCTGCGTCTCATCTGCTGCCACTACAACGGGATCCGTATCTGCACGAAACTAATACCGCGGTGCACGCGGGAACTGTCAACGAGACGAACAAAACATAAACTACTACTAGTATTCGGCGCGGCGCCACTCGGGGGTCGGTCTATTCAGTGTGCAAGTGACGGGCTCCGTCGTCGTCGTCTTGTGTTTAACTAAGCGCCCCCCGTTATCTGAAGATCCGGTTTTCTAATCGCTCTGGGCTCTGGCAGATGCAGGCCGTGGAGACAACGGGATGTCAACCTCTGAAATCTGAATCAAACCGTGCAGAGTAAACCATTCGATGTTCAGAGCTTATAAAGTAGCATTTTCCTTTGTTTGGACCGGATGCCACAGCTCTCAGAAAATTCCCAAGAGATTGGATCAGATATTTCCCGGGATTCGACAGTGGCATTTTGTTCAAATATCTCTTATATTATCAGCATATATAAACAGACATTCAGAGCTCCAATTCAATTCAAACATCCACAACGTGTCATTGTTGCAGTGAGGCCGTCGTGTCAAGCATCTATACTACGCACACCATGATCCAAACTCTTTATAATATCATCATGTTTGATTCTGTCCCAGGACCAATGCAAAATAGTAGCTTTATGCCTTTATATTACCAACCAATTACTCAACCATCATCAAATATCACAAGTATTGTGATTAGGGGAGAAAGGAGATGCAGCAAGAGAATTTTTTTTTTTTTTTTTTTTTTGAGGGAATGCAGCCAGAGAAGGTGAACGGGAGTACGGGACAGGGATAGCCCGCCAATAATTCATCCCAGTTCAGTTGAGTTGTTACACTTGAAGGCCGAATGTCCCGTATCTAGATCCACGGGGCGGAAAAATAAAGCCCAGGCAATACAAGAACAGGCCGGCTCAGCGTGATTCGTGACCCAGGCTTCGGCTTTTTCTCATACTTTGCATTGTTTTGGCCCAGCAGACGATAGATATCTTCAGGCTACGAAACCCACACTCTGAGATTATGGGCCTCCTGGCTGGAAGCCCAACCTTTGCTAGTCTGGGCTGCAAAGGCCCACCCTCCGTAAGAGCTCTCTCTCTTCTTCTCCGTGGCATGCAAGAAGCCAAGAATCACTGCACAGCACGAGCGCTAACCACGCATGAAAGTTCATAATAAATAGTCACAAAAGGGTCCATATAATAAATAAATAAACGCCCGGTCAAGTAAAAGAGTTACCTCAGTGATAGATAATATCTCATGCAATATGATAAAATATTACATGAGCACTAGCGAGCTGTAGGCGGAGGCGAGAATCTGGTCGTTTAGAACCACAATACAGGAATTATTGCGACGAGAATCAGATCTCCCCTTTGGAGTCAACAAGATCTCGGGCTTTCTGTGGAGCCCAAGAAAGCAATTTCTCAAAACTGAAAAAGGAGAAGTGTAAGTGTCGGAATACCAATACCATACCAATCGCTACAGAGAAAACATATATTCTGCTCGCTACACCCCGATGTGGCGCGAAATATTCTCTCATGTTGGAAAATATATTTATTTAGTTATATATAACAGTGCTAGAGGCATGTTTGGATCCTGTGATTTAAAATTCAATCAGTTAAAAGTTAAAGACTACTGTATTATTGATGGCACTTGTTTGGTCGGAATCTTTTTGAACTTAGCTAAATTTTAGATGACAGTTTAGACTCTTGTTTGAGCCTCTAGTGCTAAATTAAGTGGTCTAATGTTTAGTGACTAAACTTTAAATCATTTGATCTAAACTGGGAAAATCTAATAATTTGAAACCTAGTAAGATTTATATGGAAATACATTTTATTGATGCCGAATTTAATCTCAGAGCACACGCCAATAAAGAGTTAGCATTAGCACGTCCGAGAGATCGCACCCTGCGTATCACACACAATGCTCCATCATACGTGTCAGAGACCTTTTGCTGTCAGTAGATACCAACATACTACAAAATATTTTTTGCAGTTGGGCCCTTAGGTGTCGGTCATACACGTCCATGGTATTATTTATCTTTTCATAAACCTATCGAAGATAACTTGACATTGAATAGATACTGTAGTAGAATTGTATCCAGATTCAAAAAAAAAAAAAAAAGAGAGAGAGAGAACTGTATCCTCTTGAGATTTCGGAAGAGAGGACAGATTCCGGGCAAAGCTTGATAGCTGCACGTGTTTGGGATCTCATTACTCTTTTCCCGGCAAAAGCAGAGTCGGCAAAGGCGAACCGGTGACAGCGGTCTCTCTGGCAAAAGAGGCGAAGGCGAAAGCACCAACTGTTTGGGAGCTACTCGTAGGCTGAGTGGCGTGAGGGCATCTGGCGTGCCGCACTGTTGACGGAGCAACTGGACGCGCGGGTGTGGCCACGAAGCCACGCGCTGCCAATCCCTGGCCCACGCACCCAAATCACGCGTGGCCGGTTCAGTTCCGCCGCCTGCAACCGCTGCGCACGCACCAAACACAAGGCAACAAGCGGCGGCCGTGGTGTGCCCGTGTCGTGCGTGCGTGCTGCTGCTGCGCTGTTTGCAACCAAAAGCGAAGCCGAGCGGGATTAGTTACCTCTCAATTCCAGCATTTGCCACTGTTTACTTTGAGATCCGGCGAGCTCCAGCGACCGGTGGTGGTGATGATGACGATTAGTCAAACCTTAAACTGGAACGGACGGAGGCGATTGATGCGGAGATAATTGTTAATTAGTCGCTGTTAATTAAAGAGCGAGGATGGCGGTGGGCTAATAATGTTTGCTGCCTGCCCGCCCTGCCCCGCGACTAGGCGGCAACTATCTGGTCGACGACGCGAGGGAGGGAGCGCCGGGTTGGGCCCGGCGGTCGCTTTGGCCGTTTGTTTAATCACGGCTCGCCGGGATATTTGTTACGTTGGTTGGGCGCTTTACACTTGTTAATCCCCTACTAGTCCTCCTCCATTTTGTTTATGTTGCGAGACTTGAGCAGAGCGAGCGCACACCAGCCCAGCGTCATGCGTGGGGGCAATAATGGATTAGGTGATGGAAGTCCCGTCCCTTTCGTCTCGTGTCCGCTCTGCACTTGCTAGCTTGGGTTGTGCACGTCCATGATGATGCGTTCACGGGCTGTGTCATTTCAACACCTTTTCCTTTTGTTTTCTTTTGTTTCTTTTCTCCGCAGGTAAACATATATATATATATATATATATATATATATATATAGCACAATACCCTCGCAGTGGTACTATACGTGCTTCTACCTACTCCCTCCATTTCTCTAACAGCGTGAAACTAGCCATGCTAGCGGGGCGGGTGGAAACGGGTTTTTTGGAGCGGGTTTTGAAACGCGTAATTTTAGATGGGTGGAAACGGGTGACACTATGAAACGGATCGAGACGGGTTAGGTTGACGACACAAACGGGTTGGGACGGGTTAGGGCGCTGTGGTCGCAGATCGACGCGTACGTCACAGATCAACTTGCGTGGTGACTATGGGTTGGGGCCTTTGGACCAATGGGGTGGTAATTAGGGCTCTTGAGATATGGGTAGGGGCGGGTCTGAGGCGGGTTCAACCCCATTACCAGGCGTACATGAAACTGTAGATTACTGCTAGTACGAGGACCGGGTAGTACAAAGCAAACATCTTCCTACAAGACGCGTGAAATACAATGCAAACAATAACAAAACTAACTCTTTGAGTTGTTTTTTTGGCAAACGTTTCAAAACAGCTTCATGCTTCACAAGAACGGTTAGAGCCGAAGCCCTTTTACGACGAACTAACATCCTACACTAGCCCCAGATCTTTTGATGCATTTTTTTTTTGGGCACTAGACATACATTTCTATTTAATGATAATATTTATGATTGTGGGGTCTCATACTTTCGGGTTTTGAAACATCACACATTTTGAAATGATGGGAGTGTTGTATGTGGCGTACTCTTTTTGGTTGCAAGTAATTAGTATTTCGGGTTGCCTAAAGCCAATCTTTCAATACTTCGTTGCATACTACTTCCGCTGTTCTTTTATAATACACTATTTGATATCACACGCCAATTACACTTTGACTATTTATTTATTTCATATTATGTTTGCAAACCTACATTAATTTGATAGTTTATTTAATTAAAAATCTAACTATATCAAGTTTGTATGATAATAATTAGAAATTGCTAGTCAAAATGCTGGTCAAAAAGACTTAAAGTTTAAATCTTAATATGGTGTGCACCATGTTAAGGTCACACTAATATTGTTCTATTTTCGCTTCAAAATAGATGATTTTGTAAGCTTCAAAATTATAACAGAGCAGCTAGCTAGCTCCCCCTGGAAGAGACTAGCCAATGAGGCTTTGTTCATGTGCAGAACACCACTTATTTGTAAAAAAAAAAAAGGGTGTAGGGACTAGGGAGTATAGTATGTAAACTTTGTAGCGCTTGCATTTTGACACGTCATAGGTTAGGCTTAATTAGGCTTAGCCCCTTTTATTCTACCGGAAAGGGGCTCGATCAGCGACCTATTCATTGGTTCCACGCTACTACTTGCTATTGACAATGCCATGGATCCTTTGTTTTCACCTGGTATGCATGTTTTTTTTTTGTACAGTATATAAGAAATATAGTTGATGGGTCGATGGTCCCGGATGAAAGGATAGGGTTTATTAAGGTACAACTTCGTGCTTGTGCACTGTAGTGCTCGACTTGCAAGACGCATGCATGTGTATGTGCCGTACCAAGGTTTGCAGTTGCAGTGCAGGACGATGGTCCTGGCCGTTGGTTTGTTGGATCACGTACAGACCGGCGACCCACAAAGCAGCAGCAGCAGCAGCTCATCATAGGCGCGCTAATCTTTAGCATAAACAAACAAAGCAAACCACTGTCTACTAGTATATTTTTATAAGTAATAGCGTGTTAGTTGTTGCTTTAGAGGCAATCAAGGTTCGTGTTTATTGGTGAAGGAGCACATCTTTATTTGCTGAGACCACCACTACAAGACTTTGCAGCTAGCATCAGTCGTGCTGCCCTTCATGTAGCCACTGATCTCACTCTGCTTGAGCGCTAGCTTTCATTCGTTGGAAGAATCTTCCCACTCTGTCTGTGTGTGGACCAGACCATCCATCCATCCATCCATGAACTAATTTGTAATGTTGGTACTTATCCATACTGGACTGCACGCATTGGCTGGAAACATGCGTGTTTATCTGACTAACTAGCAGCCAACAAACCTAAACCAACCGTGTCAATGCATCATGTGTCAGTTTGTCACGCATCATGATTAGGAAACCAACAGTACAGAATTCTATACGAGTATGTCACTGTCAGAGTGTCAGTAGCTAGCTACTAGCTCCGTGGGGGGACGACGCACGGCTGCTAGTGGTAACTGAAGTACAGTAGTACTGAACAAAGTACCATACGTATGCAATAATTCCTCCGATCTTGATCCGGACCTTGTTTAGATCTATAAACTGGGTCTCGAATTACTATAGCGGAATTTCTATAGCATTTCGTTTGTATTTGATAAAAATTATCTAAACTTTGACTAAATAGGTTTAAAATATTCGTCTTACAAAGTATAATAAAACTGTATAATTAGTTTTTAATTTCATCTATATTTAATACTTCATGTATGATCTAGCATTTTGACGTGGTGAAAAATATGAATTCTGTATAGTGAATTTAGCAGTGAAATTGGTTAACTAAACGAGGCCCAGTCGCAAAGTGACAGGCAATCGAAGCACGAGGCCGGTCAATTCTTGCCTTGTTTTCTTGTCGCGGATTTTGTTTGCTTGCTGTTGGTACTAAGCGTACAGACCAGATGTACCTTCATTTTGATACTAGCTAAAACTGTTTTCAAATCAAGATGATGCCTCCACTCCGACCAAAAGGAAAAGGAAAAGAAAAAGGGGATTGTTTTCACTCACGGCGGATCTATATCCAGCCACGGTTTTACGCTATGCCTGTGCATGCATCCACCACATGATCGAGCTAAAGTAGTATGCGTCCATTCCATTCTCCCGGCTTGCGTCTACTCCCTAGGTTCAAAGAAGAAATGTAGTTCTTGTTTTCTGGATATGTTTAATAATTTTAAATTTGACTAAATCTATAAGAAATACCAGACACTTGTGATACAGAATTAAAAGTATTATTTCAGTAATCATCACATATATTTCTATTATAAAAAAATTTAGAGACATAAATTTCGATACTATTTTCTATAATTTAAGTCAATCTTAAGAAATTATAGCTCGATGTAAATCTAGAATTATATATAAACTATTGAATATTTAGTTATTTCATGATATGCTTTAATCTTATAATAAGACTGTTTTACAACATGATATAGACAAGCATGAGAAATCCATATTCATCGCATAAGCAAATATGCTAATGAACAAACTAATAGCTGATTCTATCAACAGATTCACACCACTCATAAAGAGATGCATTAAATCTAAGTTTAGACTATAAAACCTTAGGTAGAACATGAGTTGCAGACGATTAAATCCATTACCGCCAGTATCACACATGATGGCACCCTACCACCAAACTTGATGGCGTGTTTGAAGTAATTGATTTAGGCATGACACGAGAAGTATGAGTGCAGTCCCTCGAGTGGTCGCCAATGCAAGGAGTAGTCATCTTCAGTCGATGAAGCCCGCGAGCACTGTGGATCGAGTCAATAGGAACCGAGGAGCGCGAGGAAGAGCAGTCACAGATGATGCGTTCTACAAAATCTTGATTATGACCTACCTGTGTAAGTATGCAAGTGGATGGAAATCACATAGAGGCAACTGAAGAGAGGAACTTCAAGCATAAGAACTTTGTCGCTTTGAGCAACAAAAGGTGGCCTAGCACATCATGTCCCACCAACAAGGCCCATGGGCACGACATATGGCGAGTGTTTTAAGTCCAGCACCTCGGCATAAGCATAGATCTTCTTATGGTACTAATCTCACTATCACTTAGCATCAATTATGGGCCCCTAAAATTCTCAGATTAATTGCTAGATTAGTTATCGTTCTCTTTTTGACAGTCGGTACATATTGTCTGTTAACTTTTTGAGCGACTGATGTGGAGGCTTTAGCTAGCAGTGACGTGAATCCGTGATGTGGTGTCGAATGTGTTCTTGTTTACGTCATGTATGGATGGCTTTTGCGAGAAAAAGAGATTGATCGGTGGCGTAGCTAATTACGTACTCCGTACGTGTGCCGCTGTCGTCTCTCAGCGGTGGCGAAGACAAGAGGCAACGCACCCTGTTTGTG
This sequence comes from Bothriochloa decipiens, assembly GCA_023333625.1. Classification (NCBI taxonomy): domain Eukaryota; kingdom Viridiplantae; phylum Streptophyta; class Magnoliopsida; order Poales; family Poaceae; genus Bothriochloa; species Bothriochloa decipiens. The sequence continues at coordinate 1,768,501 of CM041642.1, forward strand.
CTCCTCATCACCTTGTCACGTCATGCTGTGTTCTTACTTATCTCTCGTGATTGTCACCTGGATTTGGTGTTGCCGGTTGCAAACATCATGACAACACAACGCACCTGTTCGCCTTTTTTTTCTTCTTTATTATTTTTTTTAAAAAATAAAAACACAACGCACTTGTGTTTACGGCTTTATGCGGACTGTGGGTACTTGTAAGTACCATTCTAGACACCTCTTCATTTTTTTTTGGAACTGAGTATATATTATATATCAATATTGTGGTACTTTAGCAAATATAAAATAGTAATATATAAATAATTGCATGTGATGTATTTATGTTCAACTTTAGCTACAACCATTCTAAAAAACATAGAGTTGATAGTATGGGTTTCAACGAGTTCATAAAAATATGTATCAAATGAGGTGTTATTACGTATTTTTTGGTTGATATGATATAGATACCGAAACACAATTGATATCCTTAGAAGACATGCTAATACACCATTTTTACTTTATGTTGCTTATGATTATAGAGCGTGTCAACTTTGTATTGTAATAAGGAAAATCATTGCCTAAATATTATAGAATCTTATTATGTGTGAACATTTAGAGAAAAATAGGTTCAGTTCACAGGGAGTTTTTTTATAGAAATCTTTAAGACGTACTTGTAGGAGATTAAGCAGGAATACTTCGTTCCTTTTTATCACCATCTTATATGCTACCTCCGTTTTTATTTACTTGTCACTAAACTTTTACTGTAGCAATTTTGACCATGTATTTTCTTCTGCAAAAGATTTTTAGATACATTAAGTTTTGACATATATGATTCTTCATTGAACATACTTCATTAGTGTTGTATACTTGGAGGTATCTAAGATTCTTTAAAAGAAAAAGACGGAAGGTTAAACTTGCTACAGTAAAAGGTTAGTGACAAGTAAACGCAAACGGATGTAAGTACTAATTTTCTGTTATATAGATATTGGTGCTTTTTCTGTAAATTACTCAAATATAAAACAATATGATTTAGCACAATTCTATAAGTTAATTTATTTGGAGATGAGAAAGTACTATACTAGTAATAATAGATATAAATAACGGAGCAACAACGGAAGCTAGGTTAGACAGGACAGGACGCGTGCACCTGTGTGTGTTAGCGTTAAGTACAACTAAACTAGTTGCATGTTGCCTGCCAATGAGCACTTTGGGCAAGGGTCCAGGGTCCCCAACTAATCCAGCAGACAACTGACACGGCGACACGTACGAACGGATACGGCTGGCCGGGTCGCTGCCGGCTGCTGCAAGTTGCTGTTGCCTTCGCTTGCCATCGAGATGAATGCTTTGCCAGGCCCAAGCACATGTTGCGCGCCCAAGTTGAGCGTTTCTTGCCGAAAGAAGAAATGAGAGGCCGGTAACTAACGATAGGTTTTTTTTTAGTCAGCCTGTGAGGGAGGCACCACGCGGCAGGCACATGAAGTGGGAGTGGTGTCAAGCCAACAACAGAGCAAGTGACAAAATACCAGTCTTGACTGCACGGTTCACAAAGCACGAGCAGAAATTCATTTTCTTCTTTCTAATAACTAACTCTACTAGGAGTGGGTCTAGTCTAAACTTATTTGATTTTGGGAATGGACAGTACTCTCTCCATCAAAAAAAGATTCAATTTCACCTTTCAAGAAATCAAATGATTCGAAGTTTATCAAAATTATAGGAAAATAATACCACTCCATCCGGTCCAAACTATATAAGTTGTTTTGCCTTTTATAAGTACATAGTTTTTATTATATATCGAGATATAGCGTAGTATCGAGGTGCATGACAAAAACATATTATTTCTATAGTGTCCTTCGTAAATCCTAAATTCTCAAATCCATATATCAGGTTCTTATATTAATTAGTTTAAGTTATAGTATCGAGTCACAAAATCACAGTCGTTTATGCATAAGATTTTTGTTCAATACATTTTTTTAAAAAAAAAACACATATACGAAAGAAAGGGGGACATATTTTCAAAGGAAAAAGGGAGAGATTGGATACGGAAAAAAAGGACACATGACAAAAGACCAGATGCCTTGAGGCATCAGCTTCAGTGGTGGATCGAGTTGTCGATGTTTTGACCTCGGGGGCCTGGCACCAACGAGTGAATATGTGTTGCGTGCTCCCTAATCCAGATGGTGATGCAGAAGAACACAAGGTTTATCCTGGTTCGGGCAAAAGAAGGCCCTACGTCCAGCGGGGGGAGAGTTTGTATTATCTTGCACCGAAGTGCTTGTACAGGGGTGAATACAAGCGTGCGAGTGAGTGAGCGAGCTGGGACTTGAGCGTTTCGGGCTCTGGTAGCTTCCTCTTGACCTGTCTAAACTAGTGCCTGGCGCCTCCTTTTATAGGTGAAGGAGGGGCTCAGGGGTACATGAATCTAGGGCGGACGTTGCTGCTGACGTCGGGGAGGAGATGCCGATCATGTCGGTGCTGCTGTAGAGACGTGAGCCGAGCATGGCGTGCCCTGAAGCGACGTGCTCGGAGATGACGACCGTCCTTCTCGTGCGTGGGATGACGCAGCTGATGGCCGGTGAAAACCGGCGCCCATGCCCGGTCGTGCGGATCCTTATAGCCGTCGCGTCGAGAGTTGTTGGAGTGTTGTCCGGCGAGGACGAAGTCCAGCTCGATAGATGGTCGAGGGGGTTCGAGGCCCGAATGGATAAGGCCGAGCCCCGGGAAATGCGGTACGGATGCCATAAATATGCCTTGAGGGGTCGCCTGATACTGGGCACAGTGCGCGGCATAGTGTTACAGTGCAGTATGATTCGCCAGGATATGGGCGGTAAAAGCTGGATCTGACCTTCGTACACGCGACTGTTACCGTGACTGTAGCCACGAAGTTAGGCGGGGGCAGGTAGAATGCACTAAATGCCCTAAAAACCTTACCGGGAGTAGGTAATCAAGGGGTGTGCTATACTCGAGGGGCGTCCGTTCGCTCGGGGAAATCTCCATCACCGAGGGGTAGCCCGAGTGGCACCCTTGACTGATCTTCTCTGCCTCGAGGGGGGTGCGTCGGGTAGGTAGCTGCTTGGACCTTCGAGGCCCGTTCGTGGGTCGGCCCAGTATGACTTGGCTATTGGGCTTCTTATGCTAGGTGAAGGATAATCGCCGTGATGTTTTTTGGTTTGGTGATGTCCGAGGTTAATCCATTTGATTGAGGGTTAAGGGTACCCCTTTCGTAGGTACAACAGTAGCCCCCGAGCCCCAGCTAAAGTGCTGGCACTCGAGCTGGGGGTTATAAGTCGAGAGTGAGGCGTGGTTCGTGACTTTCCATGGGGGACGCGCGAGCGTCCCCCGTGGGGGTAGCCCCCGAGGCCTCGGAGGAGTAAGGAGACTCCTTCGAGGGCTTTATTTGTCTTTTGTTGAGAGGTGCTTGTCCAGTTAGGCATAGTGTGCGTTCCTGAAAGGTTAGGATAACATGAATTGGAGTTGTAGCTCCTAGTCGAAGGGTGGCTCGAGTTCGTTGAGCCCCCGGGTGCGTTCGACCCTCTTTCGTTGAGGGGTGCTAGGCGTAGTCGAGCCCCCGAGCCTCGTGCAGCTGGGGCATTGCTAGCCCTAGGCATCCATCTCACGAGTCCTTTCGATCGGATGTGAGGTGAGAAGCGCCATACTACCCTTGATTAGGCGAGTCTCGGCGTTCCCTGTGAGCTGATAACGGGGGGATCCAAGTGAGAGCTCGTGCCCCATTCGATGGGGTCGACTAGTGGTCTGGAGCGTTCTCATTGATGCAAACGAGTAGATATATGGATACCGGTTCCATTCGATAGGACTCCGCAGCTCGATGCCTCTCTCCGTGGGGATTCCATGGTAGTCCTCTTGTTTTGCCTTGGATACACCCGAGGGAATCTCGAGGGTTCGTCCTTGAGCTGAGCTTTGTGTGGCTCCCCTGGGGTGTCCCTGACTCGGGTGCTCGAGAGCGGTTGTCGAACCCTGACCAAGGGTCAGCCTTTGCTCCCTTGAGGCTTGTTGTAGGGCCGGGGCCCGTTTTCCTTCTCGTGTAAGACTCCGTCGGCGGATAATGTAGCGCTCCCACCCGTTGGGCACGCCTTTTGAGGTGTGGGCCGAAGCGATGCGGTCGTGGTGGATCCAGGTAACTGCTAGGGGCTCGGCGAATGGCGTGTGTCCTGCTACGAGAATCGAGGGGGCGGTTAGGTTGGCGCAGTAAATGCAGGGTTTACCTTTTCCCACCGTCGGATCCGCCTGTTTCTCTTTCCCTGAGTATAAATTCATGGGAGGTGGGGTGTCATCCGCTTTCATTCTTGCCATCTAGCTTTCGCCGCCATCACTGGAGCTTCCGAATCCCTGTCCATCAGCACTAGAGAAGAGGGGTTAGTGAGCGTGATCGTGATTGGGAATCTTCCCGGTCGCCCGTCCGTCGAGCAAATCCGCGCCGCCGCCACCACCGTCATGGCACCCACTTTTCTTCCTCCGGAGGCCTGACGTCGGTCAACCGTGACGAAGCGGAGGCTGTTGGAGCTGATGGGGGAGGGGCTCCTTCACCCTATCACCACACCGGATCGGCCAGAGTGGATAGCACCGCCACGGAGGGATCGGGAGCTGAACCCGCCGGACGGCTACGTCGTGAGCTTCGTCAAGTTCCATCGGCACGGGCTTGGATCGCCCCCGAGCTAATTCGTGCGGGCGCTGCTCCACGATTACGGGGTCAAGCTTCAGCACTTCTCCCCCAACGCCATCTCCAACGCCGCTATCTTCGCGGTCGTCTGTGAAGGATACCTGGGGGTGGAGCCGCACTAGGAGCTGTGGCTTCACCTCTACAAGGGGGAGTTCTTCACCGTCCTGGTGGAACAGGGCGTGAGGAGAATCGTCCGTGCTGGTTCCTATAACCTAGTGCTGAAGACAGGCCGGGGGGTGGAGCCGCGTGAGTACATCCCCACCGGGCTGATGTACAACCACACCCAGTGGGATGCACCGTGGTTCTACCTCCGCAACGATGATGGGTACTTCCCGCCATACACCGAGCCCCTCATCATGGAGCGTCCGTTCAATTGGCCGCATGGCGTGGCGTCGGATTTACAGCCTCGATTGAGGCCTCTCCTCACCACACCGAGGAGACTTCATGACGCAGGTTTGACGGCGGTGATCGTCGTCTCGGCCTTTCACCATCGGAGGGTGCTCCCTTTGATGGCGCGTCCGTTACGGCTGGACCAGATGGGGCCCAAGGTGACACCCGAGCATCTCAAGGGGTGCCGCATGTCGACTGAGGTGTTGCCCCCGAGGAGATTGTGTCATAGGTAAAGGGGGCGGTCGTCGGCGCCTTCAGGCCGGAGCACATCAACTGCATCCCCATGCTGCCAGAAGAAGGCCATCTTGACCTGGTGAATGCTTTGAGCCGTGCCTTTCGAGTTTTACTTTGTCTCTCTTCCTTTCCTTTGCTCTTACGCCTGGATGCTTTCGCGTAGGGGAAAATCGACTGCAGGGCATCGAGGCCCCCGGTGAAGGAGGACGACCCCGATCGACAGGTGAGCGCTTTACCGCTCATCAATAGAAGAAGGGGCAAAACAAGGAGAAGAAGAGGAAGAAAGACAAAAGCCTCGCACGTACCGAGCACGATAAGCGCCGCGCGAAACAAAAGCACGATGGGCTGCCTGAGGAGGAGTCTCCCTCCGAGGAGGATGAGGAGGAAGATGATGACGATGATGTCGAGGGGATGGCAGCGCGTCTCGAGCCCCATCTCTCTCGTCACTCCCGAGCTAATTTGCCCTCTGCGCAGGAGGATGTTCTGGAGCGGCCGTAAGATAGGAGTCAAGGCGGTTCATCATCCCGTGCTGGGTCCTCATCTCGACGCTCGCACGGTGGGACCCCGCCTGCTACGTCTCGGGAAACCCGGTCCCAGTCCTCGGTGCTCGGGACACGGACTTGGGGCCGCGCGGCCTCGTCGGAGCGAGAGGGTGCGGCAACGCGGTCAGAAGCGTCAGCCGGCCTCGGCTCCGGGGGAGGTGTAGCTTCGAGTGGGGCCTCGAGGCGCTCTAGCGGCTTGAGGTGCCCTGGGAAGATTGTCGTCCCCTTTGGGTGAACCATGTTTTTTGAAGTTTCCTTTCTTGTTTCTTTGACCTGCCAAACCACTAAGCATCTTTTCTCACCTCCTCATTCTCCAGGCTAAAGCGGCGGGTGGAGGAGGCAAACCCTTCGCCGGCCAAGCGGCTTAGGGTGGACGTAGTTGCGAGAATGGCGGCCACTGCAACAGGTGCGACCTCGAGACTGCTGCCACCATGGGAGGCGGCTTGGCTATCTCAAGCCCATGCAGCTATGGCTCGAGGCAGGATGATGGGCTCTGCTCTTGTTGCAGGCTCGAGCAGTTCAGGGGCCGTGGCAGGAAGTGGTTCTGAGCTGGAGCAGTTGCAGGAGAGGGGAAGCGCTGTCCTGGTGCCGGCGTCCGCAGCCCCCACATCTGACTAGGTATCGGAAGGTGGGAGTGCCATCCCGATCCTGACACCTAGGCCTCTAACCCAGGTCAAGCCAGAACCTCTACCGCCTCGCTCGAGGAGGAGCCTCCGACGGGCACGAATTGGGGTTGGAGATTACCCCCATCATCCTCGAGGACGAGGAGGACACTGCTCCATCCCCACCCGCTGAGGAGCGGAAGTCGTGGCCCTGGCTGCGTGAGGTGGAGGCGTGGCGCAAGCAGGAGCAGGAGGGCCCACAGAGGAAAGAGGAGGAGGAGCCGCAGGAGCGGCCGGGAGAAGAGGGGTCGGCCAGGGGCCAGCCTGAGCAACAGCAACAGCAGCAGCGACAACAACAGCAGCAGCAGCAGCAGCAACACCAGCAACAGCAAACGCCGCCGGAGGACGCGGCGCCTCTAGATTCATCATCGCAGCGGCGGGTCGAGCCGTCGGAGGAACTGGTGGTCTCGAGCCTCCCACAGTCACAAGGGGAGGCCGTGGTTACCTTGGATGAGTTGCTATAGCAGCAAGATAGGGCACGGGATTCGCCGCTGGTCCTGCACGTGTCGCAGGCGCAGGGGGAGGGGAAGCATACGGCGTCGAGTCGATCGGAGGACGTGGTGATGTCGGACCTGTTGCCTTGGCACGATGTGGCATTGGGGGAGGCAGTGGTCTTGAGCCCTTCTCCAGCGCAGGAGGTGACCGTGGCTGCCCTGAGCCAGCCGCCGCAACTGCAGGGCACACCATTGGAAGAGCCGGCGGCCTCGAGTTCGCCACAACGGTGACAGGAGGAGACGGCAACCATAAGTCCTTCGGCGCTACGCCGGCGGGAGAAGGAGGATGAGGCCCTTCTGCTCGCCAGGGCATCCACCACCCGGGGGTCCATGGTCCATCGAGATGGTCCGCCCCTGACATCGGGCCAGGCGGTGGCGAAGCTAAGTCATCGTTCCCCACCCTGGCCGACCGGGTGGAGTGCTACAGCGGTTCGCGCGAGGCGGTGGAAAGCGTTAGGTCCTCAGTGCGAGCGAGGCTCGAAGCGACCCTCCTGCATTGGGGCCAAGAGCATCTTCAGCTCCAAGAAACTCATGATCCTAGCGCTCCTAGGATCTCGATGGATGACCCAGCAGAAGTGAAGCGCTGGGAGGACGTGGAGGAGTATCGGGCGTGGCTGGCGCACGCTCTGAAGTTGGCCACCGAAATCGTCACCGAAGACCTTGGCCGAGGCCTTTCGGTAAATATTTCTCTGAGCATGTTTGGCTTTGGTTCCTCCTTAACTGGTGACTGGTTTTCTACTTCTTGTTTCCAGGACTTGAGGAACCGCTCCCACTCAAAATCCAACTTCCTCCATGCGACCCACAACAATTGGGAGGAGGTGCTACGTCAGCTCGAGGCCAGTCCGCCCGGGACAGGGTGGCTCAGGCTGAGGAAGAAGCAAGGCAGGTGAAGGAAGAGGCCGCCAAGACAAGGGAGGATGCCGAGGCGGCTCGAGGGGAAACCACTCGGGCCAAGGACGAGGCTGCTAAGGCTAAGGAGGAGGCTGAGAAGGCCAAGAGCGACGGTGCCTAGGCCCTAGGGGAGGCGCAGAGGGCCCTTGAGCGTGTCAAGTCTCTCGCAGGAGAGGCTCGAGACGCTACGGAGCGCATCCAGAGGCTCGAGACTAATGTCACCCAAGTCTCTAAGGCACGCGATGCCCTCACCATCTCGGCTGGGGAGGAGAAATGACGCGCCGACACCCTTGCCTTCGAGCTTGACACGATGAAGGAGACCCTTCGAGAGAAGGAGAAATCCATCATTCTAGCCAGCTAGGCCCTCGAAGACCTGCAGTTTGAGAAGACATAGGTGGTCCGTGCCTTCAAGGAGGCCCAGAAGGAGTGGGACGAGGCTCGAAAGCAGCGTGACGAAACGTCGGACGCCCGCGAGGCCCTCAACACCCACTGTGCTAGCGAGTGTTCTTGCTTAGTTTTGAATTCCTTGCCTTTGTGCACCATGACTAACTTTCGTTTTGTCCTTTAGGCCTCTAGACGGATCTGCTCTCCGCTCAGATCGCCACCAAAGTGTTGCAGGAGGGCCTTCTGGCTAAAACAACGGTGACCGATCGGCTCCGCGTCGTGATCAACAGGCTCTACGACTCCTGGGGGATCGAACCCGCTGAGGAGGCTAGTGAGAAGGTGCGTGGGACCGCACTCATCGACCAGCTGCATCACCTCAGGGCCACCTTAAGGGATCGCATCCGCGAGGCACTCCACATCGGCGTGAAGCGGGCGATGACGGTTGTCTACTTCGGCTTCATGTATGACATGGATGTCGTGAAACACGGCTTTGTTTCTGACCTCAACAAGATAGAGGCCAAGAACGAGGAGCGGTGTCGGGGCCTGACCGAAGACCCCGAGGAGCCAGGCAAGAAGCTGGCGAAGCTGTTCGAGCCTGAGGTTCTTCCTACCGAGGACGCGGGGGGCGCCGGTGAAGAAGGCGACGGTGGCGATGACAAGCAGGGCCTGTGAGCCAATTCTGGGCAGAGAGGCCCATGTAATAAGTTAGTTTTGTGATATTGTGGCCCTGGTGGCCTTAAAACATTATGCACTGTCTGAAATGCTCGTTGGTATGTTTTTAGGCTCGAGTTCTCTTGTTCTTTTTTGCCTGAACTTTACTTTTTGACTAAGTTTTTGACACGGGCTCATATCCCTCGAGGGGGGAGTGAGTGGGGGTACCTTAGCACAGAGGCATAGGAGAGGCCCCGGCTCGATGGCCCTAGAACCTTAGGGAGTTTGAGGTGTTTTCTACTTAGTTATGAAGCGTGTTCGAGGCATAGAAGAAGAGAGCAACGTCGAGTTTTAAAAAAATGTTTGGGTTTTTTAGGAGCTTAGGGGGGTTCCCCCTTGTTAGCCCCCGAGGGAGTCTCGACTCTGATGAAGCAGAGTCGAGGCTACCTTTATTATTTTCTGAATGAACAAAAGTGCTGAAGTCGAGAGTCTTTTTTATTCATTCATGATGCGATAGTTGTACAAAATACGCAAAATGTACAAGGCCTCGAGGCCCTAGGGGTTAAAGCGACATAGCTATTCGATGTTCCAAGCGTTGATGAAGGTTTTGCCTTTGTTGTTCGCTAGCTTGTATGTCCCAAGTTTTAGCACCTCAGCTATAGTATATAGGCCTTCCCACGGTGGAGTCAACTTGTGTCGCCCCTTGTTGCTTTGTCGTCGATGGAGGACAAGATCACCAACTTGGAAATCCCTCTTTCGCACGTGCTTGTCGTGGTAGCATCGAAGCTTCTGTTGGTACATCACGGAGTGGAGGAGGGTCATGTCTCGAGCTTCTTTGAGCTGATCGACGGCATTTGCGAGGGCCTCCTCATTCATTTGCTCGTTGTAGGCCATTAGTCGAGGGGACTCGTACTCAAGGTCGGTGGGAAGGACGACCTCGGACCCGTAGACCAGGAAGAATGGGGTGAATCTCATGGCTCAACTAGGTGTCATCCTTAGGCTCCATAGGACCGAAGGCAGCTCGGTAGCCCACTTCGTGCCATACTTCTTCAACTGATTGTAGAGTCTTGGTTTGAGGCCCTGAAGGATCATGCCATTAGCGCATTCGACCTGGCCGTTGGTTCGAGGATAAGCAACTGCGGACCAATTCACGCGAATGTGATTGTGGTCGCAGAAGTTCGAGAACTTCTTGCCAGTGAACTGTGTGCCATTGTCAGTGATGATGATGTTCGGGACCCCAAAGTGGTGGATGATGTCGGTGAAGAATACGACTGCCTGCTCAGAGCGGATTTTGCCAATGGGGCAGGCCTCGATCCACCTGGTGAATTTGTCAACGGCTACGAGCAGATGCGTGTAGCCCCTGGTTGTCTTCTTGAGAGGTCCCATGAGATCGAGCCCCTAAACGACGAAGGGCCATGTGATGGGGATCGTCTGCAGGACGTGAGCCGGGAGGTGTGTCTGCTTGGCGTAGAACTAGCACCGCTCGCACGAGCGGACGAGGTTGATGGCGTCGGAGACGGCGGTCGGCCAGTAGAAACCTTGCCTGAAGGCATTGCCGATGAGGGTCCTTGGCGCGACGTGATGGCCGCAAGCCCTCGAGTGAATGTCCTCGAGGATCCCAGTCGGGCTTCGTCGGTAGAGCTCCTTGTCATCACCATAGATGACGTAGGTCTTGGCCAGTCGAGCTATTCGTCGAGCCTCGTTTCGATCTTCTGGGAGCTCCCCTCGAATAAGGAAGTCGAGGAAGGGAACACGCTAGTCCGGTGGTGAGCTCGACGACGAGGGCGACCCCTCAATCTCCATGACCTTAGCCCCGGTTGCGGGGGCCTTTGTCGGGGCCGAGGGGTCGAGTGTTGACGATGCACTACCAGCCCTCGAGCCCGAATCACCAGAGGGCTCGAGGAGGTCCCTTGAGAAGACGTCTGGCGGGACGGTGCCTCGAGTAGACGCAATTTTGGCGAGCTCGTTCGCGGCTTCGTTGTAGCGTCGAGCGATGTGGTTGAGCTTGAGTCTGTGGAACTTAACCTCTAGCTTGCGTACCTCATTGTAGTAGGCCTCCATCTTAGGGTCGTGGCAGCTCGAGGCCTTTATTACTTGGTCGATGACGAGTTGCGAGTCGCCTCGCATGTCAAGGCGCCGAACCTCGAGCTCAAGGGCGATTCATAGACCTTTGACGAGGGCCTCGTACTCTGTGACATTGTTGGAGGTGGCAAAGTGGATGCGAATGATGTAGCGCATGTGGACTCCGAGGGGTGAAATAAAGAGCAAGCCCGTGCCTGCTGCTATCTTCATGAGCGACCCGTCAAAGTACATTGTCCACAGCTCGGCTTGAATCTGCGCAGGCGGAAGCTGGGTGTCGGTCCACTCAGCGATGAAGTCCGCCAGCACATGGGACTTGATTGCTTTGCATGACGCGTAGGTGATAGTCTTGCCCATGAGCTCGACCGACCACTTAGTGATCCTTCCCACGGCCTCCCAGTTTTGGATGATCTCCCCCAGGGGAAAGGATGAAACCACGGTGACCGGGTGGCTGAGGAAATAGTGCTGGAGCTTGCGGCGCGTGAGCACGATGGCGTAGAGCAGCTTACGGATTTGCGGATAGCGGACCTTCATTTCTGAGAGTGCTTCGCTGATGAAGTAAACCGGCCATTGGATGGGCAGTGCGTGCCCTTCCTCCTGCCGCTCGACCACTATGGCCGCGTTGACCACCTGGGTGGTTGCAGCGACATAGAGGAGAAGAGGCTTGGCTGGATTGGGCGGTACAAGAATCAGAGGAGAGGTCAGCATACCTTTGAGTTTAGCGATTGCTTCCTCGGCCTCGACGGTCCATGTGAAGTGCTCGGATTTCTACAGGAGTCTATACAACGGTAGGGCCTTTTCTCCGAGGCGCGAGATGAAGCGACTGAGGGCCGCGAGACAGCGCGTGACTTTCTATACACCCTTCAGGTCTCGAATCGGCCCCATCTTGGTGATAGCCATGACCTTCTTGGGGTTGGCCTCAATACTGTGCTGAGAGACGATGTATCCTAAGAGCATGCCTCGAGGTGATGTTTTTGGCTCGAAGGCACTCGAACGCGATCTTCAGGTCCCCGATGAGGTAGTCGACCTTTCTCTACTTGACTACGATGTCGTCAACGTAGGCCTCGACTGTGTTCCCTATGTGCTCACCAAAAACATGAAGCATGCATTGCTGATACGTTGCCTCGGCGTTTCAAAGGCCGAAGGGCATGGTAACATAGCCGCCGAAAGGGGTGATAAAGGAGGTCATGAGCCGGTCGGACTCCTTCATCTTGATTTGGTGATAGCTGGAATAAGCATCAAGAAAAGAGAGAGTTTCACATCCCGCAGTGGAGTCAATAATTTGATCAATGTGTGGTAAAGGAAATGGAACTTTGGGACATGCTTTATTTAAACTAGTATAATCAACACACATCCTCATTTTTCCATTCTTTTTCTTAACTAGCACAAGATTGGCTAACCACTCAGGATGATGAACCTCCTTGATGAAACCGGCCGCCAGAAGCTTGTGCACCTCCTCGCCAATGATCCTGTGCTTCTTCTCGTCGAAGCATCGAGGCATTGCTTCACCGGTCTGGACCCGGCCCGGATCTCCAAGCGTGCTCGGCGACTTCCCTCGGTATGCCCCGCATGTCCGAGGGGCTCCATGCAAACATGTCGGTGTTCTCGCAGAGAAAGTCAACAAGCACTGCTTCCTATTTGCTGTCGAGGGTGGCACTGATCGTCAGCGCCTTCTCGCTGAAGCCGCTCAGGTCGAGGGGGATCTTCTTGGTGTCCTCTGCGGGCTCAAAGCTGCCCGCGTGGCAATTGGGTTCGGGGGCCTCAATGGCAAGGCCCTCAAGGGTCAAGGCCAGCCTGGTGGTCTCCTCAACGGCCTCTCCATTCTCGACACACTCGACATCACAGTAGTATGCGTGCTCGTAGAAGGAGCCGATGGTGATGACGTCCTTGGGTCCCAGCATCTTGAGCTTGGGATACGTGTAGTTGTGGATCACCATGAAGTGTGCGTATCCGGGTCGACCGATGATGGCGTGGTATGTGCCGTGAAACCCAACCACCTCGAAGGTGAGGATCTCCTTTCTGAAGTTCGTGGGGGTGCCAAAGTAGACGGGGAGGTCGATGCGGCCAGCGGGCAGGGCCTTCTTCCCTGGCACAACTCCATGGAAACCCCCAACGCTGGGTCATAGCTGTGACCTCTTGACCCCAAGGAGGTCGAGGGTCTCGAGGTAGATGATGTTGAGGCTGCTGCCTCCATCCATGAGGACCTTGGAGAGGCGGGTGTTGATGATTATTGGGTCGACGACGAGCGGGTAGACTCCTAGGTTGACGACGCGATCCGGATGGTCATCACGGTTGAACGTGATGGGAGCATCAGACCAGTCAAGGTACTGGGGTGTTGCGACCCGGACGGAGAAGACCTCTCGACGCTCTCTCTTGGTTGTCGAGGCGTAAGCTAGGTCAAGGGGCCGCGGTAGATCATGTAGCAGTCGTAGACCTCGGGGAACTTGTCGTCCTCCTTGTCGCCACCCTTGTCGCCGCCCTTGTCCTTCTTTTGGTCGTCCTTCTCAATGCCCAGACTCTTGTAGTAGTTTCTGAGGATGCGGCAGTCCTCGAGGTTATTATTAGCCCCTCCCTTGTGGTAAGGGCAAGGCTCCTTCAGCATCTTGTCGAAGACGGCCCCCTCGGGGGGACCTCGAGGCTTCTTGCGCTCGACTGCGGCAACGAGATCATCGTCCGCAGCCTCACGCTTGTAATGCTAGATCTTCTTCTTCTTGTTATTTCCCTTCTTAGGGACCTTGCTCGTGCCCTCGACGTCGGCCGCCTGAGCCTTCCCTTTGTCCTTCTCATTGCCGAAGAAGGCTCCGACCGCTTCCTTGCCGGCCGCATAGTTGGCAATTACGTCCATCAGCTCATCGACAGTCTTGGGGCGGTTACGTCCCAGCTCCCGTACCAACTCCTTGCAGGTGATACCCGAGACGAACGCTAGGATGACGTCGTGGTCGAGGATGTATGGGAGCTCAGTGCGTTGCTTGGAGAAGCGTCGGGCGAAGTCGCGTAGGGACTCCCTGGGCTGCTGCTTGTAGTTGCGGAGGTCCCAGGAATTACCAGGATGCACGTAGGTCCCCTTGAAGTTTTCCTCAAAGACCCGCACTAGGTCGGCCCAGTTATGGATCTGACCGGGGGGAGCTCCTCGAGACACCTTCGAGCGGTGTCGGAGAGGAATAGGGGAAGTTGGCGGATGATGGTGCAATCGTCGCGTGCCCCACCTAGATGGCAGGCTAGCCAAAAATCAGCCAACCAGAGCTCGGGCTTGGTCTCCCCATTGTAATTGATGACACTTGTGGGGGATCAAAAGGGATTCGGTAGTGGCATGTTGCGGATTGCCCTGCTGAAGACTCGAGGGCTCGGCGGCTCGGGGGTCTGACAGTCCTCGTCGCTGTCGCAGCGTCCCTCTCGATGGGCGCTGTAGCCTCAATCTTCAGTGTCCCCATTCTTGCGCTGTCGGTTCTCGATGATGTCGTAGTGCGCGTCTTGGGGTTCGCGGTTGTTGATGATGCAGTCTCGAACGAGGGTTGCCTCCTTTGCTCTTGGGCCGCCTCCTGATGAACTGAGGTCTCCCTCTCATCACGGGGGAGTTCGACATGTTGCTCTGAGGCCACCCCTCGACGTCTCGAGGCCGAGCTCTCGGCCTGCTGTGCGGCCGCGACCTTGAGGAGTCCCTCGACCTCGTCCTGTATCCATCGAGCTTGAGGGTTCGATGGCGCGGGCATGTTCCAAAGAAGCATGGCGGCCGCGACAATGTTTTGACTGGCTCGGGGAAAACGGTTGATGACAGGGTGCTCGGTTCCCCGTCTTCAACGATTTGTCGGTTGACCTCTCGGGCTCTAGCTTGGGCCCTTCCGCGGGCGAGGGTCGGTGCTCCTGCTCAAGGGTCCGCTCGAGCTGTCGCAGGCGCTCCCGATCCTCATCGAGTTTAGCCCGCATCTCTCAGACCTGCACGAGCTGAGCGTCTTGGTCGTCCAGACGTGGGCATTCGTCCTGGGGCGCAGCTGGCGGCTGCTCCTCCGGTTCTGCCACTACGTGGGCCTCTCCTACTGCGGCGACGACTGCTGGCGTGGCCGTCAGGTCTATGGTGTCGTCGTTCGACGCGACTCCGCCCTCGATGTGAAAACACTCGCGGGTGGGGTCGTAGTGGTCAGAGTCAGAGTCGGGGCTGCCGGAGTAAAAGATGGGGAACTGCCCGCGCCGCTCCTCCTCTAGCTGACGCCGCATCGTGCCGAGGGTGTACCGCCTCGGGCCATGTGCTCGCGAGAAACCAAGGTCCTCGGAGGCCGGCAAGACAGCTGCCAGGTCCATGGTAGCACGCATGAGAGCCCCCAGGTGGTCCTCATGCGGGCTCACATTGGAGCGCATCGTGGCCGAGTTCGTCCTGGCGACATTGTCCAGACCAAATGGGAACCGGTGGCGAGCTCCAAACAGTCCATGCGGCAGCAAGTTGGGGGGTGGCGGTGCTGAGTGCGCCAGAGGAGCCTCGCCAGGCTCCCTCGACGAACGCATCACGGAGGTAAAGTCGGGTTTCCCATAGAGCCCTGCCGGCTGGTCCTCCGCTCCTGGACATGGGTCAGATTGGTCCCCAACCAGGGGCCCCTCGTCGCCTACCAAGAGTAGGGGAAACGCGGTGGGTGGCAACCCAGACGCAGGTCGATGACGACGGGGACGCCGATCGCGCCTCCTCCTGGACGCGGAGGCATGGTGGCGAGACTGGCATGCGGCCCCTCCAAAGCGTGGGGGCTCGGTGCGGCCTCCGCTCGGATCTCCAACCGAGAGCAGGGTCATGTCATAGCCGTGACCGAGGAACATGAACTCCAGGCTCCTGAACCAGATCACCATAGCGCGCGAAAGCGGCGAAGCTGAGTCTGCCATCCGAAAAAACGGCGGGAAATCGTTAGTGACACACAGCTCCCCTACCTGGCGCGCCAACTGTCGGTGTTACGACCCCGGGGGCCTAGCACCAACGAGTGAATATGTGCTGCGTGCTCCCTAATCTAGATGGTGATGTAGAAGAACACAAGGTTTATCCTGGTTCGGGCAAAAGAAGGCCCTACGTCCAGCGGAGGGGGGAGAGTTTGTATTATCTTGCACCGAAGTGCTCGTACAGGGGTGAATACAAGCGTGCGAGTGAGTGAGCGAGCTGGGACTTGAGCATTTCGGGCTCTGGTAGCTCCCTCTTGACTTGTGTGAACTAGTGCCTGGCGCTTCCTTTTATAGGCGAAGGAGGGGCTCAGGGGTACATGAATCTAGGGCGGACGTTGCTGCTGACGTCGGGGAGGAGATGCCGATCATGTCGGTGCCGCTGTAGAGACATGAGCCGGGCGTGGCGTGCCCTGAAGCGACGTGCTCGGAGATGACGGCCGTCCTTCTCGTGCGTGGGATGACGCAGCTGATGGCCGGTGAAAGACCGGCGCCCATACCCGGTCGTGCGGATCCTTATAGCCGTCGCGTCGGGAGTTGTTGGAGTGTTGTCCGACGAGGACGAAGTCCAGCTCGAGAGATGGTCGAGGGGGGTTCGAAGCCCGAATGGATAAGGCCGAGCCCCGGAAAATGCGGTACGGATGCCGTAAATATGCCTTAAGGGGTCGCCTGATACTGGGCACAGTGCGCGGCATGGCGTTACAGTGCAGTATGATTCGCCAGGATATAGGCGGTAAAAGCTGGATCTGACCTTCGTACACGCGACTGTTACCGCGACTGTAGCCACGAAGTTAGGCGGGGGCAGGTAAAATGCACTAAATGCCCTGAAAACCGTACCAGGAGTAGGTAATCGAGGGGTGTGCTGTACTCGAGGGACGTCCGTTCGCTCGGGGAAATCTCCGTCACCGAGGGGTAGCCCGAGTGACATCCTTGAGTGATCTGCTCTGCCTCGAGCGGGGTACATCGGGTAGGTAGCTGCTTGGACCTTCGAGGCCCGTTCATAGGTCGGCCCAATATGACTTGGTTATTGGGCTTCTTGTGCTAGGTGAAGGATAATCGCCGCGATGGTTTTTGGTTTGGTGATGTCCGAGGTTAATCCATTTGATCGAGGGTTAAGGGTACCCCTTTTCCAGGTACCCGACACGAGTGGTGTAGGATTTGGTTCTTTTCCATGAGGTCTGGGAGATGCAGATCGTGCAGCCCTAGATGCATACACGGCTCCATTTCCCCCCTTTTTTTTCTCTTTATTTTTTCCAGCCCATTGAAAAGTGAAGAATGATGGGGATGGCGTGCATGCGGTGTTCCCCACAGGAGAATTCTGTGTCGCATTCAATGGTTGGCTTTGGCCATCAGGCCATCAACATTTCTTCTTTTCAATTTTTTTCTTTAGTTTTTGTTCTCTTGCTTCGCTCGTACGCTACATACATGCCATCCCTCGTCATCAATACAAGCAGCCCTGACTGCGACACAAAATACCGACTACCTTTTTATTTATATGTCATTATATGTTTCAACTTGTGCACTTTTAAATCCAATATAAACATATTCGTCACAGATATATGCCACAGAACAAATTGTAGAATAATAGTTGGCACTATATAAAATTGCTTGGCAATTGTCCAAAATATTGTAGGAGCCCAACCAGGGCATTGTGCCCAAACAACCCAACAAAGGGACGCAATTAATACTGAATTATGACATGCAACAATGACCGCTTGTTTGATAATAATGATTGCTTGGTGTAGCTAGCGTCTAATGATTAACTAAAACTAGGTAACGTACCATATGTTTCAATTTTAGTTCAACTTGATGCGTATGCGTCATCTTTATTAGGCTTCCACTAACAAATCGTACAACAAAACAAAAGGAGACGATATAGACTCAACACACTCAAGTTCAGGTTCGTCTTCATCTGTAGTAGGTGCAGCCTTGCTTTGCGGTCGTTATTTTTTGAAGCTGCCATTTGGTCTACGGATCCATGAATCTACACTCGCGGACCGGTGTTCTTTAACTTAAAAACATAATATTGTATTGGTAAGTGCAAGGATTCCTGCGGAAAGTATGCTGCTATCTTGGTATTCCCTCCATCCTAAGAAATGGCGCAATTCTAAAACAATATAAGCACTATGTTAAGCGTATTAAGTTTGATTACATTTATTAAAAAATTACTAATATTATTTTTTACTAATGTATTTAGTTAAACTACACTTTAACTGAGAATAATGCACCTACTATATTCTTTTAGGGCCGATGGTAGTATTTATGCAAAGTACTTCTCCATAATATCTAGGTAGAGATACAATCAAATTGTTAAAAAAAGAAAAGAAAGGCAGAGATACAATCGAGCATTTCATCTCATCTAGAATGGTTCCAATGATGGTACATAGGATATATAACTAACACATTTCTACTACTCCTTCTGTTCAAAGAAAACATACAATTCTAGAATAGTGCCTTGTTAAAGAATGTCAAATTTGACTAGAATTATACAAAATAAAAAAATATTTATCATACTACATATGTATCATTAGAATCATCAAGTTGTACGATATATTTTTCTGTGTTATAAATGTTAATAATTAGTCTATATATTTAGTCAAGCTTTAGGCATTTCAATTGAGAATGCATTTTTTCGGGGACAGATGTAGTAAGTCCTAAAGCTTTACATCCCAGAAACTCTTTTCCTATCTTCAAATCCACTTTTAGGTTTACTCCTTTCTCAAGGTAATCGAAAGCCAGCATAGATTTTGGACCTTGTAGTTGTGTCCTTGTCGTTCAGGGTTGAGCTACGGTGCCCACCACGAGCGTGCAGCCGCTGGCCCGCTGCCGGTGCCAAGGACAACAAGAGTCCAGTTTCACTGTCCTCGCGCACCTGTTTCTCCTCCACGAGCCAAGACACCGACAGATGGGACCACCAACAGCCACCCCATCCTGGTCCCACTCGTAAGTGACCCATTCAGAACGCCTCCCCTCATTTTTTTGAGAGGAAGGTAGATTCTTATTAAATCATAATGTTTTGAGGTATATGTAAAATATTTGAAAGCCCAAGAAACCATACATATCTTTCTGGTGCTAATTTACAAACACTTTTAGCAAGAACATGAGCCTCACAGTTAGATTCTCTACCTTGATGCTTAAAAACAACTTTCTGAAACAAAGTGCTTATGGCTCTAATTTCCTTCAAGATTGAAGAATAAGCACACAAACTCTGCTTCTGAAGATTCATAATCACTTCCAAGCAATCTGAAATTATTACACTTCCGAAATCCATATCCATGGCCAAGGAAATTGCTTCATTACAAGCTAGAGCTTCCAAAGATGACGGGTCGGTTAAACCATCAATGACCATAGCACTTGCAGCTATATAATTCCCTTCATTATCCCGACACACCACACCAAAAGTTCCCTTATCTCTCGATCGCGCTATAGCACCATCAACATTAAACTTCAAGAAACCTTCAGGCGGAGCTATCCATTTTGGAGTTTGTTGTTAGTTTATTGTTAACTTTGATGTTTCATCATCCTTGATCAATCCAGCCAGTTTGAGATCATCCATATATTTTGTAATAAAGTTGAATGTTGATAATGGACTTTGGAAATATCCTCATGTAATGCCTTTCTCCGGGCCCCCCATATTGCCCAACATATGACTAGAAGTTTTTGAAATTCTTTTATAGACAAAGTTTCCTGCATAAAAAACAGCCATGTGTTTGGATTATCAATTTCTGTTGTAATAATATGTTCAGTGAGATCCTCATCAACAAGAGCCTAGACACTTCTTGACATTGTACAATAGAAAAAAGCATGACGCCACATGTCAATGGAACCACATAATTTGCACGCACTTTGATCACTCATTGACCTCTCTTTAAGGACTTCAGCAGTGGGTAAAGAATTATGGGCTAAGCTCCAAGCAAAAATATGAATTTTTGATGGTACCTTGACCTTCCAGAATAATTTTCATCTCCTTTTAGCTCCTTCAGTGTCCGAGCTCTCCACTTTGCCATCAAGCCAATCTTGTATTTGGTTCCTATTATGAGCAAGCATTTTGTAAGCTGATTTAACAAAGAAAATACTATTTCTTTCGTAATGCCATGCCCAAAAATCATCTTGCCGACATGTACTCAAAGGAATATTTTTTATTACCTGAGCATCCATATTATAGAAGTGCTTTTCAATTACATTTAGCTTCCATTGCATAGTTATTCCATCTATTAATTCACTAACACGTCTGGGTGGGTTTAGCAGCTTTGATGCAATTGGTCGCAACCCACTATCCCTTGGGAGCCAATTATGTTCCCAAATATTTATACTTTCACCATTTCTAATTCTTCTTATTAGACCTTGCATAAGAACATCCCGTATAGCTCTCCAAATTTATAACGATCCACTCCCCAAGGTTACATTAAAAAAAAAATTATCAAAAAAATATAACGCTTTCGACAGCCTGACACTAAAGGACTTTGAAGTTTGCATGATCCTCCGAGCCTATCGAGCAAGAAGAGCAGAGCAGGCGCGCCAGCCATCCAATCCCAGCGGTTACTGTTTGCCAGTTCGTGATTCCATGCCACCAACGACAGCCAGATTCGAGATTCGCTTTGGGCCCACGCGCCGAGGCGCGGCCCATCCGGCCCGGTTCAACTCCACCCCGGCCCGCTTCCGCCCGTCCGATCCGCCCCCTCCTTCCGCATCCTCGCCGTCCGCGAGTCGACGGCTAGGATCCGCGCATCGCCCTGCCAGAATGGCAGGTCCGCGTAATTTCCGCCAGAACTCGAGGGCGGTTCCGCTCCGCCGCCCAAGTTTTTTTTTATACAAAACGAGAAGGCATGGGCGTGATGAATTGAAGCCTAGCGCTAGGAGCCGGCTAGGGGTAGTAGTAGGGTGTTTAAGAACAAAGACTCCGAACCAAAACCCGACGCGACTTTTTTTTTGTTCGTTGGTGTTGTTGTTCTCGAATAGAATACTCCGTATAGAAGAAGAGAAGAGAGATCAAACGGGCCGTGGAAAAAAAAGAGGAGGGTTTCGTTCGCGTGCGCCGAGCTGATCTATTTAGCACGCGACGCGACGGGAGGAGCGTCTCGCTGCTCGATTCGGGCCTCCCCGTGAATTCGCCCGCAGCGAGCAAGTGGGAATTCGAATTGTAATTTGACTTGTGGCTGCAGCTGCTGCGTTCGGTGGGTTGGAATTCTCGCCGCCTCCCCGTGAGGGGTGAGAGGCAGTGGCGGTGGTTGCGGGCGGCGCGCGAGGAGCGTCGACGGCCTTGCGTCGCGCCATTGGGTACGAAGCCGGCGAGGGCTGAGCGGTGGGCGGCGGCCGTTGGCTGGAGGCGGCTCAGGCAGGTGAGTTGGACCGGATTTCGTGTTCGTACTTCGTGGTGGGGGGATTTGGACGGCTTCTCTCGTTGCGGTGGTTGCTTCGGTGGGTGGGGGCGGCTGGCGGGTCTCCCCGGTCGCCTCGCCACCCACTCGCCTCGATCGGATCCTCCTCGGGAGTGGGAAAATGCGAGGCTCAGCTCAGCGTGCGGCGGGCACGGCTTCCGAGGCGGGGGTTTCCTCAGTGCTCGTGCAGGGGATTCGGGGAGCTTCAGGCTTGTGTCGCTCGGCTGTTTGATTGCTTTCTGGTTCGATTTGTGCAGGTTGATCCAGGTTTGAGCGCCTCGGGTTCCTGTTGGATTTGCGGGGGTCGTCGTGTTTATGGGCGGCTAGATCGGTGATTCCGCAGCTGCTCTCGGTGTGATGGCAGCTGACTCCAGCATGGGGTTTCACCAGGGGATCACCGCCTCGCTGTACAACCATCACATGCTCTCGTTCCAGTCCAACAGCGACGTCGGCATCAGCGGCGGCGGCGACGTCACCGGTGGCATGGTCATGGCCCCGGCGAGTGTGAGTGCCAGTGGCGGCAGTAGCAACGCCGGGCTGTTCCTCTCCCCCAACACAGGGGTCGTCGGCAACGCGCCGGGGGTTGCCTCGTCAAGGACCTCGTCGGGGGATGCGTTCCGTGGCAAGTATAAGTACGTCACTGGTCCTCCTTCCGATTGGAGTGACCGTGAGGTAGCCATACTCAAGGAAGGGCTTGTCAGGTTAATTCATTCCCATTCTGCTTCCTGAATTGCTTTTGCCTGTACTGGACTGTACTTTTCTGTTCTGTTGCTCATGTGGAACTTGGTTTGCTTTCTTTTCGCACCTTTAATGTGTTCTAAGGTTGTGGAGCATCAATTATAAAGTCTAAAGCAATGATTATGCAACCGGGTCTTTCCTTAGTCGGTTTTCAGTTAAATTGAACTTTATCTGTTGTGGTTATGTCGCTATTCAGGTTACTGTGGAACAGCACTTGGTTTCTCCATGAGCACTTCGTCATAGCCACACTCTAGTGCTTTTATGACCTTGTTTTTTTGCATCACCAATCAGGCGACAAAACTCTAGTGCATTAGTTGTTCACTAGTGCTGTTATCTGCTTCACAAATTTGATCTGAGAAATTATTATTTTTGTTTCCACTTCTAATTCCTCCATCGGTATTTGCAGATATGCTCGGGAACCTAATATCATGAAGTACATTAAGATAGCAGCTATGCTTCCTAACAGGACCATCAGGGATGTTGCGCTGCGATGCTGGTGGGCTACAGTTAAGTCACTTCTTTCAGATGTTTTGATATTTCTTCCTCGTGCTTGTTTGATTCCAATGTTCATTCTGGCCTTATTCTGCACTCCGTTTGTGAACAGATTCTTATTTTTGCCAAAAAGGATGTGCAACTCTTAAACACCCTTCTGGCCTTCCCTCTTTTCCATTTCTTTGCTATTTCGAGGGGTGCATTAGCTTTTCATTAGTTTATTTGCTAATCTGACATCATATATTGTAACCAAAATCTGGCTTGTAAGAAGGGAACCTGTATATTGCTTTGGAAGTTATACACACTTATACTTGGTGACCAATTACCAAGTGTAGATAGAGTATGCCACATAATGATGGCTTTCTTGGCTAGAAGTTTGCACTATGCTCATGACAGTTGCAATCTGTACATAAACATATTGATGGCCTGTTTGTAAGGGGGCCTCCAAGGCATTGTCCGGCCAGAGAAACCATACTGGCCCTAGGCATCTGCTGGACGCCTGGGACTGCTGTCTCGGGGACTTCTTTTGGGGGTTGCTGCATGTTTTCATTCTGACATTGTTTTGCGAACACGTTTCTTTATTACCTGCATTAGTACAAGAAGGATAAGTAGGCCACTATGGTCTGCTGACTTATTTTGATTATAGCAGGGTAAAGAGAGAAGGAAGAAACCTGAAGGATTCTATACAGGGAAAAAAATGAGAGACATGAAGGTAGTTCTGAATTTATGTGTGGATCATTTAAATAACTTTCTTGTTATTGGCGAAGCTTTTCACTTGCCTAGTATTTTCTTCATTTCTTTTCTTGATGCCAATCATGTTATTTCTGATAAAGTTTCTCTACAGCCAATCCAGGACAAAATGGTTGCATCTGTCCAAATAGCTAATTTCCACATGACATCTACAACCAATGTAACCCCTTTTTCGATATCAATGCAACATCCAAATCAACAAAGTCAGGTTCACAAAGAAGGTTAGCCTCCATCCGTCTCTTGTTTTTTCCCCCTCTGTTCATAATATCTTCTTCACTTCATCAGCAAACAGCCTTAAGGTCTCATTTTCTATTTGGTAAAAGATCTCTAAGTAATCTCATTAGACTGTGAGTGGGGCCAAATGTTAGAAATTAGTTGGTTGATCATTATTCTCTGTAGTTTCTTAATATATAGTGACAGACCTGGTTTACGTGTCAGCTTAGCAAGTTTCCACTGGTGACCTATTTGTCTAATCATCCTCTTATTATAAGTACAAGTTGATGGTTTCCATTTTCCAAGATTACGCAACATACTTCATTTGCTTGTAGTATATTCTTACTATGATGGAAACAAATCCTACTCAGCATTTCCATGATCCCGATAACGCAAATTTATAATTATAAATCAAATTTATAATTATAAATCCCCTTATCTCTAAGCATATATCCCTTAATCCCTAGAAGCTGTTATAGTTAAAATACACTGGCAGGTGGGAATAGTTTGATTTACTGTTATTTCATGGCGACAAGCTTATAGTGCCATCGAATATGCCACAACTGGATGAGAAAGTGAATTGCTGCTTTGAAGATCAATTGTTGGGCTGTGTATAGCCATGAAAGGTGACTTGCATATACGGCAAAGAACCTGCTACCATGCCTACACTGTACACCCAGATTCCTTTTGCTTTTGCCCTTCAGTATAATATTCAAGGAAGATGACACAATAATAAATTTTGGCATGTAGGTTTTCTTTTAAATTTTCCATCAAGATTCATATATATTCATTGTGAGGAACTCCTATGATAGTACTCCATTCCAAATTGTAAGTCATTCTGGATTTTCTAGGTACATACCATTTATTATGTATCTAGACATAATATATATTTAGGTGCAAAAACTATGTAATTAGAAAAGCCAGAACGACTTACAATTTGGAATGGAGTAATAAAAAAGTGGACTTTCCTTTTGTAACTGCATCCGTCTATCCAATTTTGGTTTTGTTTCTTCCATCAAAGCCCATTTCTATTTCTTAATTCTGCAAAAGTATGATAATAGCAATGTAAAAGAAAACTTTCCTAGTGTCATGTACCTGCATACTTATATCTGATATTGATCTTACTTCTATTAATACTCATGTGGTTGCATTCTGAAGCAGCCCCTGTTGTCGACAGTGCAACCCAGCGTCTCCTGGAGGAAAATAATCAATTGCTTAGCCAGATTTCTGCAAATATTGAAACATTCAAGGTCTGTATTTATCTATACTTGACATGTCTATGCCTATGGTCTGCACTTGCCCTTTTTGTACTCTCGAGTGTCAGCCACAAGGTACGTGGTGCCTGCAAATTATTTGCATTTAACTATGGTTGTTAGACATACAATTATATTGCCTATTAAAATTGCATCACTATTTCGTTCATGATTCTACCAGAAATGGATATTGTCCTCTTACTGCTATATGCTATAGTTGTTATTAGTTGGATCTGTGGTGAAACTAAACGGAAAAATTTATAGAATTAATCAACAAAGAGTAGATGCCTTGCTTATTTAATTCTTACATAACCCGAAATAAGCTATAAAAGTGCCTTTGGCTTCATTTTGCACTGCCTGTGTACAACCCTAATAAACACATAAAAGTCCATTATTTTGAGGTTTCATTTAATATTTCTGGGGACTGTGATGTAGTCTTATTCTTTGAATGTTTGGGTTTGACATTTGTTTCATGAAGAATATTCATATCTGACGATATCATGTGAAATAAACCCGCCAGTCATCATATAACTTGTTGAAACGTGTCGCTTTTGTTGGCTTGATGAAGGATAAACGTAGCTTTCTTGGGTATTAGAAAACATGGTAAGTTTGGAATCCAATTGATCATCACTGTTTTCATGCCTGGTTTTCTTGCAGACAGTGGAGAACACAGATCTTTTTCTCCGCACGAGTAACAACATCAAAACAATTTTAAGCAGGTACAGTGTTGTGATCATGCAGAACATGAGTTTCTGAAACCTTCTCCCCAGAAGGCCAGAACCTTCTGCAATAGATTACAGAATTAACAAAGGCTGAGATCTGACACTACTGATGTTACTTTTGCTTGTATTCTTCTGTATTATGTTTCAGAATGAGCGAAACGCCTGGTATCATGGGTCAGATGCCTCCATTGCCTTTATCCATAAATGAAGACCATATGAATTCTCTTATTCAACTGAACAGACTGGTAAGAACACACAATCTGGTATGAACAGACTGGCAAACAGGAGAGATGGATATATTTCCACGCGACGTTAACAGCGGTCCCTCGATTGTGTCTAAGCATCATTATCTTATTCTGAAAGGTTGCATCATATGGTATGGCAAGCATTCCTTATCACACGAAGCAAGAGCCATGAAGCTAGTCTTACCATACCCCGGGGGGAAGATGATAGGACCAGATGGCCGGACCTCCTACAATTCTGTAAACGTGCTGTTGAGGAAGGCTTACATGTTGTTATACTGACCAAGCGCCAACTGCTTTCCAGTTCCAGATAATGTTTTTGCAGTGATCTGATTGTTTCCAACCCATCTGCCTGCCTGCCCACCAATTGTTGATGCATTTGGAAGAAGTCTGCAGTTGTGGTGCGAGAGCCGCAAGCTATTTGCTGCTGTTTGTGCTGCTGTTTGTGTTTGCATTATCCGGCATATAGACCAGAGTATGAAGACACTTGATCCTGGACTCCGCAAGTGACTGTAAATATCGGACGGCTGGAGGCGTTCCATGTTTTGTTTCTCTGATTGCTCATGAATGTATTTCTTTTTTTTTTTGGTATACCCGGACAGGGTTGCATTGCTCTCAGTATGTAACTATGTACGATAGCCACTGTCCTAGACTGCTAGGCGTAGAGCGACTCCATTTTCTGACTAATTGAACACTGGAACCCAAACATGTGTTGTCCAGATGTTCTACATTCTTTCTTTCACCACTTCAGAAGCATTGGATTAGCACTTCAGATGCAATGGAATAGCTGTGCCCCAACATGGACAATAGTAATTTACTCCCTTTTGTTTCAAATTGTAAGTTGTATTAGCTGTCTAAAAACTCTAGTTTTGACTTTTTTATCTAAATTTTCAAAGCTAAACGTTAGCTAGTTATAAATTCTTCCAGCTAATATTATCCCTAGCAGCTAAATTTAGCCAGCTAAAGTTTAGCTGGTGGATAGTTTTAAGTTACAAGTTTTGACTTATAAAGCTAAAAACGACTGGAGGAGTTATTATATGGCAAATATTGATTTCGACACAAACACATAAAACAGAACACTAGACGAGACGTAATGTCAGCAACACATTCAAACAGAACATTAGACGTAATGTCAGCAACCCATTCAAACAGAACATTAGACGTAATGTCAGCAGCACATTCAAAGCTTCAGCAAGCCCCACACAAATAACTAAGGAACAAAGCAGGCACGCAGCAGTTTGTGAGTTGATGCATCATGCTTTGATGAACACAGAACTCAGGCATAATAAAAATGAAAACGATGTCGAAAGCCTTTCAAATACTATACACTCAATAAACAAATAACAGTACATCCCATCCCCGTTCAAGCCCATTTGTCGCGACAAGATGGCAGCAAATGGGCGTTGTCCTGGTACCCTAGGGGAGAGCCACGATGAAACGACCAAGAGCTAGCAGTTGGTAGACAACAAGCATGCAGGAAGCATGGTACTCATATACTACATGGTAGGTACAAAATTTAGAAACCCTGACTCAAATCCGAAACAATACTTAACAAAAACGTAATATACAGGAAATGAAGAGTTCAATTGGCAGGTTGGCCACTGCTCGCCTTCTCCCCAGAATCTTCTGCAGAGAGTTCTTCAACAGTTGGTAGGCTGCTTGCAACAGGACTTACAGCACCTGAGGTTGCAAGGCTTGCACCACCTTGGCCAATGATTCCACCAGATTGAGAATCCGGACTCTCCTTGCCAGAATTAGGTACCAATTCATGGCCCTCGTGTTGCCGGGATCCACTGAGGGCATTACAGTGAGGACAGTAGTATGTGACGAAGGCAAAGTCCTCTTTCCTCGCAAGACCTGGACAAATGAAACTGGTTAATTTACGTTCAAAACAAATGAAACTGGTAGATGATATTAGTTGACATAATAAACAGTGTCACCTACCATTATGCATATGGCAGTTGCCACAAATTAGAGCGTAGCACAGTGTCGGATCCTCTCCTACAAGCAGAGCTGCTACTCGTGCTAGCCACCCCCCATCATTACCAGCTGGACCTCTAAAGTGCACAACATTCCTCTGATTAGGAGTGCTGGGACCTTCTTCACTACCATCATACACATTTGAGCCATCAAATGGCTCAAGGGACTGCGCCCTTCCAGCACCATTGCTGAAGTGTCCTTTTCTTTGCCTAAGTCCAGTTTGTCCAAGATTGTTATCATTACTTCTACCCAGTGCTGCATCCCTGCTTGATTCATCTCCCCAAAAAACTCTCAATCCAGAATCTGCCCCCAACTTTGATGCCAAAACTGTTGCCGCTGCAGCCTTTGCAGCTGGGTCAAGATCATATCTCTGGTTCATTAACATGAGAGTCAGTTTTGCATGTAAAAAGAAAAAGAAAACAATAAAACAGGGCTGTAAATGAACCTGTATGAGTTGCTGAGTAGTGTAGTAATTTGTTCTCTCCTTCAATTCATCAATCTTGGCTTGCCTTTCAGTTCGAAGCTTTTCAAGAGTTTGTTGGTCTCTGTTATCAACTGCAGATAGGATAGTGTGTTACTAATAAGACATGAAGGATTATCTATAATTGCTGAAGCAATTTACATGGTCACACATTCATGCTAAAGGGATACATTTCGCAACTTTGGCTTTTTCATACAGCAGTTTTGTTAGGGTACAAATAAAATAAGCTAGAAGCAAATTTGTTCTGTGCTCACTGATCAAAACAAAATGCATTAACTAATGGGAAACATCCACAAATTTGTACTGCCTTGCTTTTGTTCACCTTCAGTCAACAGAATGTGTAGCTAGAGCCTAACGCTGTGTTTGCATGTGCAATATCAGAATGTGTATACAAAGATGTCAGTATACTTACGCATTTTCGTGAGGCTTGTAATGGACGAATAGATGAGAGCAGCTAGAGCAGGAACCAGGAACATAGGCAGCACCCTGACTGCCCTCATCTGCCAGTCGATGTCCGGCGATCTCGTAGTCATGATGGCATATCCAACTGCAACAATCTGTCACAAAGAGGGAATAACACCAAACCATCTCAAACACAATCCAAGGCCATAAATCTGAAGCGACACTCATGAGCCGATCCCAATGCGATTCAATTCACCATCCCTACTAATTCTACTAGCTGAACTGATGTAATGCATCGCGTCTGATGTGAGATGACGACAGATGTTCAATTGTGACAACAAATATTGCTGGCTAATGTAACACACGGCAGGCTGCTCATCCTGACCAAACGATTCCTGATTCCACCGTTCACATCGGATTCATCGCCCTAAGAGAGAGAAAGGAACTCCCCATCCTCTATCGTGCAGGAACAGGAATACAGCAGACTGAACAGAAACGTTTGCTATGTTGTTATGCATAAGTAATTGGATCATCCAGGGTTCCAGACACAAGTCGAATCACCTCGAGCGCGGCGGCGAGGGCGAGGACGTTGTGCGCGGACTGGCGGGAGGCGCGGGCCCGGCGGCGTAGGCGCGCCCTCACGGCCTCCTCCTCCTTGGACAGCGCCTGCAGCAGCTTCTCGACGTCCTCGCGGCCGCCGAAGATGCCCTTCCAGACCCGCGACACGAGCCCTCGCTGCCTCCGCTTCTGCGTCGCCGGCGTCTCCGGCGGCATCGGCGACCGCGGGGACGCCGCCGCCGCGGCGGCGGGCGCGTCGCCTTCGGCCATGCGCGACGACCGGCGCCGGCTGGATCTGGCCTGATCGGATCAGACGGGCCGATGCCCGATGGGATGGGAAGGCGGTTTCCTTCGCGCGCTCCTTGATGGATTGGGTAATTGGGCTACGCGGCCAAGGAATGGAATTGGAGGGTTGCTTCCTGAAGAGAGAGAGAGAGAGAGAGAGGCGCGCTTTTGGGGAAAGGCGGAGGCGAGAGGAGGCCGGAAAGGGGAGCGAAGGAAGCTGAAAGGCGTCGCGTCGCGAGGTCGCCAGGTCGGCGTTACGTGTCAGTCTTTTTTATATATAATACTCCGTACTATCATATAATGTTACTCCCTTCCATAAAACATGAAATTTTAACATATGGTTTAATATCTCAAATTTAATTAATTATAAATAAAATATTATCAATGTTTATGTTATCAAACAAAAAGTATTAGATTTGTTATGAAATATAGTTTTTAATAAATTAATTTAAAGTTATAAACATGAATAGTACTGGTATTAGTAACTTTTAAGTTTGTCAAAAAAAATAGAATTGTATTTTCTTTTGTTACGACCAGTACTGGGTCTTGGGTCTGAGAAATTTATGATATAGCTCAAGTTTACTCTTTTCACTTATTCGAGGCCCATTGGAAAATGCTTCGACACTGCATGAGACTAAGACCCTGTCTGCTTTTTAAATTTAGTCTAATTTAATAGCTTTTAATTAAATACCTCTACTAAATAGGACTAATAATGTTTTAGTCCTTTCTAAACAGAACTTAGTAGCTCCTAAAATTTAGTAGCCCAAACCAAACTTCTCCTGAGCATAATGACTCGACGTGGTCATGCCACCGCTGAGCCAGAACATGAGAAACGGTCTTTGGCGCCTTGGAGGGGAAAAAACATAACAGTGAGGCCGAAGCACCAGATGACCAGATCAGAAAACAATTCAACACCAACATGCCAAAAACATTCCGATGTCCGTGATGAGCGGAGCGCTGCACGGAGTTTCCGAGTTTCGACAAGATAAACACGGCATGCAGCAGCAAGGCACGATTGATTCAGGCAGTGCAGTCCTCGCGCCGCATGCTAAAGACACGAGAATCTGCCACTGCCCACAAGCCTCTACTGTATCGATCATCTCTCGTCGTCGTAGCCATGAGGCTTGGATGCCACCTCGTTCTTGCCGCCTTACTCCTCCTCGTCATTGCGCCGGCGCCGGCGGCGAGCAGCCGCGGGGCGCTGGCGCGGGCTCTGGGAGAAAGTGCTGGCCAGCGTGGGCGTGTCGGGGATGCACATCCAGCGCTGCTGCACAACGACCGCGCGATCCTGTTCGACCGCACCAACTTCGGGCGGTCCAACCTGAGCTTCCCGCCGGGGCACCCGTGCCGTGTCAACCCGCGGGACGTCGCGCTCCCCGGGGGCGACTGCAACCACGCACTCCGTCGAGTACAGCGTCGCGTCCAACACGTTCCGCCCGCTCTCCATCTTCACCGACACCTGGTGCTCGGCGGGCGACGTCGCGACGGAAGGCTCCCTCGTCCAGAACGGCGGGTGGCACGGCGGCACCCGCAAGGTGCGCGCGTCATGCCCGCGTGCAATGGCAATGACACCAGGTGCGACTGGAGACGGAGAAGTCGAGCCCGGACCCGGATGTGCTCGCCGTCGGCCGGTGGTACGCCACCAACCAGAAACTCCCCGACGGCGGCGCCATCGTCGTCGGCGGGCTGAACCAGTTCAGCTACGAGTTCCTACCCAAGTCGGCAGGCGGCCATCCTGGTGTCTTCGCGCTGCCGTTTCTGTTAGACGGCAACCTCTTCGTCTTCGCAAGTCCACGATTTAAATCTTGGGATTTAAATCGTGGGCTTGGTCTGCGGATGACAGGGGCCATGGGCCAAGTCCCTGATCCGATCCCTCTAAACCGAAGCACGTCAGAAATAATGGTCGTGGAGGCGCCTTCAAATGCAATCGGCTAGGGGCAGCGTGCACGACTGGAACAGATCAATGGACCGAGTCCGTCCAATAATTAACTGGGCCGTGTGGATTTTTTTTAAAAGAAAGTCCCGGGAAACCAGAAAAATATAAGGAAAAGATATACGGACATCATATCTAATTGCTGGGTCTCTGCCTGTGGCCCATGTAATTGCTGGAGTGTTGTTAGTGTCGCTGATAACTTGTACGAGAGGAAAGAAAAACGGAACTCTGAACCTGAACAGAACAGAACAGAGAGATACTGTTTTTCTATTCACACACCGGGGCCATCTTAGCCGGAAAATTGAGTTCACACGCTCACGGCTGCAATGCGGCAATGGGTACTGATCAGATTCCAATAGGTCACAAACTACATTCAGTCCATCTGGAGAGGTAGCTGAGGATCTATGTAGACAGGAAAATTGTCGTCACTAACATCCTTCTCGGTGCCAACGGATATGGTTGTGAGGGCAATTTGCTCTTTAACAGCCTGCACTTCGTTTCCATCACCTGCATCTCTGCCTCTGCCTCTCCGAGCAACAGCACCAGACCGACCACCTGATGCATGATTTTATTTGTCAGATATCATCGTATACACAAAACACCCATCCCCATTTGAACATAATAAGAACAAGTGCCATGTAACATACAGTACCTGCTGGACAACGTCGTGAAAGGATAGACAAAGTGCTCGTGGGAAAGCGCACGATGCAAGAGCTACAAACCACCACAAATTGCGCAACGCGGTTGTTGTGTACCCACTGCGGGAGCTTGAAGCTCTGTACTGGCTCTGCCGTAGCAATCTTATTTTCTATAGGCCCATCCTCTTCGTCTGCATGCAAATCAGAATTTTTTTTCACTCGTTAAGTCGTTATTAAAAAAATATAAAATATCTGCCCAGCCCCTCTTGCTCGCCCAATCCTATGATGGGCAGCGGTTCCCCGCACACACACAAGAACATTACTACATGAGCAATGGCCGGATTCTGAAAGAGAATTGCTAGTGCTGTCACTTTTTTTTAACATAATGTAGCAGGTGTTCTGCCGTTTCATTTCAGTGGGGAGCAAAAGTTCAGAGTTTACAAAATGCAGACTTGTAACGAGAACAAGGGCAGAGATTCAGAGGGGAAGAAAAAAAGAGAGGAATCCTGCTCAGCCATCTGTAGAAGCCTAAGGTCACTCCTGACAAATTATTTTCTTGTTATAGCAGCACAGCAAGACCGTGTAAACAAAAGTGCACTGTACCTACTCATCTAGTGATCCCTACAATTTAATGTACTCCCTCCATTCCAAATTACAAATACGTTTTAAGTTTTCTAGATACATTGCTTTTACTACATAAGATATAGTATAATCTAGACACGTAGAAAAATACTATGCATATACAAAAGTCAAAACATCTTGTAATTTCTAATGGAAATAGTATTGTAGTACTAGGGGAAATATCTTGTTGTTTAGTTTGTGTTATTTTTGTAGAAATAGTCTCATTAAGAGGGCTGGATGTTGCTGCAGTTTTTGTGTGTTTTTTTTATTTCTCTCATCTAATAATAATTATGGCAAAGCTCTTGCCGCCCTCTCGAGAGAAAAAAAAAAAGTATACACGTGCATCTTAGAACATGCTAGAGGAAAAAAGGCAGGTTGTTACCTTTGTGCGAGGGTCTGATTTTCTTCTCACGTTTAATTCGTTTGATGATGTGTGATAACCAATCATCAATAGCTTTACGGTTTTTCCAACTTAGACATAGAAGGTCCACCAATTGGAACACACATCTAAGAATGCACGACACCTACAACAATTCAGCAAAGGACAGAAGGAGTATAAGGTATAGAGGTGTACTCCCTCCGCTCAAAATAGAGATCGAAGTATATGATATAGAGATGTAAACTCAAGCGTGAATATATACCAGAATGTAAATGTTTTTTTAGAACTTACCAGAATGTAAATGTGCTCATGATGATATAGCCACGTGTCCACAAGTGACCAAACAGTCGCTGCTAGAATAGGTAGCACAGAGAAAAGAAGTGCCCAGCCATCCACATTTCTGATTCCCTTAAACTGCAAGTGTAAACAAATATGAAGACTGGTAATATACATATCTATGTATATTTACTGCTGAAAGGTTGATCGCTACCATTTGATCAAAAATCAGAATCATGTTGCCGAGTACAATCGCCACAACACCTCCAACACTAAATATGTTGCCTAGAGCTTTGGTCTTTTCTAACTCCAGTTGAAACAATGTGATTGTGGTTGTAAAATCACTGTCATGAATATGAAAAGCAGTATCACTGTAACACCTCTGGTGTTATATTAATTAAAACATGTCATGTCATCATATGCACTGCAAAGCATTCATGTTTAAGTCAATCTTAATGTGCATCAACTAAAACAAGTTTACATTTCATAGGTTGATTGGGTTTCTGAAATGTTTTGTCACATGAAATAATAAAACCCTATTTTTGAATGTCATCGCAAATGCTTAGTTTATATTCTATGTACTTGAGGTGTATAACTGTGTTTACACTAGTGTCAAGCATAGTATATAAGTCTAAGTCCAACCCTAAAAATGATTTCTATATTTGAAGTTGAATTTGGATTCCAAAGCTTACTTCCAAGTCTGGCAATTTAAATTTAAATTCAAATTGGAAATGCTATAAAAGGTTTTTCAAAAGTCAACTTGGTCAACCAAGGGTGTCATTGGGTCAATGACCTAAAAATGTCCTTGAATGATGTTTGTGATCACTAATAACCAACCAATTAAGTTAGAAACCAAATCGAGTTTGAATTCTATTTCAAAAACCCTTTATTCCAAAACCTAGTTTTATCCCCTTTTCCCCAATTCAAAATCTATAAAGAATTTAGAGATACTCTAAAAAGATAGTTTGTAGATCTTGACAAGATCTACAAAGTTGGTATATAAAGTTTTTCAAGTTTCCAAAAGAAATTTCAAATGAATTTGAAAATACAGTTTTTTAGTATTTGACCTCTTTTGATTTTAAAACCATAATTCAAAAATTATGCATAATTTTGGAAAGCTTTGTATATGAAAAAGGTTTGGTTTGGAAAGTTAAATATTTTATAATTTTGAATATTTTTAAGTTTTATTGAAAAATCAAAAGTAATTTCAAATATTTGTTTCTAGGGTTTTATTCCCTTTTCAAATCTAAATTCAAATTTTAAAATTCAAATAGAATTTGAAGATGCCAGTTAAAATAAAAGTGTAGCTCTTGAAAAGTTATACAAATGATATTTTTGGAGATTTTTAAGTTCTTACATAAATTTTGGAGTAATTTGTATTTTAAAACGAATGGCATTTCTATAATTCTGCGAACAGTACCGAAACCTATCGTCGGCCGCCACCGTCCACCGCCGCACCTGCTCGACTGCCAGCGCGCTCCTGGACGCGCGAAGGTTCATCGTCGTCGTGTCGCCCGTCCAGACGTCGCCTCCGTCCTATAAATAGGCCCGCCGTGGCCGAGTTCTTCTTCTTCTGCTTCCCGCCGCCGTCGCCGACGACCTCGCTCCGCCGCTCAAATTCGCTGCCGATGCTTCACCACTGCCCGATTGCTCTTGCCAATAGCTCTGCCACATCCTCACGGTCATTTTGAGCCAGTTCGTGCTCGCTCTCCTCGCCCGAACTGCCCGCGCGCCGTCGTCTTCTCAACGGCCGGTCGCCGAGCCGCCGCGAGCGTTTTCGCCGCCGACCGCCGCACAGGGTGAATATATATTACCTTTAACCTCGCTACCGTGCTCTCCATGCTATCCTGCATCTTATGCGCACCTTGGCCGGCTTGATGCTCCACAGGGACGCCGGTGACGCCGACCTTGCCATCGGAGCGCCGCCGCCGCCATCACCGCCGCCGACCGCAACTCGGCCCAGCCGCTCCGAGCCTCCATTAACGTGCGCACCAGCACCGTGGTGAGCTCCTGCATCTATCTGTGCCATCAATTTCATCAATCCCGTGTCGTAACCGCCGGCCACCATAGCTCGCCGCCGGCGCAGTGTTGCCGCTCCGCCGCGCGTGTTGCCGCTTTAGCTAGGGACCAGGAAGCGACATCATTTTGTTGTCAAACACGCTCGCCTGAGTGGCCTGCATATGCTCGTGACCTTGCCATCTCCAAAAACCGCTCTGGTGAGCTCCGCCGCCGCGCCCTAACTTCGCCGCGCCGCCATGGCCGCCGGCGTGGATGCCGCCGCCGCTCCGCCGCACCGTTAGCTACCTCAATTGACTCCCCGTGCCAAGCTGAGCCCAATGGTCCAAGTCCGGTCGCCGGAGACCTCGCCGACGGTGAGCAATCGCCGGTCAACCGTCGGCGGGCCGTCAGTCAGCGCGAGAGTACCGTGCCGATTTTTCTTTTTCTATTTTTAGAAAATAATTTAAATGCTATTTTCTTTGAAAAATCATAGTAATTCATTTATAGTTCTAAAAATTCTAAAAAATTTTGTGAGTGTTCTTTATGATGTCATCTACCTAGAAAAAATATAAAATGCCAAATTTGGATACTTTTTGCATATGTTAAAATTAGCCCTTTTAATTAAAAAATAGACCTTCAATGATTTTTAATAAATAAAATATTTGGCTTTTAATTATGAAATTTATTTTGCCATCTAATTAGGCTAAGATCTTTCTAAAATAAAAATTTGGGCTTAATTTGATAACTTTAATTTTTGTGCCTTTATTAATGCTTTTAAGTAATTAATTAATTCCTTTAGTTAAGTTTAATAATTATAGGATTTGTTTGACTTTGGGATTGATTGATGACCATAGGTCATTAACCCTAATGACCTTTGACACTTTAATTAATTATTTACGCTTACCTTAATCATGTCATTAGGCTTAATTAACGTTATTTTATGTGTTTAATTAATTTGTTAAATGGCGTAGTTAACCCTAATGAGTTTTATAAGCAAAGTTTTGTTGGCTTGCAACTTTATCGTGAAGAAAAGTTGTACTCAAGCCCTTAATCGGATCATGCATCCATCGAGCATCATGTTTACTATTCCATCATGTTAAAGCATATCAATTATCGAATAGTTTTCGTTAACGGAGAGTTAACGTTGTCACACCAGATCCGAAGGAAGAGCAGATTCAGGAATCGGGAGTTGATCCAGTGTTCGAGACCGTCTACCCTGAATACCAAGGCAAGCCCCGGATGCATTCAAACCTTATTCTATTTATAACAGTTTTACCGCTTCAGATATGATATGTTGCATTAAGTAATAGAAGTTGAGTGAAAAACCCACCAATTGCATTACCTGTCTTATTTCCTTATTCCTTATTACCTGCTTTGGAAGATAAGTAGTAATGCTTAGCCCTGCTTATTTAGTTAAATGTTCAAAGGTAAAAGAATGAAAAAGATGAGTTCGGTTTTCTTTGTTGGAATCTTGATAATAGAAATAAATCGAGTCCGGACGGCTAACTTGCACTGGGAATGGAGTCTCTCTGTAGTGTTTCCGTCTGTTGATGCCCTAGGTCCCGTCCGTTGGTGAACTGGTGATATCGAGAATTTAGAAATCCACATGCATGAAGTGATATACGGATGGTTGGAGCCGTGTATATCATGGAGTGACCTATAGTGGGGCCAGAGATCCCATATGTGTCATAGTGTGTTTTACTTGGGTTTAAGTTTCCACGTATCTCGGTACGCTGGGCCGCAGAGCTCACATGTATCATGTGGTGATATATGGCTACGGTTGTTATCCCGGTATATCGGTTCATCTGGGGTGCATCAGAGTTAAAGTCTCCGGTATTCCAGTGACCTAGGTCCCAGCTGGGTATGAAAATGGATTCGAATCGCCGTTGCTTCTCAGAGAAGAAGACTCGATCGATGTTCATCATCGTAGTAACAACTTGAACAATGATTAAGGTTTAATAATGAAGTTGGTTGGTAATTGGAGCTAGATCCAAGCAAACTTTTTTTTCTGTTAAGCTTTTCCGCAAAAATTTCTCATCTCTTACAAGCCTTACCTTGTCCCTCTAGCCTGCATTTCTTGAGTCTTCACCCCTCTTTTTCGTCGGGTCAGTCTTGTTGAGTACTTTTGTACTCAGGGTTTGTTGAACCCTTGTTGCAGGTGAGCATCATGGGCAGGAATGCTTCGCATCGTGCTGCATGACAGTCGTCGAGGAAAGCGACGACGAATAAGGTGTTTAGCTCTTGGGCAGAGCTTTTCATTTGGTATTGTAATAAGGTTATCTACTGCTACTCCACTACTATTATGGTTTGTACAATTTAAACTTATGGTTGTAAATATTTGAAACTCAAAGGTTTGTAAACTTATGTTGTTGTAAGTCTTCCGCTATTTTACTCCGTGGTATATTATTTATATCAAACTGTTGTAATACTGCAATGTCTCTCTATAACGATTGACCCTGCTCGAAGAATTATGGATGATTTGGGATTTACCCGACAAACTTTTTAAGTCGTATGGAACACAGTCATGGTTATTTGGAGTCTGTTTAGACAATAATCATGCGTGTGGGCCATATGATTTAGAAGGTTCTGCCACAATCACCTGTACAAAGATTGAAATTAACAAATTCCCACAAGGGTGCTCATAAATTGATTGATTGTGCCGAATGAACTTACTTTGATTTTTGATTTTGAATGATACAAGTACACTTTCAATAGGCAGGCAGAGCTAGAACAAAAGCATATTGCATTTGTAATCAGCAACACCAATGTTCTGTCTCTGTTTAGCATTGATGTGGCTACAATAGCCAAGCAGAGCTATTGATAAGACTAACCAGAGTTGAGTATATGTCAATATAGTTCTCCTGGGGTTTGTGAATGATTGGGGCAAGGTAAGAAAGGACCAGTGCTACATTCCAAACAGTTGTAAGTGCAATGGCATACGGCTTGTCCCCTTTTTCCTGGTAGAAAGAAAAATTTTAAAGCCAAATAAACTTATATTAGACAAATGGTGTCATGAGAAGACAAACAAAGTGCATGAGTTTTGGTGGAGGCTATATACACTGATAATAGCCATATACGGACAGCATAATTGTGTAGGCACAACAATACTAACAACAGTAGTAATCCTAGTCGAGAGAAACAATAAGATGTATTATGACCTAGAATCCAAGGTAGTTGTTTTCTAGTCCAATTTCTGAACATCTACTGCACTTGGAAGCACACTATTAAAGCAAATAATTTTCTGATTGAATCTCATTCACTAAGGGCCTGCTTAAATTGATTGGAATCAAATTATGGATTCTTTGGGGTATATAAATCACATCCAAATAGGGTAGGTTCTAAATTTTCCCTGCCTAGATTACAAGAATACGAAAATCCACACCAACCCAGCTAAAGAAGAGATGAATATGGCAGTGTCGGTCATATGCCATTTAGCACTATCTAGACTAAACAGCCACTTACACAAGTAAAACTGCCATTTAAACAATTTAAAAGAACGATCAATTAAATGGGAACGACACACTACCGTGTAATGTGTTCAATGTGTAACCGGGCTAAACAACCATTTGATGGATGGATAAATGACATGTTTTGCCCCTAGTTTAAGGTACTAGTTGATTGCTACATTGAGGACATTACGAACAATATATACTCCTTCAGCCATATATATCACAAGTTAGAATATAAAGAACCAAACAGGCAAGATTTTAATATCTAGAATCCAGATTCTGGAATGCCCATCTAGAATTCAGATTTCCAAATTTCATTGGCTATCCAAGCATGGCCTAATTGCCATTGATACGACCCATCAGTATCACTATCAGCCCTGGAGAGAATTTGTTTCGGCATGGGACGTTGGTACTGAACTACATTTGGTTCCTGAGCCTGTGGTGGGTGGTGAACTATGAAGGAGTCGGTGCTCAGGCACACACGGAGAGAGTTTCCTGGCTCCTGGGGCGCAGGTGGGGCCCTTCAGCTGACTAGTGAAAACTCATAACAAAGCACTCCAATGCTTAACACGTCGACACATTACAAAGCAAACCCCAAATGCCTAGCGTTGGGAAGTACAAACCCCAGTGAAATCCATCGAAGACCGTCAAATCAAATGGACTGAAACGGCAGAACCAACCGCAGCTCTAAAATGTTTAGACAAAAGGACCAGAAGTCTGAACTCTGAACATGAATTGCGATATCTAATTCACCAACTTCCGTAGTGAAGGAAAGGGACAGAATTCAGTTAGAGAGGGGAAATGTGAAGAAATAGTTCGAATTCAGAAACCCAAACCGCAAGCGAAGGCGCAGGCAGATCGAAAGCCATTACTAGCGACACGCTGCTTCAAACCCAACCCTAATGAACCCAAACCAATTCAGTTATTCAGACACACCGCATTCCGAGCTCACCAGCGCGAGTCGGCTGTTCTTCCCTCAAACAATGGAGATCGATCTCCATCACAAACAACAATAATAACATAGCCTTTTGTTCCAAACAAATAAAGGTAGGCTAGAGATGAAACCTAAAAGAGACCAGAAAACAAAGGACACATAGAGGGTATAAGAAAAAAGGATTACGATTCAGGCACGTTAATTGCTAGTCTCCAAGCGCTTCTATCCATAGCTAAATCCTTAAGGATATTCCACTCCTTAAGGTCTCTCTTAACCGACTCGTTCCAAGTCAGTTTAGATCGACCTCTACCGTTCTTTATATTATCGACTCGCTTTACAATTCCACTACGCACCGGCGCCTCAGGTGGCCTCTGTTGGACATGACCAAACCATCTCAACCGATGTTAAATTAATTTCTCCTCAATTGGTGCCACCCCAACCCTATCCCGAATATCGTCATTCCGGACTCTATCCCTCCTTATGTGCCCACAACACCATCGCAACATATGTATCTCGGCTACACTCAATTGCTGGATATGTCGCCATTTTATAGGCCACATTCAGCACCGTATAGCATCGCCGGACGAATCGCTGTCCTATAAAACTTACCTTTTAACTTCTGAGGCACCCTTTTGTCACAGAGGACGCCTGAAGCTTGACGCCATTTCAACCAATCGGCTGAGATTCTATACCTAAAATTTTCATCGATGTCGTCATCCTTTTGTAGCATCGATCCTAAATACCGAAAAGTATCCTTCTTGGCCACCACTTGCCCATCGAGACTAACGTCTCCCTCCTTATTCCTAGTCGCGCTGAAGTCGCACCTCATGTACTCGGTCTTTGTCCTACTAAGTCTAAACCCTTTCGACTCTAACATGTGCCTCTATAGTTCTAACTTACTATTAACCTCTGCCCTTGTCTCGTCAACTAGCACCACATCATCAGTAAAGAGCATACACCAAAGGATATCACCTTAATGTCCCTTGTGACCTCATCTATCACCAAAGCAAATAAATAAGGGCTCAATGTTGACCCTTGATGTAGCCCTATTTTAATTGAAAAGTCACTGGTGTCGCCATCACATGTTCGGACACACGTCACCACATCCCTGTACATATCCTTGATGAGGGTGATGTACTTAGTTGGGACTTTGTGCTTTTCTAAGGCCCACCACATGACATTTCTCGGTACTTTGTCATATGCCTTCTCGAGGTCAATAAAGACCATGTGCAAGTCCTTCTTCTGCTCCCTATATCTCTCCATCAACTATCGTAATAAAAAAATCGCCTCCATGGTCGACCTACCAGGCATAAACCTAAATTAGTTTTGAGTCACACTTGTCACTCTTCTTAGGCGAGATAACCTCTCCCAGAGCTTCATCGTATGGCTCATCAACTTAATCCCACGGTAATTAGTACAACTTTGAACATCTCCCTTGTTCTTAAAGATCGATACTAATATACTTCTCCTCCATTCTTCAGGCATTTTGTTTGATCGAAAAATAAGGTTAAAAAGCTTAGTTAACCATACTATCGCTCTGACACCTAAATATCTATATACTTCAATGAGGATACCATCAGGGCCCATCGTCTTACCTTCCTTCATCCATCGCAAACACCACCCTGCCACCTAGGGATCTCCATCACAAACACACATCTAAACAATTACTCTGCTTCAAACCCGGCCACAATGAGCCCAAACCAGCGCAGATACACCACCCTGTGTGTGCACCGGCGCACCGCTAGACATCACGCCGCCGGAACGCGCTCGCAACAACAAATGACTGGCCTGGAGGAACGTGCTTACCCGCCATTTCCTGAGCCGCTCGTGGGGGGCGCCCAGCGCGCCGCCCGACGGCGACGGCGCGGACTCCATCCCCGGCGGAGCAGGCGCGTAGAAGGTTCCCGACGAGGGGCGTCTGCGGTTTTGGAATGGACTACCTGCGGGCATTTAAGAAGGAGTGGGGTCTCTGCTGTACCTGGAGTTGCCGTATGTCGGGAGTGTACATTGGCCTGTTCTGCTGTTTACAAGTGCCACCGGCAGGTGGCCCCATGGAGATTGTCATTTGGCTGTCAAGTGTTGGAGTTGGAGTAAGCACCGTACGTGTCCTCACTCCTCACTCGATCTTTAGGCCCATGTTGAAGTTGGTTTATCTTGTGTTTTCACATGTTATATGTGGAAAATTCCAGGTTTTACTATAGAACCAAAGTACTTCAGCCATTGGAATCAATTGGTATTTGGTACTCTATTTAAATTATAGGACATTTTACTTAACAAAGCTTATAGACAATATATTAATATCGACAGTATTAGAGTAGCCCAATAAACTGTGCATAGATTTTGTCTGGTTAGTGCATTTTCTGAACTTAAAATTTTAACATATTTATTTAGAAACTTAGTCACAGTTAAATGAGTTTGACTTAAAACAAAATTCTGAAATCAACTAAGAGCCCCACGCCTGCTGTAGCTCGAAATGGGTTCAAGCACTATAGAATAGGAGATAGCACAGTAAACCTCTATGCATGTTGCAAACATGGATGAACCACTAGTTTCTAGTGAAAGCATTGTCTATGGAAAAGCTTATGGTTCATCGTGTGCTTAGATATTTGGGGAAGTTACCATGTGTACCTTTCTACCTAATGGAAGTTTTATTTCAATTAATCAACTTGCAAAAAAGACCAGGTGTTGGTATAATCCTTATTTCTTGCAGTGGTGTTGTTTGAGACATTAAGCCGATTAAACTACATTTGCACCAACATTCGAGCTCAATGTGATTGTTCGGCTTTGGAATATTGCAATCCATGGAGATTAGACATGTTGAGGCTTTAG
Source organism: Bothriochloa decipiens (assembly GCA_023333625.1). NCBI lineage: Eukaryota > Viridiplantae > Streptophyta > Magnoliopsida > Poales > Poaceae > Bothriochloa > Bothriochloa decipiens. The sequence goes on from CM041642.1 coordinate 1,810,944, forward strand.
TGATTCCTCGTTGGTGGCACAACAAATGGCCGGTGAGTTTCAATGTTTAGTGGGATCACTCGACATGTATCTTGATACGTGTCTGAGTATTATTGCTTATTTTATCGAATTTTGAATTCGGCGTATGCAAGACATGAGAATTATACGGCTTTTTTCTCTTTCTTGGAGCAAAAAAAAAAAGAGAATTACACGGCTGCTGTCCCTTCTACAGGCCGAACGGCTATTAAGGTTTATTGGGCTCCTGCTCCATTAAGGCAGAGTGAAAGCGCGAAGCCCATCATCTCGGTTTTGGGCTCTCTCTGCTCTATGGTCCTCGCTCTTCGGTCAAGTCCCACAGACCCGCTCACCGGGAGAGGAGCCGAGGAGGAAGACGGCTGGGGACTGGGGACTGGGGAGTGGAGCGGCCGCCGCGCGGGGACGGCGTGGAGGCGGCGCGGCCTATACGCGTGACGGCGCGGGCGTCCGTGCCGCTCTCACTCGCTATCGGGCCTGCTGCCGTCTCCCTCTCCAGATTCCTCGCCGTCCACAATGCTTCTCCGGGCCGTCGCCGCGGCGGCGGCGGCCCACGCCGCCAGCCGCCTGTTCCTGGTCCCGGTCCGGCTCTCCGCCGCCCGGTGCATATCCTCCCTAAAGGTCCCGTGGAAGCGCGACCCCGCCCTCGATGCCGCCATCTCCCGGGACCGCCGCTTCCGCCAGGCGTCCCGCCTCGTCCGCGAGGTGCTCCTCTCCCCGGGCCGCCGCCTCCTCTTCCGCTACCTCACCAAGCGCCGCAAGCGCCTCAAGCTCCCCGTCCGCGTCCCCACTTTCCTCAGGCGCTACCCGACCCTCCTCGCCGTCTCGGCTCCCCCGGAGCCCGTCGCCTCGCCCTCCCCGCACCTGCTCGCTTTCCTCGACTTCGCCTTCCGCCTCTACGAGCTCCACGCCCCGCTCCTCGCCTCCAGGCTCGCCAAGCTCATCATGATCTCCTCCACGCGTGCTCTGCCCGTCACCAAGATCGCCGCCGCCAAGCGCGACTTCGGCCTCCCCGACGACTTCCTGGTCTCGCTGGTCCCGAGGTACCCCGGCCTCTTCCGCCTCGTCGGTGACCCCGGGCCTGACGCGTCCGGGAACGCGTTCCTCGAGTTAATTGCTTGGGACGATATGTTAGGTCATATTCAACATAGGATCGTTCTAGCAGTGGAGTCTAGTCTGGTTAGGTTCATGAAGATGTGGTAAATAAACGTAAAACCTAGTTCATAAACTACTGAGACTGAGGGAAGCGAAGAGAGAGAGGGAGAGAGAGAGA
>CM041642.1:1832228-1870564 GCA_023333625.1 Bothriochloa decipiens
GCTGTGGCGAAGCTAACGGTTCTTGATATCTCTGGCAATACCTTCTCCGGCGGCATCAACTCATCTGCTCTCTGTCATGCGCCAGTGAAGGTCTTGCGGTTCTCAGGGAACAGGTTCTCCAGTGAGGTGCCCAGCGGCTTGAGCCGATGCAAGGCGCTCGTGGAGCTCTCCCTCGATGGAAACGACTTGACTGGTGACCTCCCTAGCAACCTGTACACGTTGCCTAAGTTGAGAAGGCTTCACTTACAGGAAAACCAGCTCACTGGCAGTCTCGGCGATGCCCTTGGGAACCTCTCTCAGCTCGTGCAGCTTGACTTGTCCTATAACAGATTCATTGGCTCCATCCCTGATGTGTTTGGAGGTATGAGGAGGCTGGAGGCCATAAACTTGGCCTCCAATATGTTAGATGGTGAATTACCCGCTTCCCTGTCGTTGTGTCCTATGCTGAGGGTAATCAGGCTAAGGAACAATTCGCTGTCTGGTGAGATTGCTATTGACTTCACCTTGCTGTCGAGGCTGAACACACTTGATATTGGGACCAACTGTCTGATTGGTGCCATACCTCCTGGCATCGCACCGTGCAGCGAGTTGGGGACTCTGAACCTTGCAAGCAACAAGCTTGTGGGGGAGATACCAGAGAGCTTTAAGTATTTGAGATCCCTGTCGTATCTAGCACTCGATGAAAATGGGTTCACGAACCTATCTTCAGCATTGTGAGTTTTGCAACACCTGCTCAACCTGACAAGTTTGGTGCTCACTGAGAATTTCCGTGATGGCGAGATGATGCCAATGGATGGTATTAATGGGTTCAAGAGCATGCAGGTGTTTGTCCTTGCAAACTGCTTACTCACAGGCATAATTCCGCCTTGGCTGCAGGGCTTGGAAAATATCAATTTGCTGGATTTTTCGTGGAACAAGTTAAATGGGAATTTCCCACCTTGGCTAGGGAATCTGAACAATCTCTTCTACCTCGACCTATCAAACAATTCTTTCAGTGGGGTGCTTCCCATGAGCTTCACACAGATGAGGAGTTTGATTTCAACCAATGGCTTGAATGAGCTGTCACCAACAGAGGGCCTCCCATTAAGAAGAATTCAACTAGCAAAGTTTTGCAGTACAACCAAGTCAGCAGCTTCCCACCATCACTTAGACTCTCGAACAACCTGCTTGTTGGGCCAATCTTGCCAAACTTGGGGCGGACTTACGTGTCTATCCTTTTTTGTCTTTTCGAGATTACAGAAAGGCAGCTAAATTCAAGCCAAAATGTCTAGAGTGGCAAATTTGTGACAAATATAGCTCAGGTCCTTAACACAAATATATAGAGAAATGGCAGCAGTGCAGATTCATGTTAATAAACTCTCACAGTTTTGTAGTGTCATTATATTTTTTTCTTTTTGAACATATGCTTGTACAATATATAATGGTTGTTAGGTTTATAGGTTGGTATTCAACCTACTGCCTCGGTGTTCTCTCAGGAAAGAAAGGCTATTCTGAAAGTTACATTGCTGTTCTGGGCAGGACAATGGTGCCTCATCGACATGCCGAGCGGTACCCATCACTTATAGGTTTATTAAGGGAAAAGCTAGATACACCCATTATTAATCAACTACAGACGGTCCAGGCCAGATGTGGTCGATGTTAACTACAGTAACAGAAGTATTGTGCTGGAGCTCAACTTTAGTGTGATCACTGGGACAGTGCACCATGAAGTTGGTGCTCCTGGGCCTAGCCTTCTGCCTTCAATCTTCATCCGCAGAATGCTATTGTTTGTGATTTGTCAGGCTTCGTTTTGGACTATAATATAAAAACAGTTAGAAGAAGGATGGTAGAACTGATCCTTCTGGCTGCGGTTTAGTTTGCAGTGCAAACTTTGTACTCTCTCCGGACTCCGGTCAAAATACTTGTGCTAAAAAGTCACACATACTTGACCAGCATCTTTAACTCACTTTACTTAAGGTTCAGTCACTTTCAAAGCTGACATCCATCTTCGTTAGAGGAGATACTTGATTTAATGGCAATAGTTTGAATGCAGAGTTCGCCAATCCTACTTGCTTTAGGTAGGTCTTCCATCAGATTGAGTGTTCAGTTTCTCCAACTTCTCAATGGAGAACAAATCATTCTTCAGTGGCAGGGAAAGGAGTACTGCTCTGTCGAGTCGTCGGTAGGGGTCGTTGACCTTGTATACCCCTGGCTGGCTGTATTCCTAGATGCTCACTGCCTCCCTCCCCAGGTCAAGCATCATGGCTGATGCTTGATAGCTCACTCATTCCACAGCGCCTGCTTCCCAATCCCACCACAACCCATCAGCAGAAATCCTCGCCTCTCGCCAGAGGTATGGAAGGCAACTGCTGTTTCATTCACTTCCTGGTCGCCGCCGTACTTGTCCACCTCCATGGCGCTGTCGTCGGACAGTACATGAACCAAAATAGTCCTTGTCACTCCACTGACCTGGAGGCGCTTCTGGCCTTCTCCAAGGGCCTCGGCACGAACGGCGCCGGGCTTGTCGGATGGGGAGGTCCCAACAACACCTGCTGTTCCTGGACCGGCGTCTCGTGCGATCTTGGGAGGGTGGTCAGCTTAGATCTCTCCAACAAGAACCTAAGTGGCGGCATCTCCTCCTCCATCGCCTCTCTCGACAGCCTCGTGGTGATAAACCTCTCCCGGAACTCTCTTCGCGGCAAGGCGCCCGTGGAGCTCGGCCGGCTTTCGGGCTTGCGTTTTCTTGATCTCAGCATGAACCTGTTCTCCGGCGGATTCCCAGGCAGCGAGGATGGCTTTCCTGCTATCGAGCTGGTCAACATCTCCTTCAACAGATTCGACGGGCCGCACCCTTCGTACCCCGCCGCTGCGAAGCTAAGGGTTCTTGACATCTCCGGCAACACCTTCTCCGGCGGCATCAACTCGTCCGCTCTCTGTCATGCGCCGGTACAGGTTCTGCGGTTCTCAGGGAATGGGTTCTCCGGTGAGGTGCCCAGCGGCCTGAGCCGATGCAAGGCGCTCGTGGAGCTCTCCCTCGACGGAAACGACTTGACTGGCCACCTCCCCAGCAACCTTTACACGTTGCCCAAGTTGAGGAGGCTTCGCTTACAGGAAAACCAGATCACTGGCAGTCTCGACAATGCCCTTGGTAACCTCTCTCAGCTTGTGCAGCTTGACTTGTCCTATAACAGGTTCACTGGCTTCATCCCTGATGTGTTTGGAGGGATGAGGTGGCTCGAGTACGTAAACTTGGCCGCCAATAGGTTGGATGGTGAATTGCCTGCTTCCCTGTCAAGTTGTCCACTGCTGAGGGTGATCAGCCTGAGGAATAACTCGCTGTCTGGTGAGATTGCTATCAACTTCAGCTTGCTGCCGAAGCTGAGTACTTTTAATATGGGAACCAACAATCTGAGTGGTGCTATACCTCCCGGCATCGCTGTGTGCACTGAGCTGAGGACGCTGAATCTTGCAAGGAACAAGCTTGTGGGGGAGATACCAGAGAGCTTTAAAGATTTGAGATCCCTTTCGTACCTAGCATTGACCGGAAATGGCTTCACGGACCTATCTTCAGCACTGCAAGTGTTGCAACACCTGCCCAACCTGACTAGTTTGTTGCTCACCAGCAATTTCCGCGGTGGTGAGACAATGCCTGTGGATGGCATCAGTGGGTTCAAGAGCATGAAGGTGCTCGCACTGGCAAACTGTTTACTCTCAGGCATAATCCCGCCATGGCTGCAGAGTTTGGAGAGCCTCAATGTGCTCGACATTTCGTGGAACAAGTTAAATGGGAATATCCCGCCATGGCTAGGGAAGCTGGACAACCTCTTCTACATCGACCTGTCAAACAATTGTTTTAGTGGTGAGCTTCCTATGAGCTTCACACAGATGAGGAGTTTGATTTCAACTAATGGCTTGGCTGAGCGGTCACCAACGGAGAACCTTCCACTGTTCATCAAGAGGAATTTAACTGGCAAAGGTTTGCGATACAACCAAGTCAATAGCTTCCCACCGTCACTTATACTATCGAACAATCTGCTTGCTGGGCCGATCTTGTCAGGTTTTGGTCATCTCGTGAACCTTCATATGCTGGACTTGAGCTGGAACAACTTCTCAGGGCCAATTCCATATCAGTTGTCAGGCATGTCTAGCTTGGAATTTCTGAATTTAGCCCACAATAATCTCAATGGGAGCATTCCATCATCACTAACAAAGCTGAATTTCCTCTCCATGTTTGACGTGTCGTACAACAATTTGTCTGGAGCCATCCCAACAGGGGGTCAATTCTCCACCTTTTCAAATGAGGATTTTACTGGCAATCCTGCGCTTTGCTCTCTTTGGAAGTCCTGTTATCAGGTGTTGCAAGCAGAGGATCAACACCATGACATGGATACTTCTAAACCGATCACATACATCATGGTGGAAATAGGATTTGCCTCTGGGCTGCTGATGGTGTGGAGTGCACTGTATTTTGCAAGGCCACTTAGGTTTTCGTATTTTAGGCTGATCGACAGGTTATTTGATACGCTGTTTATCTGGACTGTTCAGAAAGTGACGAGCCTCAGAATAAAAAGGCAGAATGAAGTTCATCCTTGAAGAATGTCCGAGCTGCTACAATCTTCTACAGCATTGCTTTATCCCTACTTAATTTAGGTAGCTTGATAGCTGAAAAGTTCTTGTAGATGTGATTTAGTGAATCAATGGTTATTATAGCTATCCTTATGATGTTCAAATACAGCTGCATCTACTTTGTCAAATATTTTTTTTAAAAAAATTGATGAACCTTGTCGGAAGTATGTATGTGGTCTCTTTTTGCTGCCGATATTATAGAAAGGCTGCTACATTCAAGCTGAAAAAGGCTGGTTGACAGGTTGCTTGATAGGCCATGTGTCAGGGCAATGGTGAAAGTGAGCAGCCTCAGATTAAAAAGGGATAATGAAGTTCATTCCTGAAAGATGTCCGGAGCTGTTACTCCAGGTTCCAGCTTTGCGAACTGTGCTAGTGCTATATAGAATTGCTTGATTCCTACTCAAATGCGACATCATTCGGAGTTTGATTAGGTAGCTGCAGTCCGGTGGTTAATATAACATACCTCAAAATACTCAAGTTATATATAGACAGCCTCAATATATAATTGCCCTTCATGAAGCATGATGTCAACTATCGAGTAATTCTGTCTGGAACTCCGAATGGAATTTTGATAAGGGCTCATGGCACCCTGATAGATTTACTTATGAAAATATAATTCATGATCAATAATTTAATAATATCTTTTTTTGTATCATAAATGTTTGTACCTTGGATATAGATTTAGTTAAGTTTTGAAATTGTTTGTAGGTGCTTCGATCGATGGTACATGTAGATTTGTCTTTAAAAAGAGGTTATCAATATTTTTGTTAGAAAATTTGAAACATGTGTTTGTAGGATGCTATGTACTCCTACTCTATATGCTGCTGCTGTCAAAGGTCCTATCTCCAAGAACGTCTGCTGCGCAAAAAGAGGTTAAAGGACCACCAAGTTGCCGAGCAGTACCGTCACACAATCTTAATGAACTACGGGCAGGCAGGCCAGGCCAGCTGTGGTTAATGTTAGCCGACAGATAAGCCTTGTACTTAGGCTCAGCTTTACTGTGATCACACGGACGTAACAGCCAGCAGATGAGACAAGGAACGCAGTTGTAGAAAGAAGATGCATTGCATGCGATGCAGCGATCAGAGAGAGAGCTTGGACCACGGCTGCAGCTGCATCAGTCCAGCTCCAGCACAGTTGTTGCCTACAGTGGAAATCCTGCCGCGTCTCGCCGGTCGCCGGTCGCCACCTAGCGGGCGTCCAGCTCCGGACTCACATGGCCGGACCGAAAGCGTCGACGTCGAGACGCTGTAGTATTTGCGAGCAAGAGCAACCGTTCGTGCAGGCTGCTGCAGAGGATGCCAAAATGGCGCCAACCCGTGAGTAGGGGGGGTACAGCGAGTCTGCAATTGCAGGCTCCATTATTCGGCCTTGTTTAGTTCACTTCAAATTTTAAGTTTTTTTACTCTCTCTCTATCACATTAATTTTTATCTACATATATGAAGTATTAAATATAGATAAAAAAATAACTAATTACACAGTTTAGTTGGAAATCACGAGATGAATCTTTTGAGCCTAATTGATCTATGATTGGATAATATTTACTAAATAAGACGAAAATATTACTATTTATTAGGTTCACTTTTTTCCACAAACTAAACAAGGCCCAGGTTTCAGACAGAGATGAGGTTCGGCCCCCAGCGCTTGACTGACCGGCAGCCGACAGGTCCACTTCGTAACACTTTGATTCGAACTGGACGCGACCATTTATTTGGATCCAAATCGTCCAAATTCAAATAATGAATGAAGGTGGACTAGAGTTCGCATCGAAACAGCTGCACAAACTTTGTCGCGCATTGTGAATTTGTAATTGCTGGCAGTGACAGAGTATCTGAATTTCATTTCGGCACGTTGAGAGCAAGCAGGATGCAGCGATCTGTGTCTGCGCTGTGATTGAATTGAATGCCAAGCGCGGCGTGGATTATAGTCCAGACAAGACCGAGTGCGAACGCTGCAGTCTGTCCGGTCAGCCGATCTGAACACGGCTGCTACAAACAAAACCGCAACAGATACATGCACGCCGCCGATCGGCGAGCTTGGATCTAGCGCATGGCCAATCGGGGACGGATCCCTCTTTCGGTCACCGAACCCTTTGTCCATTTGCGCGAGCCAAACCCGCGCAGGAGGCAGGACTGAGAGGACCGACCGGGCGAGCCGGGCATCCCGTGCCCCGGCGCGGTGGACACGTTACGGAATGGCGAGTGCTGCGGCGCGGCGACGGCGAGCACCGTGCGTGGCAGCGTGGCCGTTGCTGCTTCTTGCCGCCGGGATGATGCCAACGTCTGGCAGCACACGGCCTCGGCCAGGCCAAGAGCCCGACCGGCACGCTCTCCGCTGCCGCTGGCTCACTGACACCGCCTCGGTTGCCGCCCCCACCTGCAGGGCCCCGCCACGACCTGGCTGCACCGTGCCCATCGCCTGACCAAGCCTCTCTGGTGCTCTGCGCCACTGCCTCCTCCCCACAGGGATTCGGTCCATGGACCTGGTCTTCGCGGCGCGGGCGTGGGGCCAAACCAAACGCCTCGTGAGCCAAACCAAACCAAACCGCCTGCTCGGCTGCTTCCTTCCTCCACACTCTTTTCTCCCTTCCACCACCTCCCAACTCCCTCCCTCCTCCCGTCCGTTGCTCCTGCCCGGGCCTCCACCAGTCCGTCGATAAAGCTGCGGCATTGGCACGCCGACGGGAGGTAGAAGGAGAACTCATTGCTTCCCCGTCTCGTGTTCGTGTAGGCTCTCCCCACCACACTCCCACACCTGACACCATTCCGCCGCCGCCACCGCCGCCGCCCGACCTCTCCTGCTCTCGCCGCCGCGGAATCCACGGTGCGGCGGAGATCCGGCCGGACCTGGATCGGCCTACTTCGACACTGGTAAGGAAGCCACTACCTGCTCCGATGGATTGTTCATTCTGTTCTGCGCATTCCTGCCCTCAAGCGAAAATCTTTATTTCTGCCATGGACGATGGATTCTTCACTTCTTCAGTACATTCAGTTTCGGTTGTTCTTTAAAACCACCACCCAGTTCACTTTGTTTTCCATTCTTGGTCGATTTCTCTCTTGTCAATTAAAAGGTCCGTTGGTTAACTTCTGTTCATACTTCTTCAGCATTGGGAAAATAACAAGACTGCTTGCTGTCGGCTGGGAAGTGGAGAAAGCTCACGGTTCATATCTGTATCTGACTTGAGGGAACCGGTGGGAGAAAAGGGAGTGGGCAGGTAACCTTTAAGATCTGACCCCCATTTCTTGTCTCCACTTTTATAAAATTCTCACTGGTTGGTTGCAACTTGCAACGGCCCAAGAAATGACTATACCAAAAGCAAAAGAACAAACCTGTGCAGCTTTTGTTTTAGCTCCTGTAGTTTTAGCTTGAGGCCATGTATGTGTCCAGTTTAACTTGAGTCTCGAGATCATGTGTTATCCTTTTCTTATTATTCTGTCATCCACTTGTCATATTTTGCCCGTTACATTGCGTACGGAGGAAATGGGATCATATAATTAATAAATTAATTAATAAATAAATAAATAAATGAATGAATGAATGTTGTAAATAAATAAATAAATAAATAAATAAATAAAAGCATATAGCTGCTGCATGTTGTGAAGGATATCCATTGATTTCTTGTTTCTTTTTTTCGGTTGTAGCGGGCGCATTGCCTTGCTTCATTATTCTCTGTTTGGTGAACTTATTATGAAGGATGTGGCCTACATTGGTGAATTCTGTTATGCTTATCGGTTGGACGGGCATGTTGGTACTGGCGCCGCTTTTCTAGAAAAAGAGGCCCTAATAAACGCTAACTAATTTGTTTCAGTGTCTACCTAATAGATGAAATCGCCACTTTTCTAGAAAAAGAGGCCCTAATAAACGCGAACTAATTTGTTTCAGTGTCTACCTAACAGATTAAATCGCAACGAGAAATCATGATGCCCATTGTGCCACTGATATGGTACCTTGATTAAATTTGTGCTGCTTGCAATTGTGCTTTCCAATCAACACTTGCTATTGGAAATAATTGTCCTGATGGGTTGGTCAAGCACATTAGTGCCATCGTCTGTTTATTGCACCATTAGATGATGCAATTGCACACGTTGATAGGATATTTGGTACTTCCCATGAATTGGTCAGATATTTGTCGCAGGGCCCAATAGCAAGCATGGACAAAACTGCCAATGTGGTATTGGATATTGAGGGTCTGCCTCAACCACCTGATAAATGCTGCTCCGGAAGTCCGAAAATGATTGTATGTCCTTTTACTCGATAATTTGAATAGCCAATAGTTTTCTGAGTTTCTTAAGCCCACATTTACCTTCATCTGCAGAGGGCCTTATCACGTAAGGGTTCAAATCGGATGGAAAGGAGGGGCAGTGATGATCTGGAGCAAGAGGATTTGGCGAAAAAACTTATCATCAAAGGTAACAGGATGTTATTATCTCTTACTAAATGTCTGGGCTTTCTTGATACTTATGGAAATGGCTCATTCCATTTAATCATTCATCAGCTAATCATGTGTGCCTTTAGATGATTAGATCCACTGCCCCTTGTCTGTTAAGATCAAACATAAAAACAAATCTTTGTAATGTACCAGCCACTTATGTTGGCCAATTTGTTACTGTACTTAGCATCATCCTGATTGCCTTCGTGGCAGCAAATCATTTCCTATATAAGATTGACTCTATTTCTGTATATAAGATTGCTATATTGTTGGACTATATTTATTTCCTCTGGCCTTTGAATTGGTAACTAATAAGTTCTTTGTATATCTAATAAATCCCTGGTCCTCATATGCTAAAATAAATTGTGCTTCTATCTTATGGGTGCAGATTTGTTCTCTTGCTTTTCTACTGTACAGCAGACAGTACTTAACAGCCATAACTACCAGTATTTATGATTTCGTTGAATGTGATTCTCTGCAGTTGTACCATCTCAACTGGAGCAGCCCCTGGGCCAGAACAAGGCTCTGGTTACTTCACATTGTACTCCCTGCACACCTGTTCTTATTGATGCTGGGGAAGGAAGGAGCAAAAGATTCAGGCGATTCACGTCTATAAACCCTCGGAGAATCCTCCTCTTATTCGCAACGCTGTAAGTGGATAGTCCTCTTCTTGGCGATCCTGTAAGCGGTGCCTTCCTGGCGATGTTACGCTACTCTGTCGACGGTTCTTCCTGGCTGCTTTCTCTGATATCTGAACGACATTGTTTCTCCTGCCATAAGCAGGTCGAGCGTGGGGACGACGATACTGATCTACTTCACGCTGGCGATCAACAGCAAAGCAGAGGCATAATCGTTTGCAGACACCACCACCATTTGCATCGGCCGTGGCGGCAGTACATTCAGAGCTCGAGTTTTTCTTCGTTTTGTTTGTAGGGGGAGAAGAGGACCAGAGCAATAGCTGCCGCAACGTGATCAGATGCAGCCAGTTTCAGGTGTCTGTATCCGTGACTGTGAGTGAGAGACACTGCTAACTGCTTGAGGGGGTGCTCGCTCGTTGTATTTGTATTGCCTTCAGTTCACCCCCTCACCTCCCAAATTCCCTTCTTCCTCGCGTGTATATGTATATTGGTTTGGTTGCTCTGACTTTTTTGAGTCTATGGAGATAGAAGAGCCATTGTTGTGTCTGGTGATGAGTGGTGCAGTGATCTGGGGTCACCGGTTCAATGATCTCTGCTGCTGGTTGGTCGCTGATCCAGCGACTCCTTTCTTTTCATGCGGCGTGACCCAGGTCCAGCTGTAAAAAGTTGAGATCCGAATAATCTGGGGAAATTTCACGTGGAAGCCGGCTCCAAACCGGTGGCTGTATAATTTTGCAACGGAGATCCGGTGCGGTGGCAGATCTCAGTCGTCCAATCTTCAGGGAGTGACCAACGTCTGTGAACAGTGATATAAAGGAGGACCGATCCAATATTCAACAGCGCTATACAGGACCCTTCTTCTGGTTATTATTATGTTCGACAAATCGGTATCATGGATCAAACCAATCAACTGATGTTGCTTCGATTCTCCGAGGATAATGCAACCTGACAGCATTTCTCCAGCTGCTTGACAAGAAGTCAAGGATGAAATGAAGTGGGATTCTTTCTTGTGGAAGAAAACCGCATTGCACATTCATGTTTGTTGGATTACATGGTCTACAAAACACTGTTTCTTTGGAATAGCAAAAGTCGCATGTGTCTGTTTTTTCTGATGAACGTGCGTAGAAACAGGCAAACAGCAGCTGCAACGGGCCACGCTTGTGCAACAACGGCAGCGAGCTGGGGGCTTAGATACCGTTAATGAAAAACGGTTGAAGTCCCGGTCGGAAAAAAAAAAAACTAGGGCTCACACCGGGGCCAGTGATCTCTGCTCTGCGGTGCGCTCTGCGCTGTAAAAGCTGAGCGCCGAATAATTGTGCCGCGCGGAGTGGCCTCGCAAGTCGCACCGCATGAATGGTCGCCTCGCAACTCCAGTCTCCTCTGAGCGGCCGAATTCACGCAACTCGCTGCAAGCCTGCAAGCAAGCGACGGTCGCCGCCTGCTCGCTGCTCCTCTCCCAAATTTACGCCGCCACGGCGAGCAGAGCTGCAGCAGCCTGCACCGGCAGCGTGGTATAGTATGGGCCTGATCGAACGGCAAAGTGGTCGCATTGTCTGTTCCTCTGGAGCCCATGACTAAGCGGGCCTGTTTCTTCCATCTACCCTGGCCCAACAACCGAATCAGAAACCCATCTCAACCCTAGCAGCGCGGGCGGCGCGAGGCGCAGTCACGCGCAACGGCAGGGCGGGCAGGCGAGGGGCACGAGGCACCGCCCGCCTCCCCCTCGTCGGCTCGGCGAGTCCCGCCCGCTTCCGCCGCAAGAAACGGAAGGTGGCCTTGCCCGCGCAGCAAGGTTTCGCCCTCCCTTCCTCTAGGCTCTAGTCTAGTCTGCAGCAGCAGTCCCTATCCAAAACCTAGACCGCCGCCTCCTCGCCTCACCTCACCGCCCGGGGTCTCGCCGCTCAGGCCCCCGCGGCCGTAGAAGCAGTGGGGGCGTGAGAGAGGGAGGTACCGCTCGTTTGGTTTCGTTTGGTTTGGTTTTCCTTCGGTGCAACCCTCGTGACCTCCTCCCGCTTCTGCCTCGCACCGCCGCTCGCAATGGGGATCTAGAGACACCCGATTCTCCCTTTGTAGGCACCTCTCTCTCTGTCTCTCTTAAGCGATCCCTGTCTCTCCCATTCGTCTTGATTGCTGTCTTCTTTCACTTTTGAAATGTATTTTGCTTGGTGGCGCTGTGTATGGTATCGGTGTAGATTTTCCGATCGAAGTCGATTCAACTTGGGCTCTGCAAGTTCTCTTTCCATTGGCGGTCCTGGATGCTGGGACAATTCTCGATTTTGGGTCTGAATACGAGTTTTTCCATGTTCAGACTTGTGGGTGGAGGGATTTATGTTTGTGCATTCCTGTTTTATGTTGAGCTTTGTGCTTTTGCTACTGTTTTCCTGGTTGGAATGGCATGCTATGTAGCTGTGTAGTGTTAACTGTTCATACTCAAAATATGGTTTGCTGATTTGTGGGAATAAGCTTTCTTCCCTGGGGATTGGATATTTGATCACCTCTGTTCAGTAGATTTTGGCTGTTTAAGGTGTCTTTGGCTTGAGAATTCATGTGAAATTGTTTGTACAAAGATTTCTGTGTTTCAATGTTGCATGCGCTGAAAATTTATGAACAGAACAAGTTTTCTCAGTGTCAGCGTAATATTTGAAAGAATGCTGCTGTATTCGTTGCTTTGTAAGTTCAATGTCTTAGGCTGTGTTGCTTGTCGGTGTAATGTCTGCAAATTTTGATTTTGGTCAGCGGTTCTACATGTTGAGTGCATAGCACAAGCTGCAGTACCGTCGGTGTGAACTAAGTTGGGTTGGCCGGATGGTCGTATAGTAAGCCTTATGGAAATAGAATTTCTTGGGCCACAAGTTGTTGAATAAGAAGTTATTGCACGGCTCGTTAGTTAAATTGAAATGTCGTGCAGGTTTAAAACATGAACCTCTATAGTTTATTCCACCAGAGGGCTGGGTCAAGAATATCCTATACTAGTATTTACAGAGGAAGATTTCTTGGTTTCCAAGAAATGCGTTTAATTGCCGATCCTATTATACATCATTAGTAGAGGTGTACTTTCCTTCAAATTTGCATGCAGCTTGTTTGTATAGAATGGTATTTTTTTAGGGTATGCATTGTATCTTGCAATGAATGTGGTAACGTACTGTAAAATTTGTTTTCTTCTAATCCGGAATGACCTGTTCTATGCCGTTTATGCATGTCGTTTATGTCACTTCCAATTTAAGTTGTGTGTTCCTTTTGATATGTTTTCATACAGGCTCTAGTGCCTCCAATGCGGACCAGCTGTGTCTTTTTTCAGAGGATGATTGGTGTTTGGTCACGTGTCTATGTTTAACAGAAAATGATTTCTTGATCCGTAAGTAGTTATGCTGTTTATGCCATTTTATAAGTAAAAAAACTTTAACTAAAAGAAGAAATAAATCAGGAATATGAGATGTTAATACTTTTGATTCATTTTTTTTAAACGAGCATACTTTTGATTTATTAGTTACTCTTGAAGAGACTCTTGTTTGTTTACATTGGCATGCCATGTGTAAGATTTTATTTAGAAAGTTTTTGACTGCCATGGCTTAAAATAGCATAAATGGATCGAATCAAGGTAATTTTATCTAATTTGCACTAAAACCATTTGGCGTGGGGATCAAGCCTCCAATGTGTGTGTGTGTGTGTTGGTGGTGGGTTGGGTTGGGGCCGGGGGGGTGGGGGGTAGGCAGTATACTTTATGTTGGTTTTTTACATCTCTATTTTTGAGATTTGACTGCTGCAAACCAAAGTATGTTGAATTAGACAAAGTCCCTTTAATTCTTAAATTGAATTGAGAGGATGCCAAACCAGGCTTCAACCTGGGTGCTCGCAGGTCTTGTTGGTACTCCCCTCTGTTAAGACAGCCTGGGGGCGTCTTCTCATGGTCTGAGTTTTTCTTTTTGTTTTTCAATTCTTGAACTGTGTTTTCTCTATGAGAAATTCAGTCAGTACCTTTTACAGGGTTATTCTCTACCGCTGAGAGTTTAAACTGAAGGGAGATCTGTAAATCTTGTATCATATTAGGGTTTGTTTTCTTTTCTTTCTCCATTTCTTCTGGTGGGAATCATGCCTCCAATGCCATCATCACGAGAACCCAGCTCTCTGTGCTTGAAGCGCAAACTTGTCGAAGATTATCTATCGGAAGAGTGCAAATCTCGTCGAATCAAAGCTAAGAATGGGTCCTCATTTGATTCATCTGCTAAGCTCTGCAACTGTAGCTGCATAAGACCTAACCTGGTCGATGATTGTGACAATTTCCTGAAGAGCGGAGTCCCTAGTCATATCATGTATTACAGACAAGGTTCTTGGCACAATTTTCCTGAGAGAATAATGAAGTCCCTCATTGAAGAATTCAGTGGCAACAAATCAAGTGTTGTTTCCGTGATGGATGGTGAGCCACTTCTCATTGATTTCTTGTCAATGACCATGGTCAACCTAAAATCCAGAAAGCAAAGATCTGTTGCATGGGTCAATGACACTGGAAAGTTTTTTTCTCCTTCTCTGTTCTTTGATGAGGAAATTGATGACATTATGGTCAAAGGGGAATCTGGTAATGTTCAGGGCACTGCACAGAGAATAATGTTGGATAATAAGGATACAAATGCTCCACCTGAAGTGGTGAAGCAAGTTGTCCTTGATTCTAGTTCTTCAGTTCCTCATAAACTTTCCAACGCTGACATATTACGCAAGAAGATCACAGTCGTGGAAAGAGGCAGCAAAGACTTCCTATTTGTCCAGGACCTTTTCCTCTCTGGAATGGGTCCATTTGCAACACCAAACAGTCTACTCCGTGTCTACTGTTACTCTCCGAATGATATAACTGCACAGTGTAGACTCGAAGCTTTTGAAAGACAGATTAGGTCCACCAAAGAGGAACGTGGTGATGCAAATGTTAGATATGGATGGCTAGGATCCAGGAAGAATGACATTGTCAGGATTCTAATTAATGGTTTGGGTCCCACTGGAGAATATGTTGAGAAGTCAGATTTGAGTACTGGTGTTTATCTTTCACCAGCAGACCGAACATTTACCAGGTGCCCTTTCTTAATTCAGTTGTTGTGACTATTCTACATCTTTTTTTTTTTGGAAACAAGACTTGTTTATATTATGTCAAACATCACTTTTTTTACATCACTTTTTTACCAGTGTCGGTCTTTGTGATGTTGACGAAAAAGGAGTGCAGTATATGTTACTGTGCCGAGTGATATTGGGTAACCTGGAAGCTGTGGAGCCTGGATCGCATGAGTTTTTTCCAACCAGTGAAATATATGATTCTGGTGTTGACGATTGCTTAAACCCAAAGTGTTATGTGATGTGGCCATCACATCTAAGCACTCACATGCGGTTAGAATATCTTGTTAGTTTCAGGCTTGCCCCAGAAGCTCGAAGTAAGATATTGACTATTAAGAAACTTATCATGTCATACAGAGATAGGTGGAGTGAATTTTCTTTCCGGTTTCACCTATTTTCAGATTACTTGCTTGGCTTGAAAGGCTTATGGTTTCGCCCACCATCAAATGAAGTTGCAGTGGATTTTTCTGCTCTTCAACCTGTGAGGCCACCTGAATCTTGTTAACTTGTTGTTCATCATTGACATGCTGGTTTTCCTACTAGATGCTTGTCTTGTAATAGGAGAACAGAAGCTTTTTTTGTATTAGTTTCAGCTTTGCTGCCCATTGATCCCCTTCCCATTTTCTGCTTCTTTCCATGTCAAATAGTTTTAGATTTGATTTATATTAGTACCGATCTTCAAGAACAAGGGAGATGTTCAAAGTTGTACTAATTATCATGGGATTAAGTTGATGAGCCATACGATGAAGCTCTGGGAGAGGGTTATCGAGCATCGCCTAAGAAGAGTGACAAGTGTGACCCAAAACCAATTTGGGTTTATGCCTGGTAGGTCGACCATGGAGGCAATTTTCTTATTACGACAGTTGATGGAGAGGTATAGGGAGCAGAAGAAGGACTTGCACATGGTCTTTATTGACCTCGAGAAGGCATATGACAAAGTACCGAGAAATGTCATGTGGTGGGCCTTGGAAAAGCACAAAATCCTAACTAAGTACATCACCCTTATCAAGAATATGTACAGGGATGTGGTGACGTGTGTCCGAACATGTGATGGCGACACCAGTGACTTTCCAATTAAAATAGGACTACATCAAGTGTCGGATTGAGCCCTTATTTATTTGCTTTGGTGATGGATGAGGTCACAAGGGACATACAAGGTGATATCCCTTGGTGTATGCTCTTTGCTGATGATGTGGTGCTAGTGGAGGAGACTAGGGCAGGGGTTAATAGGAAGTTAGAACTATGGAGGCACACGTTAGAGTCGAAAGGGTTTAGACTTAGTAGGACCAGGACCGAGTACATGAGGTGCGATTTCAGCGCGACTAGGAATGAGGAGGGAGACGTTAGCCTCGATGGGCAAGTGGTGGCCAAGAAGGATACTTTTTGGTATTTAGGATCGATGCTACAAAAGGATGGTGACATTGATGAAGATGTTAGGTATAGAATTTCAACCGGTTGGTTGAAATGGCGTTAAGCTTCAGGCATCCTCTGTGACAGAAGGGTGCCTCAGAAGTTAAAAGGTAAGTTTTATAGGACAGCGATTCGTCCGGCGATGTTATACGGTGCTGAATGTTGGCCTACAAAAAGGCGACATATCCAGCAATTGAGTGTAGCAGAGATGCGTATGTTACGATGGTGTTGTGGGCACACAAGGAGGGATAGAGTCCGGAACGACGATATTCGGGATAGGGTTGGGGTGGCACCAATTGAGGAAAAATTGATTCAACACCGGTTGAGATGGTTTGGCCATGTCCAACGGAGGCCTCCTGAGGCACTGGTGCGTAGTGGGGTTCTAAAGCGGGTCGATAATGTAAAGAGAGGTAGAGGTTGACCTAAACTGACTCGGGACGAGTCGGTTAAGAGAGACCTTAAGGAGTGGAATATCCCTAAGGATTTAGCTATGGATAGGAGCGCTTGGAGACTAGCAATTAACGTGTCTGAACCGTAATCTTTTTCTTGTACCATTTATGTGTTCTTTGTTTTCATGCCTCTTTTGGGTTTCATCTCTAGCTTACCCCAACTTGCTTGGGACAAAAGGCTATGTTGTTGTTGTTGTTGTTGTTGTATCCAGCTGAATGAACTGACTGGTTTGTACACAGGTAATGTGTGAAGCAAGTGAAGGACCAAGTACCCCATGGATATCATTCAAAGTCCTGTTCAGATTAATTCAAGATAAAATATCAGTCATAGCAAAGGAACTGCTCTTCCATCATGACGAAGAGCTGAAGGTACTATCTGTTCAATAAGTTATATTATGTCTGTTAGTGTTGATTATGATTGTTATGTTGGGCACTGGGATATTTATTTTTCTATTTGACAGGAAGGAAAAATAACTCGTGAACAAATGGTAAAGAAGATGATGATAATAGTTGGAGAGAAAATACTTATGGAAGCTCTAGAGAAACTTCATTACAGTGTGAGTCTCCTGCAGTATGCACGTTCCTTGTTTTCAGTGACATTTGAACCTTACATGCTTATGCTAGTAAATTGCAAGTTTATATGGGAATAATGCATTGACATATGATGCTTGCAAATTCACTTTAAAAGTGTCGTAGTGGTTGCTATATTCACCTCTCAGGCTCTCACAGCTTGGATTCATGCTGATTGCACGCGCAGTATAAAAAAATCGATTAAAGTCTGGTCTGGTTTGCAATGATTTGACTTAAAGACAAACACCTTTTATCTTCCAGAAGAAAAGGCACAGTTCTTTCAATGAAATTCTGTTCGTTCTTGAATTGCATGGATGTAGATATGTCGTTTGGCAAATTTGGCTGCCATAGCCTATGATGACTTAAATCAAACTGAGGCTGTTATGTGCTTACTGTGTAGTACCTACTTCTGACTTTTCTGTCGTTTTTATGTTTGTTATTAGTAGAAAATCCAAATTATCAAGCAGCTGCATATTTCTTTGCTATTCTCAGGCATCTGATTAATTTTTCTAAGCATGGATGTGTGCTAATGTGCTACCTTTCTTTCCTGCCATGTTTATGTTCTTAGCATAACCTTTTTATGGTCTTATATCACAGCCATCATTATGGTACAAATCTTCTGTTAAAGCTATTTCTAGTGATCCTGCAAGGACGGAAGCAAAGCAGGATTTCTTGGATACAACAGGCAAGAGTTGTAACCATGGTGATTCATGTGCACAAAATGCTACCTCTAAACACTCAGCAGGTGCTCTTAACACCAAAGTATGCGGCACTCTTCCTACTGAGATGGTTCCCAAAGGCTCACCAACTGGTGTACCAGAAACATCTAGTTCTGCTGGTGCCAAATGCCTGGGTTCTCAAGGCATGGAGGCTGAAGGTAGAGATTCTCCTATGCAGATCCTGTCACTGGGAACCTCTGCAGCTCAATCTGCCAGATACCAAGATCCTACTGTAACAAGAGTGCCACCTCTAATTTCTAATGATCCTTTGAGGATTTCTCCTGGAATATCTGCATCTCCTGGTGTGGAAGTTTGCAATTCTGCTCCAACAACCATAGGGCCTCCTGGTTGTGCTTCTCTAGCTCCAACTAATGCTTCAAAGAGCCATGGGATTTTGATTCCAGGTTCAACTCCTAGTCCTAAGGGCCTTGAGTCTGTTGCGCCAACCTTGGTACTTGGAAATTCAGAAAGTGCAGGCGTCAAGCGTGTCAATTCTGTACCAAGGATGACACCTGAAGGTCAGGAATTTCTTTTGCTGGGTATTGTATCGCAGAGCACTGTTCTTCATCCAGTGAAAGGACCTGATGCTTCATCATCGGCTGCCAGGCCTCCAGTCTACCCATCAGGCAAGTATTTTTGTACCATCAAACTTGGCTCAAGCCTACGCCTCATGTGCAGCAGCTCAAGGCTGGCTGTTGCCTGGCAAATGTTGTTCACCAATGCTTGTCATTCCTTTGCAGGACGTGGAAAATCACCATCCGTGAGCACAGGGGTCTGCAATTCTCTGTCGCCGAGCACCACACCGCAAGGGCGTGATCCTCCAGCGTCTAGAGCAGAGCCGAAGCGACAAGGACCTCCTGCAGCTGGTTCAACGCCAGAAAGCTGTCGCCCACCTCAAGCCATGGATGGGGCCACCAAGGTTCATAATGCTCCCACACCATGTAAGGTGCTCCCAGCCCCTCACTGTGGAATCTGCTGTAGTGCTGCACGTCAAGTAGACAAGTACCTAGCGTTTACTCAATCTCACTTCTCTCGCTGTTAACTCTTGATTTACTTGGCCGCTGCAGTAACCTGGGAGAGAAAAGACCAGGCTGTTGCACATAATAAGCTGCCTGGGTCAGGCCTTGATGGTTGCAGCCATGTCGACACTCTCGTCGCCGTATCAACTCTCGTCGACACTGTGGAATCTGCTCCCATGCTGGGGTCTGGTGTAACCTGGTGGGATGGAGTATAGTTTATCTCTGTAGAATTTTACCTCCGTAGACGAGAACACCCCGTCGGCTCTTCTGAACATAATAATTTTTTTTGGCTAGTATAAACTGCTAGCGATAATTTATTTCCTGTATATAGATTTTGTTTTAGCATTATTTAGATGACTTGTGCCGTGCTTGTGCTAGTTATGGCCCATGGTGGGCGGCGTCTTGGCGAGCTGTGTTCTGTGCCGCTGGGTTGTGCCTCTCTGGGCCCATTTTCTGTTAGGAAAACAGATGAGGCTGGGCTGGACTGGACTGTACAGGGCTGCAATTTGATTGCTGATTCGCTACTCTGTATTTTTTTTTCTCACTTATTGTAGTCTCAGTTCGTTACCATCCTGCTAAATTGCTAATGAATGTGTTTAGCCCAAACTCAAGTGGTTTCTGGCTTGGAAACAAAAAAGCAGAGACTTACTGTAGGCTACAAAGGGCATGGATGCCTGGATGTGAAGGGATGTCGTTGAGCCCTTATCCTCTCATGCTGCTGGCCACCTGGGACTATGAATGGCTATACACGTCTACACAACAAAGGTACTTGAGATGTCCCTCCAGCATACGGAGTAATAGCTTCATCGATGCTGTCAAAGCTATCACTAGGTCCTTTCCATTCCATTATTTTACCAAGATTAACTGTAGCCAAGCATGCGCCATTAGCCAAGCGTGAGGCCCTAGCTGCTTCTCTGCTTCCGTTAACCTCCCTGGCCAAACTCCCACTCAACAACCACGCACGCAGCATTCATTCTAGTGGCCGGCGCCGTGTCGTGTCACGTCGCCTCCCCACCGTTGAAATTGCGCTGCCAAAAAAGGTTTCTTCATTCTTTACCTAGTGTTGAAAAAAAAATAACAATAATAACAAGGGAACAAGTTCTGTGGGGTTAGTTTGACGGCCAACAAAGGGGACGTGAAAGACGCGAGAAGAACCACTCTTTTCCACGGTTCCACCGCCATTTTTTTTGCCTCGGTTTCTGTGCTCTCGATCGAGCATCTGCATCTCGTCGTCGCATGCAGGTTATTCTTTCTCCTTGTTTATTCCTCCGTCCCTCTGACTTGCGAGGGACGTAGTACATTGCGTGCATATATGCAAAATCTGATCGTATGCTGAGAAAAACGTCGTAGGGTGTGTTCGTAGGGTGTGTTTAGTTCCCGCGAATTTTGAATGAAAATGCCATATTTCACCTTAGTGTACTGTAGCATTTCGTTTATATTTGGTAAAAATTATCTAAACTTTGCGTAACTAGACTCAAAATGTTCGTCTCGTAAAGTATAACAAAACTGTGTAATTAGTTTTTGATTTTATCTATATTTAATACTCCATGCATGTGCCGGTATTTTGATGTGACGGGTGATAGGAATTCTGCATAGTAAATTTTGGGATGATTTTGGGGGAACTAAACACAGCCGTATTCGGTAAACAGTGGTGCAATGTGCAGGGACCGAATCTACTATGCTTCAGTATTTAGGCCATGTTTAGATCCCTTCAAAAGTTATAATTTTTTCACTCTCTCTCCATCACATCAATATTTAGCTGCTTGTATGGAGCATTAAATGTAGGTAAAAAAAATAACTAATTACACAGTTTAGTTGAAAATCACGAGATGAATCTTTTGAGCCTAGTCGGTCCACGATCGGACAATATTTGTCAAATAAGACAAAAGTGATACTATTTATCAGGTTCATTTTTTCTCACGATCTAAACAAGGCCCTTGTTTAGATTGCAAATTATTTGAACCCAAATTTTTTCAGCCAAAGTGATGCAAATTCTGACATGCAAACATGTTGAAAAGTTTTCAATACACAAATGGTGCAAATTCTGACAGCCAAAGTATCCATTGCCTAAAAAACGCATGTGCCCCTGTTCAATGCATTTTAAGGACATGCATGCTGCCAGGCAAATCCTTGCATGCGCCGTGCATGCTGGCACAACAAGCGATGGCTGAAATATTATAATGCATGTACCCAAACATTATTACAGTCCTCAATATTATTACAAGTCCATGCCGAAATCAAACATACCTATTAAACAGCGACTGCGCAATGCTGTCACGAAAGGCATTCATCTGTGCACGGTCTGAGCTATCAGGGGCAGAAACTGTTTCTGGCTGATCAATGGAGGCTTCTGGTGGCACAAAGTTGACATGATGATCTACAAGCTGGAAGTCCACATCTAATTCCCCACTTAACCTTATGAAGTTATGCAAAGCAACACAAGCAGTAATAATGTGTGTTTGCGTTTGTGGAGGATAGCAAGGGATGTTCAACAAGATGCGCCACTTCATCTTCAAGACGCCAAAGGCCCTCTCAATGACATTTCTAAGAGATGAGTGTCCATAATTGAATATCTCCTGTTTACCTCGAGGTTCTCCGGCGTTTTGAAAGTCTTGGATGTGGTACTTCGTTCCCTTGTACGGAGCAAGGTAACTGGGACAGTTTGAGTAGCCGGCATCCACCAAGTAGAACATCCCTAGACCACCAAGTACCTGTAATTGTTAAATGCTTCAATCAGATAAGTCAAATATTGTAGCAGCTAGGTTTGTACCTTCAGGGGGTGAGGAAAGTCATCCTTCCATGTTGTCATGGCATCCTCGAACACTCTTGTGTCATGGGCAGACCTCGGCCAACCCGCAAGGATAAACGTAAAGATCATGTCAAAGTCGCATCCAGCCATCACATTCTGAGTTGTGATGCCCTTGCGACACAAGTGCTGCACAAACTTATCTTGTGGCA
Source organism: Bothriochloa decipiens (assembly GCA_023333625.1). Lineage (NCBI taxonomy): Eukaryota > Viridiplantae > Streptophyta > Magnoliopsida > Poales > Poaceae > Bothriochloa > Bothriochloa decipiens. The sequence goes on from CM041642.1 coordinate 1,854,121, forward strand.
CGACAACAGGGAAGTGACTGCCATCTATGGCTCCTACACACTTCTTAAATTCAGGATTGAACCTGTGGTTGCTCAACCTAGGATGCCTTGTCCTAAATTCTAGGTCCCGAGGTTTAATAATGTTATCTGTAAGTTCAAGCACGGAGGCTAGCACTCTATAGAACATGCTATGGACAATGCCTAGAGATCTCTCAAATCTATCCTCAGCTTGTCTAGCAGATTGTGGAGCACCTAGTATCCAAAGGAACATACCTAAAGCCTCAGTTGAAGTTGACTTTTTTGTGTCTCTTAGACCATAATCATCTGTCAACAACTTGTGCAGTCTATAGAACATAGCTGGGGACATTCTAAATATGTTGTAACACCTGGTTTCATCTGCTAGTTTTTGTTCTACCCAATCCAGCCCAGTCATCTTTGGCACCCTATAGTCTGACCTATTGTAGTGCTTCTGCATATGCATGTCATGCTGAGACATACCATATAAGATTGCAGTGTCTTCATCGGGATCATCAAAGAACATGTCGAAGAAGTCCTCCTCCCACTGTTCATCATCGTCGTCATCAGCAGCAGTACGCCTAGCTCTAGGCCGTCCAGCCATCTACACACAACAAAGAAACAAATAAACACAAGTCAGTGCTAATTACCTGAAACATATATATGCATGCAGCAGTACCTGAACTCCAACATCACTGATTTCCAGAAACAAACATCATCGATAAATTGAAACATCACAGACGCATAAGCACAAATCACTTGAATTAGTTCAACAACATCACCGATTAGTTCGACAACACAGCCCGATTAGTTCAACAACACAGCATACAAATGACAAACGTAGTTCAAACATACAAACATACAAAAGGCACTACAAATGCATGGATATGAGGGTCTAGTTAATGACCCCGGCATAGTGCTTAATGATGGCCATCCTTCCTTTTGCTACTGACTTCAGAAACACTCTTGTACCAGCTTCGTTTTCGGAGATTAAGAGCACACCAACCCATAGCCTCTCATCATCCTCTGTTGCCCCAGCCTCTCTAGCCAGCTGCATCACTAGGTCAATGTTGGCCATCTTTTCCTTCTGCTTGTCCTGCACAGCTTGCTTCCTCTCACCCCAAATCTCCTTCAGCGTCTCAGTCCTGTTATCCAAACTGATGGACAAGTTCCTCATGTTTTCACTATGCATCCTAAGTGCTGGACTCTTGGACCTCTTGTTGGGACTAGCAGCAGTGCTGCGGCTGCTGATGCTACTGTAGCTCCTCTTGCTGTTCGTGCTCTGAGGGGTATGTACATCTTCTTCTTCGTCACTGCTAACATAGTGTGTCACATTCCTATGGCTAGGAACATAAGCGGTCTCCCCTGTGACTGCTACGCCTTCAAACATGCGATCCAAAAGATCCATGTAACCAGGCATTGCACCCTTCAGCTTGTTGTCCTGCATAACAAAAAACCAAAAGAATTGTAAAAGAACATGTTAGTAACCCGAAAAAGGTATGCAAACCTTTATCTGAAGCATGATAACAGAACAGAATTAGTTGTACCTTGTCGTTCAGTTCCCACCATTCATCTGAAGCACTAACGGAGCCATCTGCATTGCGCCCCAAGCCTGTCTCCTTGTTCTGTAGCTTGCATAGGTCATTCCACAGGGTCTTCAGCTGGCGAAGCCTGCTGCCAAAGGTGATGTTGTCATGAACTAACTCTGTGGCTTTGTAGTAGGCCTCTGTCAGATTTTTCCAACCCCAATTGGACATCTGACCCCTCGGGCAGTTTTTCTTGTCAATCTCGTCACAGTATAGCTGACAAAAAATCCTGGTATTCTGAGGAGTCCAATGTGCCCTGCTAAGGATGTTCTGAAATGATGCATAACCTAGGAGTCTTAGAAACCACAAATGAAGAAATGATGAACAAATGGTGCTCTGCGTATCATTTCAGTAATGAAATAAGTGATGAACAAACAACAATTTGATTAATGCAGGAACAAAACAACAGACACCAATTGAATGTCATTTTCATGAGTGTATTTTACTAGTTAGGCAGTAAACAGAAAGTAAAGATCAGACAACAATTTTATTCATTAAGCAAGTGGACAACAGTAAGCTATGGCATATCATTATCAATGAAGTCAAAGAAGAAAGGAACTTGTACCGGGACTTCAGTGGGAGGGACGTCGTCGCTGCCGGCGGGCTGGAGTAGGCTGCGTCGTGCACTGCCCCCTAGAGCCGCCAGACGAGCCGCATGCGTCGCCACCATTAGGACCCAGGGGAGGCACGCGGTTGGCAGTAGCGCTTGCAGATGCAGCGCGAGGAGGGTGACCTCCACGTCCTCCTACGACGCGGCGAGGAGGTCGGAGGCTGAGCGAACCCCTGCCGCCGCGGGAAGGAATGCGCACGGGAGGGGGGCCGCAAGTGCTGCCCCTGCCGCCGTCTTCAGCCTGGGACTGCAGGATCTCCTGGTACCCATTCATGCCCGGCCACGCCTGGCCGGCGTTGAGGTCGAGCGAACCCAACCCCAGAGTGCTTGGGGATGGCGCGTTGTTGCCGAAGCCGAATCCGGAGATGTTGGCGAAGCCGGCGCCTGAGTTGTTGCCGAAGCCGTAGGCGGACGAGCTGTCGAAGCCATCGACGGAGTTGTTGCCGAAGCTGTAGCCGGAGGAGCTATCGAAGCCGTTGACGGAGATCTGGCCGAAGCCGGTGTACGCCCCGGATCCGAAAAATGGCGGTGGCTGGGACATGAAGTCCCTGGTTTGGTCGCCGGATCCGTTGGGGAAGGAGCCGGCATCGAACTTGCCGTCTTGATTGCCGTCGTCGTGGTACTCCTCCATCGACGACGACGAGGTCAACGACACCCGGTGTGGACGAAGGCAAGGTGGATCTCGACTCCCGCTACGTGGATCTGGTGGAGGACTGGTGGAGGACTTAGCGGCGGCGGGGAGAAAGGGAGCGGCGGCGGGGGAAGAAAGGGAGCGCCGGCGGGTGAGGAGCTCTAGGGTTCGTCCGGTTGGGGAATGGGATAGGGTTGAGGGATGAGGGTCGCGGGGTGAGGGTATATCGGGCCAGCACGCCGCCCGAGGCAATCATTGGGCCGGACCAAAATTTTCTGCCATTGTGGCCCAAATTTTTTCAACCAGACCGTTTAGATTCCAAATTCCAAAAGTTAGTTTTTTTTGCAATTTGGGCTCAATCTAAACAAGGCCTTATTTGGTCTTGTAGTTATTTTTTTTTGTGAATGTATTTAATAAATTTAAAATATGTTGGATTTCTGGAAAAAAGAATGCACTGTTCTGAGACAGGCTGTCGTAATCAACAGGGCAGCGCGTTTTTCTCACCTTCCAGAACGATTATACCAGACTCCACCGTGGCCACGTACGTATTCGTAGTGTCTGGTCAAACATCGAATAACGAATAATATAGCATTTCGTAAAAAAAAACGAATAATATGTAGCATCGATTCATCGATCTGGAAATTCATCGGCCACTGCTACAGCATGTTAATCTGAGCTGGTGTTATAGCTAGAAGAAGGTGTACGACATGCAACAGAGATCAAGCTTTATTCTTTTTTTTTTGAAAGCTTTCATTGATAAGGAAGAGTAGAAATTACAATGTCAATCACAATTGGCACAAGCTGCGCCCACCATTTTTGCTTAGAGGTCACCATAGTGATCTCTTAGCCACCCCCGACTAACATTGCACTAATTTACATTAAGACAAAGAAAAACGGAGGCATCCTATCAAGCTTTATTCTTATTCGTATAGTACTACAATGCGTGCTATGCTAAATTCTATGATTTAGCAATTATCTAAAATAGAGAACTCGCTAAAATAATAGAATTCTACGACAATCCATCTAAAAATTTGCCATACACGTCACCTGGCCAATCAGTTCATCTCTTGCATGGCACCGAGGTCCATCGGCCATGCACGACAGAGATCATGGCCAATCAGCGCATGAGAATTTGCGCAAGTGAGCAGAAAGCCGAGATACATGGCTGAGTATTTTACAATATCGAATAGCTTATCTGTTGGAGACTATTCTATATTGTAAATAGGCTAAACCGAACTTCATATCAAGAATAGCAACTCTCTTGGAGTTGCTCTTAATCCACTATAGGTGTGCAGGGATCAAGCACGCACTGCTACCTCAAAACATTCTTTGTAGGAAGTAGAGCAACACCCTAGGGAAGAACTGAGTGTTCATATACAACTCACTGAGCTCCTATGACACCGTTAAAGTGTGTTGTTTTGAACTTTTTTTCTCTATCTTAATATAATGACGTGCAAACCTTTAGCGCGATCGAGAAAAAAAAGATGTTTTGTTTTGCCATAAGCTAAAGTGTTTTCTAACTTTAACCATTTCATAGGGGAAAAAATCTAACATCTACAACATAGAATTAGCAAAGTCTACACCTTACACCATGGAAGGTGTATGTATCGACAAAGCATTTATTAGGTAATGTCAACTAAGTCCTAGTCTAAAGTTTAGTTACGTTGGTTAAAGTTCAGTGCTAAACTTTGGATCATTTTAGCTCACTTTTGTGGTCTAATGAACTAATGGGCCTTTTGCGGTTGGTTAAATGTTAGACACAAGTTTAGACACTGTTGAGCCCCAAGAGCTAAAACAGTATAAAGTTTAGTGGCGCCACTAAACTTTAGACCATAGGATCTAACTAGGCCCTCAGATGTTAATATTTTGTAAATCTGACCAAAGTAAAAAAAAAGTTTGATTTGAATAGAACGAAAATATATATCCTAAGCTTTCAAAAGTAACAAGGAAGCCAAATTAAGAAAAAAAAAGGAAACAAGGGAAAAGGCTACTTGGTATTTATATAATAAGGTGTTATTATGGGCTTATTATGGCCGGGTAGATAGGGCAGGTCAAATCCCTGGCGCACTACAAGTCCCTTGGGTTAGTCTCAGTGGCCCAGCGGTTTCTCGTGCTCAAGTGGATTAGCGCTCGCCAAAGCACGCCGACTTTGCAGAAAGGTGAAAGCCTGACGGCTAACTAACCCGGATGCACGCTTAACTAGAGAGAGTAGCTAGCTAGGCAGGCGGCAATGGGTTTCCTCTGTACTGTATGAGCTGAGCTATGATCCTCTGTCGCTTGTATCCATCTCTTTCACTTCTTTCTCTTTTTATCAAATTCGATACGAACCGACAAGTCGTATATTAGATTCCGCACCCAAATAATGGAGCTGATGTGCAGCATGTGCCTTTTCTTTTTCTTTTTTTTTTCTGTGACTAGAAAATGTGTATGTGTGTTGTAATAGAACATACGCATACCTTATCCTACAATCACATGAACATATGCATACCTTATATCCTACAATCATATGCATATGTGTATGTGTGTTGTACTCCATATATGTATTGGTTATGTCATTTATTTCAATATATGTATTGATGAGTAATAGAACATTTATGTATTGGTTAATTATGTCATTTATTTCAATATATGTATTGATGAAATCAGACTCCATATAATTACTGGACGTACGTACTCGTGTGGTCCTAACTTGTATGAGCCCACAACGTGATTCCGAGCCACATCTCCCACAGAAAAAAAGAAAGAGATTAAGACTGCCTAATCGTGCGAAAAAAGCTTTCAATTCGTCGGTCTGCCTAATGCTGTGATTAGCGACGTTCTTGTCCTTCCGCGTCGGACTCCAGAAGAAAACCCGTCATTCCGTGCCAGACTCCATAAGGAAACATCCATGTTGATTTCAAAACAAAAGAAAACCTTGACGTGCGTTCCAGCCCGCGATCGCTCCCACGCCCCCGATCGGCCCATCCCTTAGCTCTCGCCCTCTCATCAGTCGTCACCACCGGAAGGCGACGCCGCACGCACCGACATCGCCTGGAGCTGGAGCTCACTCCAATCTCGATCGGCACCACCCTCTCACTGAACCAACAAGCTCGATCTCGGCCAGGACGTAGCCGGACGCGGGGCCTTTGTCGCTGGTGGCGGCAGGCAGAACCACGATGTACGACGACCTCGATTGCGCAGGCTTCGTTCAACCGACTCGTCCCCGGCACCGGCCAGGTACGTCCTGTGATCACCTTGGTAATTTGATGGCCAGAGCCTGTGTTTCCTGGGTTCCTGGGCGCATGCAGCAGGGCGGGGCCGACTCCGGTCGCCGCCGGCCACGACTAAACTGGCCATATCCAGGCTACAGCCTGCCTAACCGACACCACCGCCGGCCAGCAGCCAGCCCTGCCCAGCTACATCGAGCCGGGGGCCGGGCCAAACCCTAAACCCATGGCCGGTCAGACCTTCTCCATTTGTTACATCAATCGATCACCAATATATTCTTCCATAAAAGAGCCGGTTAGACACTTCTCCAATTTTTACATCACTAGATCTCCCGTATACATCCAAGATAGCCACATTCAGAATGATTTGAGCACGAAAACAAATGATTCCATGAGTTTTTGCTACCTGTAGTTTGCTTTCAACATTTTTTATTTTTTGTAGGCATAATTGCACATCTCTTTATGCCCTCCACGGCTTTGATGCTTAGACCTGTTAGAGGAAAACTCTGGTTCCTATATAGTGCATTAAAAAAACAGTGATATCAGAATGGAATGATCTTGTTTTGACAAGAAGACAATTGTTTTGCAAATGATAATATTACGACCATATGACTGTTTGTGACTTTATTGGTTGCATAGAAAGTTTATAGATAAAGAAAAAAATTTAATTGCATCCTCAGATTGAGTGCAGTTTACTGAACCTGAAGCCGAACACACACCACAGCTTCAGGTATGGTTAACTCTGTATAAAAGAGTAGGTATCTGTCTATCTGACATATATTTCTTATTACATAAAAGAGTAAGTATCTGACAATGCAATAGTTAATAATAGATTGCAAGTAGCACATAGAGGAAAGACAACTGAAAAGCAATGTTCATTCACTCTATTTTCATACATTCTGTAGCACAACCACTTTGGACAGGCACTTCTTGTGCACTTGAAATCATATTTTTTATCGAAAATGAACTCTTACTGTTTGTGCCACTGCATTAGTTAGCCCATGTTTCATCCCCAGAAAGTACATAATCAGCTTGTAGAGAACAATTTATGGCAGCAATGTTGAATGCGGACTGGTTATAATTAGCAATGTTGAAATATAGATACTCAACAGACTAAATTTTGAAATTTTGAAAAAAAAACTAACTTGCTCAATTAATTTACCCAGCCCTGGATGGAAGTACAATGCTAAGTCTGAATAACAGTGGCACACTTTTTTTATCGTGATCTTGAGGACATAGGTTCTGCATAAAATAGACCTACTAATTAACAGTAGCACACTTAGTTCTCAATGGAGATTTGTTCATCAATAAATCAATAAATTTGGTAATGGTGTCGTGATTGGATTAGATGTGAAAAAATAGGAATTTTGAAGCACAAACTTGTAGATGGAGATCAAAAGTGGACACAATGAATGAGCACAAACCGTCCAGGCAATTTCTCAAGCAGTTGACGAGTGTTGTGAGGGTCCTGGACATCGCTGGTGGTCACCTCATTCCTGACGTTCGATGAACAGATCTCCATTCGGAGTTCCTGCTCTTTTGTCGGATTAAGTTTAGTCTCTTACAACTTTCAGTTAACTGCATATTCATAGTCTAAGTAAAAATCAGTTTCTTAGTCATATATTACAAATATAAAAAGTAAAAGTGGGGAGCAGTTTTCATAGGAGTACAGAGACAAAACATTATTCAAAGCCTGTGGAATTTTGTAACTCAGCATATATATATATATGTCAAACTATCTGTTTGACAACTTCCCAGTGACTTGCCTGCCTTCCCTTTACATCTTGCACGAGCATACTTTCTCATTCAATATCTATCTATTTTTTGCGTTCAAAAAAGTATCATTAGCATGCAAGCACTTATGGCCGCCTATGGCTTGCTGGCAACTGCTTCTGATAACGGTTTGTTTGGTTTGCATGACAATTGTTTATGGTGAAACGGTGCGACTGTTTTTCAAGGACAAGTTTCAGTGATAGGCTGAGCTCTTTTAATCATGATACTTTTTCACTGAATATTCTTATTAACTAAATGTATGTGTGACCTTCCAACTGAATGTATAAGCATACCTTTTGCTTGAAATTATGTTCGTAGTACAAATGGTTTCACTTTCACGTTTCAAACATTCTGAGGAGGCTGAATGTTTAGTGGTTCAAAAGAGCACACCTCAACACATACAAACCCAAAAAAAATCCTTACAAGTCCATCCCAATCAAGATATGGATGAGTCTTGGGCATTTTAGGTCATGAAAGATGTGGCAATGAACAAAGAAGAGATGATTTAGTTACTATGTGATTAGTCATGGCAATTCAGGATGAAGCAGTGTTTAAGTAAGCTACATGCTTATTTTAGTTACTTTGTTAATTATAGTGTGCTATATTATATGATGATAACCATCATCTCTGACCCATGCTTCTCAGGAGGCGTTGGGTTAAAGGTTTTTATCCTCCGATGATTGCGCTAAATGTCAACGACCTACAACAGTTGTTATTGATCGAGGCATCTCTTCTGATTGTTTCAACTTAGGTGTCTGCTTTCATGTAACACCTCTGGTGTTATATTAACTAAAACATGCCATGTCATCATATGCATTGCAAAGCATTCATGTTTAAGTCAATCTTGATGTGCACAAACTAAAACAAGTTTACATTTCGTAGGTTGATTGTGTTTCTAGAATATTTTGTCACATGAAATAATAAAACCCTACTTTCGAATGTCATCTCAAATATTTAGTTTATATTCTATGTACTTGAGGTATAAACCGTGTTTACACTAGTGTCAAGCATAGTGTATAAATATAAATCCAACCCTTAAAAGTGTTTTCCATATTTGAAGTTGAATTTGGATTTCAAAGCTTATACCAAATTTATTTTAAAAACTTTCATTGACTACCATATCATGTTCTCCGTGCTTCGCTGCCCCTCATGCGCACCTTTTCTCGTTCATTGGTGCACAGAAATCGCCGTGACACCCACCTTGCCGTCGGAGCACCGCCGCCGCCATCAACGCCGCCGACTGCAGCTCGTCTCCGACCGTCTTCCAGCCAACTAGTGTGCACATCGTCACCGCGGTGAGCTTCTTCACCTGTCCATGCTCTCAATTTCACCTCTACCTCGTTGTGGCCGCCGGTCACCGTAGCACGCCGCCGGCGCGACCATGCCGCTCCGCCGCGCGCGCAGTCATCTTGGCTAGAGGTCACGAGCGGCTCCATCTTGTGTCTTAGCGTGTTCGCAAGAGTGTCCCGCGTGTGCCTGTGTATTTTCCGTCGCCGGAGAAGCTTCGGGGAGCTTTGCCGCCGCCGTCCGCCCGCCGTCGCGCTAACATGGCCGACGCCGGCCATGCTCTGGAGCTTCGCCACCGCAATAACTACCTCATTAGGCTCGCCTCGTCGCGTAGAGCCCGTAGGTGCCAAGCTCGTCACCGGAGACCTCGCCGCCGGCGAGAAATCGCCGGTCAACCGCCGGCGGGTCATCGGTCAGCGCGGGGACACTATTCCCATTTTTTTATTTCTAGAAAATAATTTAAATGCTATTTTATTTAAAAAATCATAGTAATTTTTGTATAGCTCCAAAAATTCTAAAAAATTTTATGTATGTTCTTTGTAATATTCTCTACCTAGGAAAAATATTAAATGTCAAATTTGAGAACTTTTTGCATAAGTTAAAATTAGCCCTTTTTATTAAAAATGCACCTTCAATGATTTTTAATAAATAAAATAATTAGCTTTTATTTCTAAAATTTATTTTTCCATCTGTTAGACGAAGAGCTTTTCAAAATAAAATTTTCAGCTCAATTAGATAACTTTAATTTTATGCCTTTATTTTAATGCTTTTAATTAAATAATTAGCCCCTTTAATCATGTTTAATCATTATAGGGTTGTTTGACTTTGGGATTGCTTGATGACCTTGGGTCATTAACCCTAATGACCTTTGGCACTTTAATTAATTATTTACGCTTACCTGGATCATGTCATTAGGGTTTAATCGACGTTATTTCATGTGCTTAAATAATTTCATTAAAGATGTAGTTAACCCTAACAAACTTAGTGAGTAAGTTTTGTTGGCTTGCAACTTTATCGTGAAGGAAAGTTGTATTCAAGCCTTTAATTTGGTCATGCATTCATCAAGCATCATGTTTTACTTTTCCATCATGTCGAATCGTATTATGTTATCGTGTAGTCTCCGTTAACGAAGAGTTTAACGCTGTCGAACCAGATTCCAAGGAAGAGCAGAACCAGGAGTTGAGTGTTGATCCAGAGTCAGAAATCGTCTACTCCGAGCATCAAGGCAAGCCTCAGATGCATTTAAACCTTCCTTGATTTTTTTATAAAAGTTTTATCACTTCAGTTATGAAATGCTGCATTAGGTAATAGGAGTTGAGTGAAAACCTGCCAAGTGCATTACCTATCTTACTTCCTCATTTCTTGTTACCTGTTAACTGGAAAACACTTAGTTATGCTTAGTCCTACTTAATTAGTAGGTTTTCAAAAAGAAAAGAATGAAAAAGATGAGGATGACTTTACTTGTTGGAATCATGACAATAGTTAATAAATCGAGTTCGGACGGGTAATTTGTATTGGGAATGGAGTCCCTCTGTAGTGTTTCCGTCTGTTGATGCCCTAGGTCTCGTCCGATGGTGATCTGGTGATATCGAGAAACAAGAAATCCACGTGCATGAAGTGATATACTAAGGGTTGGAGCCCAGGTATGTCATGGAATGATATATATAGTGGGACTAGAGTTCCCACATATTTCATAGTGTGTTATACTATGGGTTTAAATTCTCATGTATATCGGTACACTGGGTCTAAGTGCTCATGTGTATCATGTGGTGATATATGGCTACGGTTGTTATCCCGGTATATCTTTGGTCTGGTATGTATTTTGGTTGGAGCCTCATGCATATCAAGATCTAGGTCCCTGCTGGGTATGAAAATAGATTCGAATCGCCGTTGCTTCTCGGAGAAGAAGACTCGATTGGTGTTCATCATCATAGTAACAACTTGAATAATATTTAGAGTTTAAGAATGAAGTTTGGTTGGTAATAGTGATCTAGAGCAAGACAACTTTACTTTTTGTCGAGCTTTTCTGCAAAAAGAAATTCTTATCTTTTACAAGCCTTATCTTGTCCCTCTAGCCTGCATTTCTGAGTCCTCACCCCTCTTTTTCGTCGGGTCAGTCTTGTTGAGTACTTTTGTACTCAGGGTTTGTTGAACCCTTGTTCCAGGTGAGTTTCATGGGTAGGAATGCTTCGCATCCTGCTGCATGACAGTCATTGCGGAAAGTGATGACGAGTAGGATGTTTGGCTCTTGGGCAGAGCTTATCACCTAGTATTGTAATAAAGTTTTCTAATGCTACTCCACTACTACTATGGTTTGTAATAATTCAACTTATGATTTGTAAGTTTTAAACTAAATAGTTTGTAAAATTTATGTTATTGTAAGCCTTCCGCTATTTTACTCTGATATATCTTACTTGTATAAAACTGTTGTAATACTGCAATGTCTTTTTGTAATGATTGATCCTGCTCGGAGAATCGTGGATGATTCGAGATTTACCCGACAGACCTTTTAAGTCTCATGGCACACATTCATGGTTATTAGGAGTCTATTTAAGACAATAATGATGCATGTGGGCCATATGATTTAGGAGGTTCTGCCACAGCTGGTATTAGAGCCGGATCGTTATTAAAAAGAGTTGTTGTAGTATTCTTTGCGAAAACTTCAAAAGTTTTGAGTCAAATAATTTTAATCTGATTATTTTGGGTCCAAATTGCTTATTTCTTACCTATGATTCATTCTATCGACCTTTATTCGTATTCCAAAGTGTGGTGGTGGAATAGCATATTATATTGCCCTATGTTATAAAAATTATGATTATGTAGGTGTTACTTTAAAAATCTTTTATGCTTAGATCGTAAGTTCGATTCATGCATCATGTTTAATTAACGTGTTTTAATTACCTTCCCTTTTAAAGTGGTTTGAGTTAAGTAGTATCAATCCTATTCATGCAAACCTTCAGATTTCTCCCTATCTGTCCTTATCCTTTCTGACCTATCTTTCTTCAGGATGGCCCTTACCAAGCAGACTCCTCGTAAGAGCACTGCACCGAAGGGAGTACCTCGACATCAGCTGGCCCCAGATATGAGATTGGTGAAAGTAGTAATAATCCTAATTCAGATCCACAGGCAGAAATAGCAAGACTTAGAGCCGAGCTGGAGAGGGTTGAAGCCGATAGGATCGAAGAGGCTGATGAGATTACTCAGTTGAGGCGATCCCGGAGGCATATGAAGCACCAAAGGAATGATGCTTGGGCACAAGAAGACGCAACGAATGATCGTATTCACGAACTTGAGGATTATGTGGAAGAATTGGAGGAGTATGTGGAGGAAGCTGATGATGAGTGTGTGAGGCTAAATAATCTGTTGGATCCTGAATATCAACGAGAGGCAGCCTAAGATGATCTTGGTCTTGTAATAGGTCAGGATGAGGAAGAAGAAGATCCAGAAGAGATAGTGTCCGTCGATGATGATGTCATCGATGAGGAAGAAGGAAACCAAATGGATGTAGAGAATGAAAATGAAGAGGATCTTGTAGAAGAAGAAGATCCAGAGATAGTGGAGGAAGAGCTGGAAGAGGAGGAGGATCCAGAAGAAGAGGATGTAATCCCCGTGGATACTAGTGAGGAGGAGTAAGGAGTTTGGATAGTAAGATATGTAATATATACCTTTTCCCTGCTTTCTGAAATCTAGTAGGATGGGAAGTCTTACCAAAGTGCCAACAGTTGTAACAAAAATAATGTATTATAAGTGTGTTGCGCATCTGTAATATCTACTGATCTAGTTCAATAAAGTTTTATAAATAAAATATAGTTTGTTTATCAACAGATGCCTGCTCATACTCGATCCCATGATGCTGCTGGTACTTCCCATGATGGAGGTGATATCCCAAATCCTCCACCAGTTCCATCAACCCTGGCCGATGTAGTTGCGGCCTTGGTTAATGCGACCACCATGATGGCCTAAAATCAGAACCAGAATGCATATCAAGAAAATCGTGGTCGAAATAATAGAGATGAGACCACTTATGTAGACTTCACAGATACACGTCCTCCAATCTTTACCAGGGTAGATGAACCCATGGAGGCAGACGATTGGCTTCGTACTATGGAGCAAAAGTTTGGTCTGATTGAATACACTGAATACCAGAAGCCTCTATTTGCAGCACAGCAGCTGAGAGGTACTGCAAGGGCTTGGTGGATAAATTTTGTTGTTTCACAACCAGAAGGTCATCATATTACCTAGAATGAATTTCGTAAAGCTTTTCGTGCACACTTTATTCCTGAGGGAATTATGGTCATCAAACTTGAAGAGTTTCTTTCTTTGCGACAAGGGAAAATGTCAGTGATGCAGTATTTTGGCAAATTCAATCACTTGTCCCAATATGCTCCTGATAGTTAGTACTGACCATAACAAGAAGGAGTATTTCCTCAGAGGTCTGAATAATAAGATTCAGACGATGATGACTGGGAACCCAAATGCTACCTTCCATGAGATGGTAAATATTGCCATATCCTATGAAGAAAAGAACCGTCAATATATGGAAGCTATGAAGAAGAAAACTATGACGTCAGGATTTTCTGGTGGTAATAAAAAATTCCAGAAAATAATCTATCATCCCCAGAACCATTTTTGTCCTTCTTACCGTCCACCACAATACCAAGCCCAGCAATAGACATTGGTTCGTCCTACTGCTACTCTTTCTTATCCAGGACAGTCGAATGCCTCTGGTATTCGTAACCCCAATTTCCAGCCACAAAGTCTCCCATGCTTCAATTGTGGTAAGCCTGGTCACTTTGCAAGATACTGCCCGCATTCAAGGCAGAATAATCCTTATGCTCTCAGAGCTTTTGCACCACAACAACAACCACCGAATCAGACTAGGGCCGGTAACCAGAATGTGCAGAAGGGAAAAAGTGATAAGAAGATTGGTAGGGTGTTTTACACTCAAGCTGGGGAAATCCCAAAAGGAGAACCCATCATGATGGGTACGTTTCCTGTTGCTGATCATCCTGTAATTCTACTTTTTGATTCTGTGCATCCCACACATTTATGAATGGTACATTTGTTAAGATAGATGAGATACCAACAATGGGAACAAAAGAATAATTCTTTATACAATCGCCTGGGGGTGTATGTATACTAAAGAAATGGTACCTGATGTGCCTATAAGTTTAGGCGGGCATATTTTTCCCACTGTTATGATAATATTAAAGGATCAAGATATAGATGTGATCCTAGGTATAAATTAGATGAAACGGCATGGTGCTGTGATAGACATCCTGAATAGAACTGTGAGAGTAAACATACCTAATTGCAAATCTCAACTTCTTATCCAACTTCCAACACTTAAGAGGACTGTTGAAAAGGTATGTGCAACCTCTATAAAAGAGATCGAAGATATTCCAGTAGTCTGTGAGTTTTCTGATGTGTTTCCTGATGAGTTACCGGGTTTACCTTTTGATAGAAAGGTGGAGTTTAGGATTGATTTGAAGCCTGGTACTGGTCCAATATCCCAGAAGAGCTTATCGGATGGCACCACCTGAGTTAGTAGAGCTCAAGACTTAATTGCAAGAGTTATGGGATAAAGGTTTTATTCAACCTAGTTCGTCACCTTGGGGATGTCCTGCCCTCTTTGTGAAAAAGAAAGATGAAAGCTTGAGGTTATGTGTGGATTATCGCCCCTTGAATGAGGTAATTATCAAGAATAAGTACCCTCTACCCCGCATTGATCTACTTTTTGATCAATTGGCGGAGGCAAAGGTGTTTTCCAAGATTGATCTTCGATCCAGGTATCATCAAATTAAGATTTGTCCAGAAGATATTCCAAAGACTATCTTTACCACTCGGTATGGTCTGTATGAATATTTGGTCATGTCTTTTGGACTCACCAATGCACCAGCTTATTTCATGTACTTGATGAACTTAGTGTTCATGCCAGAGCTTGATAAGTTTATGGTTGTCTTTATTGATGATATACTGATATACTCCAAAAATAAAGAAGAACATGCTGAACACCTCAAAATTGTTCTGCAACGTCTGAGGGAGCATCAACTGTATGCCAAGTTTAGTAAGTGTGAATTTTGGTTGAAAGAAGTGAAATTTGTTGGACATGTTTTATCAGACAAGGGTGTTGCTGTTGATCCTAACAAGGTACAAGATATACTTATTGGAAACCACCAAAAATAGTACATCAAGTTCGTAGCTTTCTGGGAATGGCGGGTTATTACCGTCGTTTCATACCTGATTTCTCTAAGATATCAAAGCCCATAACTGAGCTGTTAAAGAATGATATTAAGTTTGTTTGGTCACCTGCATGTGAAGAGGCATTTCAGAAATTGAAGAAATTAATGACCACTGCTCCAGTCTTAGCACAACCAAACATTGAAAAGTTGTTTGATGTGTATTATGATGCTTCTGGAATTGGTATGGATGTGTATTGATGCAAGAAAGGAGAGTTACTGCTTATGCTTTCTGACAGTTAAAGAAACATGAGAAGCATTATCCAACACATAATTTGGAGTTAGCAGCTGTTGTACATGCATTAAAAATATGGTAACATTATTTGTGGGGTAATAAATATAATATCTATAGTGATCACAAGAGTTTGAAATACATTTGTACTCAAGATGAGTTAAATATGAGGCACAGAAGGTGGTTAGAACTAATCAATGATTATAACTTAGAAATATATTACCACCCTGGTAAGGCAAATGTAGTTGCTGATGCACTTAGCCGAAAGAGTCATTGTCATTGTTTAACAGTAAAGCCTTTGGATATTTCTTTATGTCATGAGATAGAAAAATTGGGAATAGTAATGGTACAACAAGAAAGTTTGTCTAATATTACCGTTGAATCAACACTCAAAGATCAAATTATTGCTGCTTAGAGAAGTAATAAGGGAATTAAGCATATCAAAAAGAAAGTCAGAAAAGAAAAGGTTTCTTGTTTCACATTGATGAAACAGATGTTTTATGGTATAAGAATCGTCTAGTTATACCAAAAGTTCCTGAGCTAGCCAAAAGATCCTAGATGAAGCACATCTTTCAAAGCTTTCTCTTCATCCAGGAAGTAATAAGATGTATCATGACTTAAAACAGAAATTTTGGTGGACCAAGATGAAGATTGAAATTGTTAGATATGTGGCTCAGTGTGATACTTGTCAGAGAGTCAAAGATATGCATTTGAGGTCAGCAAGAGAACTTCAGCCATTGCCTATTCCAGCTTGAAAGTGGGAAGATATCAATATGGATTTTATAGTAGGTCTACCGAGGACAGCCAGAGGTTTTGACTCCATCTGGGTCATAGTGGATTGTAACACTCTGGTGTTAAGCAAGCATAATCATTTGCATTCTTAAGC
>CM041642.1:1885393-1933844 GCA_023333625.1 Bothriochloa decipiens
ATATAGATATAGATATAGATATAGATATAGATATAGATATAGATATAAAATGCATTTTGATTACACTCAAAGAAGAAACAGTAAATTTGTAGTGTAAACTAAACCTTGTCGGAAAGAAAAAACCACTAATGATACACCAAAGTATACTTTTCCTTTTACCGAAAGCACTGCACCAAATTATTGTCGCCACCACCACACAAACCCCGTTCTTGTAAGGAAAAAAAAGAAACAACCGAACGAAGAAGGTCAAAGATGAGTTTGATTTGCACTCTGTTCTGTACGTGCAATAGGCACTTAGCTCTGGATCATGAAGTATAATTAAGCTAGTGGT
The DNA here is from genome assembly GCA_023333625.1 of Bothriochloa decipiens. Classification (NCBI taxonomy): domain Eukaryota; kingdom Viridiplantae; phylum Streptophyta; class Magnoliopsida; order Poales; family Poaceae; genus Bothriochloa; species Bothriochloa decipiens. Next base: position 1,885,725 of record CM041642.1, read on the forward strand.
TGCAATCAGATCCCAGGGCGCAGCGCACAGGCGCCTAATATACCTTTTAGACTTTGCCAATTTCCCTTGAATTTTGTTGCTTTGGTTTGCAGTGGCGGACGCAGTAAGGGGCATGGGTGTACAAATGCACACCCAATAATTTTGATAAAAAAATTATAATTACTATGCATATACATGTATACTACATATTTAATTATATAAGTAGATCAAATTCTGTATGTTTGATCCAAATAAGAGTTAAAAGACCATGTTTCTTATTTCTAAAATTTGTATTTATTAATTAATTATACTAATGTACTCTGATTTAACGTTTTTTCTTTAAATTGATAGATATTTAGTTTTACTTATACTATAACGGTCTAATTCTATGTATGTATATACGTAGCATGTACACCCAATTTTAATTTTCAATTGCTGCGTCGCCACTGTTGGTTTGGTGGTGGCGACAGTGAGACCCGGCCACACACGGTTTGTCCGAATGGGCTGGTCGTCAGATTCCAAATCCGCACGGAAGGACACCGCCGCTGGCTGGGTGGCTGGTGAGAGGCAGCCAACTGTCCACGTGCGCCTGCATGCATGTGTTGACCCTTGACCTAGTTTGAGATTGCAACGTCTCCATGCACGCATGCAGGACCTTGCTGTGTTCAGACATGCAGCGAGCACTCCTGCCGTATTCGTCTGTACGTACCCAACTACTCCGTCTGATTTTAAATACAGGTTGTATAGTGGTTGTTCGGACGATGGTATCTACGACTGATAAGTCGGTGACAGTCGGTGACGTGTTGTTGTTATAAGAGAAAAACATTCTATCTTTTGTAGCTAAGCAGCTTTTAATCTTATTATAGTATGCTTGGAAATACAATATATCTAGAATACGATAAAAATTGAGTATCTAGAAATGCTAAAACGACCTATAATTTTATTTTAATATTTTTAGAGTATATTAGAAGAAAAAAAGAATAAGATGTATGAACTGAATCTTTGTTTGGTTTGACAATGGGTGGACCTGTACCTAACAAGTGAATTAATTAATCAACCAACTCAATCAGTTAATCCGGCTTAGTAAGTTGTAGTATTGTAACTGATCCATGGCTTATTTTAAGTATGCCTTGTTCTCTAGTTCAGTACGTACACCAGAAAAAAAAAACAAAACTTTCAGTCGCATGTGCATGCTATGCACCGGCTGACCAGCATAGGGATCCATGCATGCACTCTGAGCATTACCGGGTATAGTTTAGTGGTGGCAATCATAGCTTTAATAAGAGGCCTTACGCACCATACACTAGTTTTTTTTTTCAGCTTAGAATCGCACTCAAAACCATACTGTCCATCAGGTTCGTTTGAAATGCTGACTGTGGTGCTCGTTCGGCACAAAAGAGATACATCATAGTAGACTTCGATTTTCCCTAGTTTATGGATATGTGTATCTCTACCTATTAATAAATTGGAAAAATTTCCGTCACCTTTTTTGTTCACCTTTTTTCTGTCCGCCTTCTATCTACTTGTTTATGTCAACTTATTTTAACAGTCCGTGTTGTATTCATATTCATATATAGAAGGTATAAACGAGAGGAGAGGGTTGGCAATTTCAGTGGACAGCATCGAGCAGCCATATGAGCCCAATGGAGCAGCCCAGCTCGTGGGAAAGAATCAACAAAAATTATCCTGTTCTTTTTTCTGCCATACTGTGTACTTATTTTGTTTTGAGGCCCAGGCCGCCGCGGCCATGCACAGCGTCGCCTCTCCTTCCATCTACACGCAGGGCGAGGCCGCCGCTCCTGCAATATATGCACAGGCCGAGGAGCTCGAATCGAGGAAGAACGGAGGCGAGGCCGACGGTGGAGGCGTCGACCGCCTGGCGCGAAGGCAGAACCACCGGTCGGAGCTATCGAACACGGACCACCGTACGGAGAGCATGGAGAAAGAACCTCCGTGCCACGAGAGATGGTCACCTAGGGGATGGCGGCGGTGGAGGTACTGCCATACAGGATCCAGCTAGGCAGCTGATGGCGCGGAGAAAGAAACCGCCGTGCCGTGGGCGATGGAGGTGCTACCATATACTAGTAGCCAGCTAGGCAGCTAGCCACCAACTTGTATTCAAATCAAGGAATTTCAAATCCGTAGGTTCCTCTCCGTTGAGTTGCCATGGCAGGAAGCGACGGCGCCGGAGCTCGTCTAGCCCAGGACTGAATGTGTACGGTGTTTCACTTGCCATCCAACTTTCAGGTCAGCTTTTCGATGATTATTTAATAAGACACGAAATAGATATTTGAGAACAATACTATAACACCTACTCTACTTTTACAATCAAATTTTGTTGTCTTTATTGTGGCCCAAATCACCGTGCTAAGTTTATATTCACTGAGGGCGCCTAAAAAATTAATACTATTATTTAGATTTAATAAATGCATAATGTTGTTGTTTCCCACCCACAAATTATGAAAAAATAATAATTTGATAGTGTTAGATCAGATCTATAGTTTGCTAAGAATGGTTATGAACTAATGTCGATTATGTTGCGACCAACTCTAATATTTCCTATATATATATATCTAATATCAAAGAGTGAAACCAACTACTTTTATAATTCATATTCATATAATATCTTCGTATCCTCTTTAAAAGTTAGACAACTCACATCCAACGATACATTGGAATTCATGCATTTTTAATTCAAGACATATTGTTTTTTTTGCACAACACAATAAAATTTTATATAAAGGATAAACATAAAAGGTAAGTATTGTTTTCTATAAATAAATAATTAATATTTTTTATCTCATTGCAATACACGGATATATTTGCTATTATTTATTATATATCCAAAGGGCTCCTGCCCATCCACACAAACTCAAAGCTGACTTCAACGCGGCTGAGCCAATAAAATCCGACTTGGTTTGGGTGATCATGTCGGCTGCCACTAGCACGAATTTAGGTCCCAACTGCGTCAAGTTGCTTCCTTTGATTTTCTTATGTTCATACTCACAATATCCACACAACCCACCACCACACTCGCACAGCTTCATATACAAACTTCTTGGCAATTTACAAACATAGCTTTGATCAAACTTATAGAAAAAGAACAATACTACTCTATATCTGGCGCATGTCCATTTTTTATTTTGGTCCCAATATCTGCGGGACTAGAGATATCTAGAGTCAATTAATTACAAAGCCGGTTAAACAAAATGTTCTTGGCCACTAAGGCCAGTTTTAGTGGGGAGTTGTTTTCAAAGTTGATATATCATGTAAAATAAAATGAAACTCAAATGAAACAACCACTCTCAATGCAAAGTTTCATCTTATAGTTTCATAAGCATTAAATTTCACGACTTAGAGAGAGTTGGTAATCGTGCCAAGAGAGTTTCATTCCCATGACACTCATTTCTTCTCTCTTCTTAAATATATTGTCATATCATCGAAAATACCTATGTAGCAACCTATTTAATGCAAATAAAACTATCGTGAAGCTCACATCCAAACTGGCCTACGCGTTGCATGCATGCGTGTGTCTCAGCTTGGTTGAGAAAAATATAGAGGCTGTTACTCGTAGTTAATGTCTTTCTTGGTCTCTAAAATTTTCCTGCCCATGCCAGATATAGAGGACTAGAGGAAGTAGGTGCAATAATACCAACAGACAGTTTATGATGAATATTTAAGGAAAGTAATTTAATGTCTGAACCATCAGTGATTTTTTTCATGAATTTGGTCAAGATTTTAGAAGTTTTATGACTTGGGACAAAGTTAAAGCGACAAATAATATGCTACACGAATGGTTTTTTTTGCCAACAACATTTTTATTGTCATTTTGCATTACGAAATGACAATGTAATCACAAATAGGCCATTAGATATATTGTCGGTTAAACCCTAAACCCTATAAGACTTTAAGTTTCAAGGGGCACGCAGCCTCGGGGCTCTAGGGATACTATTGAACACTGTTCTATAATGTGCCGCAACAAAAAACAATGGCTTCGGCTCCTTCCCAAATACACTGAGAAAACAGAGGAGCCAGTAAAGCTGCAAGTTTAGGGCTCTTGCGGCTCCTCCATAGTAGTGCTACAATCTTATTTCTAGCTTATTTCTATTTATTTCCTCTTACACAATACTATTGACAATCAGGCGAAATCAGACAGCTTTTCCATCAGCTGAAGGTGAAATCAGATAGCTTTTCCATCAGCTGAAGTGTTTTGTTTTTTGGTTAAAAGTTACGACCTTCGCCATATCCAAACCAACAAGGACTAGCGTCAGACTATTGATTCAGAGCCATACGAAAGTCCGGCCGTGACCCCACACGGAGTATAATAGGGTGACAGCAACCGATGAGCCAACGGCAACTGACCAGAATTCGAGACCTTTGACTTTGGCAGAGTCAACTTCAACGAAACCCAACTACCACCCTCGGACTCGGCACGAACTGCGACCTACGGGATCGATTCGATCGCCTCGCCGTTCTAGAGAAAGGCGAAGAAACATGCTTGGCACGGAAGCAAGGTTCCTAGATCTGCGTCGCCACCACATGTCCCTTTCTGCACAAATCGAGCAAGCATGGATGCCTTCTTATATTATCCTGCATTTGCGTTGCGTCCACATCTCTGACCTTACATTTATCAAGCTTTTGGAGCACTTACTTAGAACCTTTTTTTTTTGTATGTACTCACACCGTTCTATCATTACAATGGTTTTGTTAGCTTTACCTCGTTTTGACTGCGTATATGTAGGAAAAATGTAGTGTGACATCTACAAGTTCAAAACAATACACTGTAACATATATTTCATAGAGATTTTAATGAGACCAATTTTGATGTTGTTGAAGTTTTTACAGACTCCGTCAAATTGGCGCTGGAATTCCTGTAGCGAAATTTCGATAGTATTTCATTTATATTTGGTAAAAATTGTCCAAACTTTGACTAATTAGGCTTAAAATATTCGTCTCGCAAAGTATAACAAAATTATACAATTAATTTTTAATTTCATCTATATTTAGTACTCTATGCGTATGCCGATATTTTAATATGACGAGAAATAAAAATTCTGTATAGTGAATTTGATAGCCAAATTTAATCAACTAAACAAAGCCTCGAGCTAGGCTCGGTTCTCGTAGCCTTCTCTGTTGCGCTGCAACATGGATTAATAATACATACTGTACGCACAGTACTATAGTAGCTTTCAGTACGCGTTACGTTACTCTTCGATTCAATGGTAGCAGAGGCACAGAGAGCAGAGCACCGAGATGGGTGCGGTGCCTTGAGCAAGAAGCGTGGCTAGGCTAGCTTTGGAATTTGGATGCGTCGTCGTCTCAGTCTCCTGTACGTACTAGGCTGTACTCTGCCGGCCGTAGCACGTTCGCTTGCGAGACAGGCACGGCACGTTGCGGCATACTATTTGCTGCCGAGCCTGGCCACAGCACAGATTTCGCACAGTAGGACTTCCGGTAGCTAGCTGCTCAGTAGCTAATGATCTCCGTGTGTAGCTCGATCCTCACTGACACAGTGACATTGGTTGGTGTAGCCAGCTTGCAGTTGCGGAGTTGCCAGCTCGCTTGTGCAGTTGCGGAGTTGCCAGTTCTGCTATGTATAGGAGTGCACTAGCACAACATGGGAGTCAACCGGAGATAATATGGCCGTTTTTTAGGGTGCACTCAAAGCGTCTAGGAAGGGTCGTGGTACTACGAGTAATCTAACCCACCCCGGCCTTGCCTTTACACGCAAGCAAAGCAAACTCGTCAGTCGAGGCCGAGAGTAGTGTGTCACCTTTTATATACAAATTGAAAGTATGAACCCTCATCATCACCAGCGCCAACAACAAACACAGTAGTCTACCGCGTCGTCCAGCATCTTCCATTTCATAGCCACTTGACTTGAGTGTGCTCATTGGACAAGCTCTAATACCTAGACTAAGAGGCAGATGCTTTCTCGCGAGGGTTGCTCGGTTGGTCGGCAGATATTTTGCCGCCGTGGCCACTTGGTTCGTTGACAGGTGCTTTGCCGCTATTGCTATTGGATGCTCGTTCTTTAGATGGATGTTTCGCCACCACGGCTTGGTATTTTGCATAAGAAACCATTGCGTTGGCTTTTGTTGCAGGCACAGTTGTAGGTTTAGTAGTAGATCTTGGTGTTGAGGAAATTCGCTCCATCTAATGTATCTTTCTTTGTTTCTGTGTTTATTCCAAGTTACTCACTATTTTAGTAGTATGTAATCTGTGTTATAAGAGTTCTCTCATAGCTAACTTGTAATTCACTCTTCTTAATAATTAAAAAACGGGCTATATTTTTCCGGTCGCGAAAAAAATACTTATACTAAGCAGACAATCACAACTCTATCCTAAAAATGCAATTTTAGATTTTTTTGGCCAAATATTTAAAATTTAACCAAATATCTAGATAAAAAACATTAACTTTTATGACACAATCGAAATTGATGTTTCTCAAATATATATTATGACGCTGATGGTACCATAAGTGTGTATATATTTTATACGTACATAGTGATACTCAAGATATTTTAACCTGATTCTGTCTCAAAAGTCAAAACTTCATTCTTTCTATTTCTGGGCATTGGGATTGGGAGCAGTACATTCCTAGTGGCATATGCATGCATCTAGTGGCCTCGCCAGGAGGGGCTCATCCTCTTGTTCCTCGTCTTTTTCTTCTCCCTCCCTCTTTTCTTCCTCTACTTCTTCACCTACTGTATGTTGAAAATTTGTAGTTTTTTTTTTTTGTGAACAATTTGTAGGAGGGTTTAGGGTGGCTCCATTGTGTTCGCTGTAGCCAGCAAGTCGCTAGCCGATGAGTCTGATTGTAATATTGGGCTTACCTGCCGGTGACTCGATCAGCCTCATAAATCAGAAACCAAAAGAAGCCTCGCTCGCAACCAAATCCAGATAGGTAGCCAAACCTGCACACTTTGCTTGCGCAGCGGAGAGAGGAATAATTCTAGGATAGCAGTAGACTAGAAAAGGCCAAAAGAGGGAGTGGGAATGGCGTGAGCCGTAAGCGAAGCCGAAAGCTAGCTTGGCCATCTCCACAGTCCACTCCACTAGTGCGTCCAGGGACCAGGGCCCCGGCACCGGCTCGATCGGCTGTCAAGCAGGGGCCGCGGCGGCGCGCGCGCCTGCAGGCAGAGGCAGCCTGTCGCGATCGTGATGGATCGCCTCGTGTCCGGGCCGGTCTGGATGGGACCGCGCGCCGCATGCCGCGCCCATGCGCCGCCGCCACACCGCGCAGCGACGTGTGCCACTGGGTGGAAAAATGCCCATGCATGCGCAGCTCGATCGATCGCGAGCTCGATGCCCCGTCGCTTTGCGTGCGCGCTGTTCCGAGCGGAACAGGACGTACACACCTTGGCTCCACCTCAACGGCTCCACGGCGCCGGCACGCCCACCGACCGATCGTGCGAGATGGGCGCCGCCGCTGCGTCGCGCCAGCTATATACGGAAAGAAGGCCCCATGACAAACCGAAGCTGCCAAACCAAGCATGCATGCAAGCAAGCTGCGTGCAACGCACATGCACCTGCACCTGCACCCACCACTCTAAGGGAAAAAAAGGGGTTTAGTTCTCGCAACACGCGTGCAGTGCAGTGCAGGCGCAGCATGCCCGAGTGTCGTCAAGTACTGTGCTCACGTACTCCACAGTCATCACGGTGTGAAATGCTGGCATGAACACACATCACCACCAACAGGCAGCATGGCACACGCACGTACCAGACCAGAATGGCAAGGTAGGCCTACCGCTGTCGTCTCAGCTCTTCCCTGCTGCTTTTCCCGGTTTCGTTTCCTTTCCTCTTCACTGCAGGTCTTTGACTTTGCCGACCAACCAACGACCCAAAATGAATGAGCTCACTGCTACACTACTGCCGCCCACCTAAGGATGTCTCCAACAAGACACCCATCCCGGTACCCATAACCAAAATAGGTGCTACACATGGAAAATAAACCCTCCAACAAAGTAGGTATACGGAGGATCATTTTCGGTTTTGAGGAGAGAGAAAACCCAAACTACGTCCTTCTCTCTCCTGAACTCCGATCTTTGGCGCTGGGCCAGGGTGGGGCAGGGGATGGACGGATGGTCGGCATGGGAGGGAAAAGGGGAAGAAGTGGGGCGAGGCGGGCCCATGGCCGGCGCGGCGAGGAGCGATCGGCAGCGTTCTCCGCCGACAAGGCGTTGCTCGCGCAGTGCCGCCGCGCGCCGCTTGCTGCCGTCGCCGGCGCACCTGCTGGTGTGGCGTGTCGCCGCCGCGGGCGACTCCCTCGCCGTCTGCCGCTTCCTCCACTTCGTCGCGTCGCTGTTCAGCCTCCCTTGGCTTGCCCGCGGCCTCGTCGTCCTCGCCTCCGAGCGCCGCCGCCGACGGTTTCCCCTGCCTCCGAGCGCCTCGTCGTGCAGAGGAGTGGTGGCTTGCCTCGTCGTCCTCGCCTCCGAGCGCCTCCGAACTTCCCCGGTTCCCCCTGCCTCCACTCCTCGGGCGGCGCCGCTGGCGCCACGGCGGTCGGCGCGCGCGCGCTCTAGCCGGGGATGCAGGAGAGCTCGGAGCTGTTGGGAATATGCCCTAGAGCTAATCATGAGATGATGATATTCCGATTGTATCCATGATTTATAAAGTGTTCATTGAATATCCATTATAGACAACTTATATTGATTGGCAATTATGTGAATTGTTTGTGGAACTCAATTACTTGAATGGTTATTCTAAAGTTGTCCCTGGTCGGCGTTCTTGTGAGAACACACTTGAATATTAGACCAGCACATGTATTAGTTGATGGCTATGTTTCACAAGTCATGGACATGGAGATGTCAAACTAATAATGTGGGCACATGTGAGACATGTAGGCTAGACTAACCTGACATGAGAAAGTCTCTATTCACGTCATATACGTTATGTCCTTAGACCTGAGATTTTGGTATGTACTCAAGATGTGAAACGGCCTACTTAGGTACTGTCAAACGCTACTTTGTAACTGGGTAGTTATAAAGTTGGTCTTCGGGTGGTCGGGAAGCATGCTATGAGACATAGACAATCAAGATGGAATTTGCCCCTCTCTACTCGAGAGAGATATCACTGGATCACTCAAGTGATTGGATCAACAAATGCATGGCCGTGCTTGGGTTAAGTGTTAACCCATGAGTTGAACCATATATCGAGTGGCAAAGGGAATAACTTGTATATGGTCGTAGTGGTTCGTCTGATATGATCTTTGCGTGCACGTAGGAGTTGTCATGCCTTGCTAGAGGCTGCTGTCAACTATTGGGCGAGTAGGAGTACTCGGCCCATGTCAATGTGTGTGTGAACCCATAGGGTCGCACGCTTAAGGGGCTGGAAGCCTAATTCGGGTTGGACCCGAATTAGACAAGGCTTAGGGTTACTAATGGGCCTCCAACTCGTGAGCTCATTGGGGACGCCTATATAAGCAAGGAGTAGGGCGCGCGGTGAAGGTTACACGCCTTGAACAGCCGCCGTCGCCCTCCCCACGCTCGCGCCTTCTGCTCCTCGCGGACCTAGCAGTCCAGAGACGCATCGCTTCTTCCCTGTACGTGTGGGATACCTCGGAGGTGCTGCATCGGGAGCACTAGGACGAACCGCGCGAGGGGATTGACGTGACGGACGACCACGCAACTGCACTGCCTGCTGCGACGCGTACGACTACATCGAGTCATCTTCCGCTGCATCCGCGCGTCAAGTGGTAATCCCGTGACCTGTAACTAGCAGTAGATCCTGGTTTATGAGACAGAAAAGTTTTATTTTCTGGCTAGCGTAGCACCCTCATAACCCTTCAGGAGTTGCTCGACGTCCACCGCCACTTCCGCAACTCCAGCCACTCCCTGCTCGCGCCTCGTCGGATCTTGGGCCGGAGCCCGCCACTTGGTCGCCGGCCGCGGGGAAGACGGTCGCGCTCCATGCGCCGTCGCCGACGCCGCGAAGAAGAAGACGAAGACGGAGGACCTCCATGCGCTGCCGCTGCCACGAAGGCCGGGAGGAGCGAGGCCGTCGGGGAGTATGGGAGGGGAGGGGGTGGTGCCGCCGGCGGCCAGATCCGGGAAGGGCAGGGTTGAGAGGGAGAGAGGACGGGACGGCGCCGGCGTACGGACAGAGAGAGAGACGGGAACGGGCGGCGCTGGGGAGAGTGAGGAGAAAGAGGGACGACTTTGGCTACGCTGTTGGAGATTGCGGTTTTTTAGATGCGGAACTTGTTACTGTTGAAGACCGAAACCACGAATCGGTCGCTATATGCCGTTGGAGACAGCCTAAAATTCTGCATCGCTCATAAAAGACCACCAATGCGAGATGCGAGCGAAGCGAATCCAAGAGGGACCGGGGACTTCTGCTCTGCTTGTTCAGTTAAGCATGCTGCATGCAGAGGTCCATGTCACAGTATCTGCCTCTACAGTGTGATGGAGTCGTACCGGGCCGGCCGCGGCGTGCCGTCCACATCAACGCCACCAATTAATGTTTTCATTATTCCGTTTGATGCTTGAAAATTGAAATTGAATTTACCAACACAGACGGTATAGTTTTACTTAAGTTGGAGAGTATAAAAATAATAACACCATGATCTATAAAATCTATTTTCCATCTCTCACCTTATAAATTTAAGATAACTTCCTCTGTGATTTTTAGAAAGTTATAGAATTTCAAATCCTAAGTACATTTCCTCCTCCAAAACGCAAGATCCAAACATGCCATTCAAGAATATACTAGTGCCAGTTTGACTATGACTAAACTTTTCTTTAAAAGATCAAGTCGGAAATCAAGGCGCATGGACGAGATTGAGTCGGAAATCAAAAGATTAGGGACCAAATTGGACGTTTTGATAGTTCAGGGGCCAATTTGAGCCTTGCGTGATAGTTCAGGGGCAAAAATGACTATTTTGCCAATATTAATATGTAAACACAAATGCCGATAGATTTATCACTAAACATATTTTATAATATACGGTACTACCTTCATTCTAATTATAAGACATTTTGATCTTTTAGATACACTGGCTTTTAATATAAACTAGTATACATCTAAGTACATAGCAAAAGCTATATACTCAGCATTAGTTTTTGCTATGTACTTAGATGTATACTAGTTTATGTTAAAAGCTAATATATCTAAAAAGACCAAAACATCTTATAATCAGCCATTAGTTTTATGGTATAAATTCTAATATTATGGGCATGCTTAGTTGGGATATAAAATTTACCAAACCAAAACCAGGGCATGCCAAATCATGGTTGCCAAAACTTTGGCAAGAATTTTGGTATAGCACTTGGTTAGTTACCAAAATGAAGGCTTGCCAAATTTCTTTGTTATATGTAGTTTAAAACCATTTTAGAGATTTGCCAAAACTTTGACATAAAAATCGATGATACCAATTATTTGGCAATGAAGCAATTGATGACCATAAATTTGGCATGCTATAATTTTGGTTTGACAAAATTAGAACCAACCAAGCATGCCCTATGTTCTATAAATTAGTCAGACTAACAATAAAACAATAATTGCAGGCTTTTATTTCATTAGTTAGAGCAGGCGTTTACTCATAAAAATTATATTCACATTGAAAGCTACTTATTTAGGATCAAACTTATATTCACATTGAAAGCTACTACTTATTTAGGATCAAACTTATGCATGGTCACAAAATAAGCGTATACTAAAATAATCATTACTACCTCTCCAAAAAAAATATTGGTAAAAAATTTGGCGTACCAAAATTAAAATTCATCTTATATTGGTGGACAGAGAGTTATTGGCCGGCAATCTAATTACGAACTACCAGTTTTACTTTACTGTCTTATAGCACGTACTAAATCGCAGCCTACGTGGTGCTATTTAGTTCCTGCAACTAATAGTTACTTCCTCCATTCCAATTTGTAGTTCACTTTGATTTTTTGGTGCATATATTTTGTTATGTACATAGATAAATAATATGTCTAGATACATAGCAAAATACATATACAAAAAAATTAAAGTGAACTATAATTTAAAACGGAGGGAGTAGCTGCTAACTAGAGTATTATCTAAGAGTTTAGTATTTTTTTCCTCAACTAATATCTTTACCTATAATCCAACACTCCAACTAGCAATTAGCTAGTAGTCGAGGATCTGTTTAAAATTTCAGTAGCTAATAAACACGACTAAATCTTACGTATCATGCAGCAAGCAATTAGCCATATTAAATCCTTTCCTAATAAGCTCAACTGATGTTTTACGTATCAACCAGCTGGTAATTAGCTAGTAGTATTAACTAATTTCTTCCGGCTAACACAGGAAATGGTTAGCTGGGTCGTGGGTGGATCTAAAAAAGCCTAAATTTAGTATCAAATAAATACTGTCTCTCCATTTGGAAGAAAGCAAATAATACTATCCCGAGTAAGATTATTTTATCTTTTTTCACCAAAACTATATAAAAAACTAATATTTATAGTACTACATAAATATTATTAGATAGTACATCATCAACAGATTTTATATATCTATTTTGTTTATCATGAATTTCAATAACCTATTCTATAAATTTGTTTAATCTCTAAGTATGTCCACTAGATAGAACGACAGTATCTTTTTCATTTCCAAACACAGTCTTGAAAAACACTCTGGATCAATCGAGATGACGTAAACCGCGGTGCAGTACTCGCACGGACTGTTGACCCCACCACCTCTGTCACTCTCCCAAGTCCAAACTCCGAACAACTGCCCACAACTATGGCAGGAGCATTTATTATTTCAGCACACCCCGTTTGATCTGCCCACTGGTTTTGATTTATTATAGCGCCTACCATGTCCGTCGATGTCAGTCTCGACGAGAGAGGACACGAGAAAGCCATGGGTGTGTGGAGAGGAAGGGTATGGGTGTGTGCAGAGGAAGGGTTTTTTTTGGTGGGGGGGGGGGGTGGGGGTGGTGTCGGGGGTCGAATAGGGTGTGTGGAGAGGAACGGAAATTGGTGGATCTCTTCTGAATAAAGAAACGCAATCAAACAGAGGGAAAGGAGTTGTCAATAAAAAACAGAGGGAAAGGAAAGGTAAACAAATGGGATCCGCAGTGCTGAGGGAAGCGCATGGGAGTCAAAACCAGCCGTCCCTGTCTTTGCTCTGACTTTCCACACCACTTCTTCCCTGTGATGTCGTCGTCCTCTTTCGGCGGCGCCTCGCAATCCAGCGTGGACCAGGCAGAGGAGCAGGGATGACGAGGTCGACGAGATCCTCCTCCTCCATGCAACGCGGCTTGCGCTTCTTCCTTCTCCTCCTCTGAGCCTGCCGCCTGTCCGTCGGGATTTCGCTCGCTTAAAGGCGGGTCCTTTCCTCTTCTTGGGAGCTTCTGCGACGACTCCTGCTCTGTACTCGTCGTCATCTACCGCCGCTCCTGCTCCGTCGATGCATGCAGCGGCAGCGTAGCAAGGTGGTGTCAGTGAGGTGCGGCGAGAATTGCGTGCTTCCTTCCCTGGCGGCGCTCGCGGCCGTTCATGCCCTGCAGGAAAAGAACCTCCTTCCCGGATCCCGCCGCCGCCTGTCGCCGGAGATGGGAGGCTCCCGCTGCCTGCTGCTCCACTTCCTGCTCGTCTCCACGCTGCTCCACGTCGTCCAGGCGTGCGACCCCGCCGACCTGAAGGCGCTCCTCGCCATCGCCGACGGCTTGGACAGCAAACCCGCCGGCCTTGTCGGGTGGGGCCCCGGCGCCGCCGTCGACTGCTGTTCCTGGACCGGCGTCGCCTGCGGTCTTGGGCGCGTGGTCACGCTAGATCTCTCCAACAGGAGCCTCCACGGCGTCATCTCCTCCGCGGTCGCCTCCCTCGACCGCCTCGCCGCGCTCAACCTCTCCCGGAACGCGCTCCGCGGCGCGGCGCCGGAGCAGCTTGCCCGCCTGCCGAGGCTGCGGTTGCTCGACCTCAGCGCGAACGCGCTCTTCGGCCCGTTCCCCGCCGCCCGCGCCGCCGGCGGCGGCTTCCCGGCGATCGAGCAGGTCAACATCTCCTCCAACAGCTTCGACGGGCCGCACCCTGCGTTCCCCGCCGCGGCGAACCTGACGGCGCTTGATATCTCCGGCAACAACTTCTCCGGCGGCATCAACTCGTCCGCGCTCTGTCTTACGCCGCTCGAGGTCCTGCGCTTCTCCGGGAATGCCTTCTCCGGCGAGATACCCAGCGGGTTGAGCCGGTGCAGGGCGCTCACCGAGCTCTCTCTCGACGGCAACTACTTCACCGGCAACATCCCCGGCGACCTGTACACGCTGCCCAACCTGAGGAGGCTGAGCTTACAGGAAAATCAGCTCACCGGCAACCTCGGAAATGACCTTGGTAACCTCTCTCAGATCGTGCAGCTTGACTTGTCCTATAACAAGTTCACAGGCTCCATCCCTGATGTCTTTGGAAAGATGAGGTTGCTAGACACCCTAAACTTGGCCACCAATAAGTTTGATGGTGAATTGCCTGCTTCCCTGTCAAGTTGTCCACTGCTGAGGGTGATCAGCCTGAGGAACAACTCGCTGTCTGGTGAGATTGCCATTGACTTCAGCTTGCTGCCGAGGCTGAATACTTTTGATATTGGAACCAACAATCTGAGTGGTGCTATACCTCCTGGCATCGCCGTGTGTACCGAGCTGAGGACGCTCAATCTTGCAAGGAACAAGCTCGTGGGGGAGATACCAGAGAGCTTCAAGGAGTTGAGATCCCTGTCGTACCTCTCACTGACAGGGAATAGCTTCACGAACCTGGCATCAGCATTGCAGGTCTTGCAACATCTTCCCAACCTCACAAGTTTGGTGCTCACCAGGAATTTCCGTGGTGGCGAGACAATGCCAGTGGATGGCATCAGTGGGTTCAAGAGCATGCAGGTGCTCGTCCTGGCAAACTGTTTACTCACGGGTGTAATTCCGCCTTGGCTGCAGAACTTGGGAAGCCTCAATGTGCTGGACATTTCGTGGAACAAGTTAAATGGGAACATCCCGCCATGGCTAGGGAAGCTGGACAACCTCTTCTACATCGACCTGTCAAACAATTCTTTCAGTGGTGAGCTTCCTGTGAGCTTCACACACATGAGGAGTTTGATTTCTGCTAATGGCTCGAGGGAGCGGTCACCAACAGAGGACCTCCCATTGTTCATCAAGAGAAATTCAACTGGCAAAGGTTTGCAATACAACCAAGTCAGCAGCTTCCCACCGTCACTTATACTCTCAAACAATCTGCTTGCTGGGCCGATCTTGTCAAGTTTTGGTTATCTTGTGAAGCTTCATGTCCTGGACCTGAGCTGGAACAACTTCTCAGGGCCAATCCCTGGTGAACTGTCAAACATGTCGAGCTTGGAAGTGCTGAACTTGGCCCACAACAATCTCAATGGGACAATACCTTCATCTCTAACAAAGCTGAATTTTCTCTCCATGTTTGATGTGTCGTACAACAATTTGACCGGAGATATCCCTAGCGGTGGGCAGTTCTCCACATTCTCACCTGAGGATTTTGATGGTAACCCTACTCTCTGCCTTCGGAATTCTTCATGCACAGAGAAGGATTCATCTGTGGGAGCTGGACACCGTAAGAGAAGCAGAGCTGCCCTTGTCGCCCTTGGACTGGGAACTGCAGTTGGGGTTCTCCTTTTCTTGTTCTTCGCTTATGTGATCGTGTCAAGGATTGTTCATTCAAGTATGCAGGAGCGCAATCCGAAGGCTGTAGCAAATGCTGAAGACTCCGAGTCTAACTCTTGCCTGGTGCTGCTTTTCCAAAACAACAAAGAATTCAGCATTGAGGACATCTTGAAGTCCACCAACAACTTTGATCAAGCTTATATAGTTGGATGTGGTGGGTTTGGTCTTGTCTACAAGTCGACGCTACCAGATGGGAGGAGAGTTGCAATCAAAAGGCTTTCAGGTGACTACTCTCAGATCGAACGGGAATTCCAAGCTGAAGTGGAGACACTTTCACGGGCTCAGCATGAAAACCTTGTCTTGCTCCAAGGTTATTGCAAGGTCGGCAATGATAGGCTGTTGATCTACTCATATATGGAGAATGGTAGCTTGGATTACTGGCTTCATGAGAGGGCTGATAGTGGGTTGCTGCTAGATTGGCAGAAGAGGCTACGGATTGCACAGGGATCTGCAAGGGGGCTGGCATACCTGCATATGTCTTGTGATCCCCACATACTACATCGAGATATCAAATCAAGCAATATCCTTCTAGATGAGAACTTTGAGCCCCATCTGGCCGATTTTGGCTTAGCAAGACTCATCTGCGCATATGAGACACATGTCACAACAGATGTCGTGGGAACCTTGGGGTACATTCCTCCTGAATATGGGCAATCACCCGTGGCGACTTACAAGGGTGACATATACAGCTTTGGCATTGTTCTGCTCGAGCTACTCACTGGTCGGAGGCCTGTGGACATGTGCAGGCCAAAAGGGACCAGGGATGTGGTGTCATGGGTGCTTCAGATGAAGGAGGAAGGCAGGGCAACTGAAGTTTTCCATCCAAGCATACATCACAAGGACAACGAAAGCCAGCTGATGAGAATCCTTGACATAGCGTGCCTTTGTGTGACTGCTGCTCCTAAATCAAGGCCAACATCGCAGCAGCTAGTTGCATGGCTCGACGGCATCGCAGAGGGCTGAGGTCTACTGCAATCCTAATTCCCGGTGGCTTAGTTTGCTTGCTTGAGCAGGATCAGCCTGATAGTTTCTTAAGAATGATTAATTGTGTACATAATATTTTACATAGAGTGATATGCCGAGAGTTCTCTTGTCATTCTTTCCTCTCAAGTAATGATATGAACACCTTCTTTTACTCCATAAGGTGGTTGCAAGATCACCAGAGTGTAAAAATGCTTTGTAGGCTTACCCTCAGTGCAATAATCTAGTTTTGATATGAGCAGCTTTCCTACAGGTTTGTAACTTCAGTGCATGCCTTGTAACTTCAGTTATTCGCATGGGACAGATTTTGCAGCAATTTTCTTGTATGGTACATTGACTCTGCATCACTTCATGTTCATGGGCATCTTATTTCGATCTTTAATTGTTTCCTAAAGCATGGTCCGTTAACTCTGAAAATAGTGGTTGCAGAATATTGTTGAATGAGAAGGATGAGTTTGTGCAGCGAACACTGGCCCAAGTCTGTAGAATTGTCTTGTTGGCAGTTTTCTTTCTTTTGTTTTGTTGGGCTTACGGTGCTAAGTGTGACTGATGCAGGGAACCAGTGGTGTGTGATATATATATATATATATATATATACATATACATATACATATACTTACACTGCACTCTACAGCGTTGTATTTTTCTGAAGGGCGGCCCTGGTGCAAACGGTAGAGCTTTACCGTCTGTGACCAAGAGGTCTAGGGTTCAAACCCCAGGCTCTGCATATTTGTGCAGGGATGGTTGCTGACTATTTTTCCTTTCCTAGACCCCGCATTGCGGGAGCCTACGGCACTGGGTACGATTTTTTTTTATAGGTCTAATCCCTCACCGAGACGTCTAGCAGAATACGGAGTAGCATTGATTGATACCCATGTGAAGGCTGAAGGCACCCGACTAACATGCGCATTATCCCCTTTTTATAAAAGAAAAATAAAGATTGTTTGATCATGATGGCATTGACTGGTACTAGTAGTCTCATCATCATCATCATCATTCCTCGAATCCATAGGCCCAAAAGGCAGACTATTTCCTTTCGAAAGGAAGAGCTGAAGCAATCTCTGTTTGCTGTTGCTTCGCTCGAACGGGCCGGTCCGAAACTGGCGGCAGGTGGCGCTCAGGCCCAGGTACAGTCAGGCGCTGGAGAAGGGAAGGGAAGACAGGCGCAGTGTGCGATGGGCCAAAAAGTCGGGTGGCGCCATGCGGGTACGGCCCATGGAGCGAACAGGCAGGCCGCTCTGCACAGTCCAACGGAATCCAAACTCAGTGTCGGCCCAATGTCTACCTCTCTACAGGCACGTGACACCGTTTCATCAAGGTTCTAAATTAAACCACGAAATCGGAGGCTAACCGTCATCCTCTTGTATGGAAACCCCACGCGCTGGCGAATGATGAGATTACAGATCTGGATCCGGTACGGTGCGCCCTGTTGCCAAGACACGCCCATCTCCTGTTCCAGTAACAACTGCCGGTGGTACCGGTACGGTGGGAGGACTCCACAACGACTCTTTTCGCCGGTGGCACCTTCTTCGGCATGCCGCGGCCTCGCCATCCTTTGCTACGCAAGTCAGGCGAACAAAATCAGCACCGCATTCTTTTTCATTTAGCGCGGGCACAACATATATAGGCATGGCAACCAAACGCAGTTCATGAAAACCACACGACATGGTAAAAGATCAAAATCCTGAAAGAACAGTTACCACGGGACACTGGCCGGTGGGCCTACTAGCTTCTCTCTGTGTTTTTTTTTCTTTTTTCATCACATCATATTCTTCTCTGGCCGTGGGAAATTAAACCTTCTTGGCGAGGCGGTGGGGACAGCAGTACTTGGCGAGGCAGGGGCAGCGCGTTGTCATCTCATTTCAGCTCAGCTCATCACCTCACACTCACGATCAACACATCTCCCAGCCACCATTATTACCAGCGAGGACTTTAGCTTGCGAGAGGCCCAAAAGAGATCGCGCGCCCGCCACACCCAACCACGCCACTGGCACTGTGTGCGCCTGTGGGTCACTCGTGGAGCTAAAGCGTCCCCACGCACTGCTCAAGCTCCTGCTAGCTGCTGCGCGTCTGCCCACCTGCACAGCCAATCACTTGCACTCGAACAATTATCACACTCACACTGCGAGGTGACGTTTAAGAATCCCTTTCCTTTATGTAGCATAACGTAAAGGTTCAAGGGCATGCTTGGCTAGACACAAGTGTTTACAATGGGAAGGTTTTTTTTTTTCTGTATGACTAGAAAAAGGCTCATCTGATAATAAATTAAACATGAAATACACATGAAGAAACTTGAAATACGTGTGCTTAAAGTTCGCCACAAAGAACCATTTCTAGAGATAAAACCCTTTACACTAATTGTCGGTCCTACTCATTATTAATGGTTACAGAAAAGTTTGGTACTCGGAGCAATTTTGATGGCTCACCAACCTACACGCTTTGGGAATCCAAAGCCTAGTCTTTGGCACCTATACCACAAAATTCTTTCAGTTACACTAATAACATAGTACTCGTTTCGTAACTAGTACAATCTAGCTGCTACCCCTTGTTTCTCTTTCTGTGCTTAAACTTAGCCGCAAAAATCATCCTAGCCTTTATGTCCTATTCACTGTTAATGGGTCACAAGAAAGTTTGGTACTCAAAGCAATTCTGATGATGCACCAACCTACACACTACTTTGGGAATCCAAAGCCACGTCTCCTGTCTCTGCACCACAAATATTTTTCACTTACACTAATAATCTAATACTCACTTCAAAACTAATAGCCTAGTACTACCCGCCACCCCTGCTCTCTTTTCTCTCCGTCCTTGAGTTCGGGTATGTGTTTGCCCTTTATATATCCTAATGTGGTTACATCACCAAGCAATGTTTATGTAACCTTTTTGATACAATGCTACTCCCTCGGTTTTTTTATATTTACTCCCTCGGTTCTTGAATAAATCAATTTAGTGAGTTTTTTTAAGTTAAACTTTCTTAAGTTTGATTAATTTGTTCAAAATAGTACTAATGTATACCATGCTAAAATTGAATAATATAAAAATATATTTCACGGAGTTTATAAAAAATGAGAAGGAAAACGGGAATTAGATCTAGCTAGGGGCAGATTTTTATAATCCAACCACCATCATAAGATTCTCACGATGACACAATCTATAGCTATCTATGAGTACAATTACAAACATGATGTTTGAAGACCCAACAAATTAGAACATCTAGTGATAATTAAAGATCCGAACAAAAACTTTCTTAATCTAGATTAGCAGAATACATAATCCTTAGGAGGTCCAATTAAACCCTAACTTAGACCAGGTAGGCATTGGGCGTACGGCCGTCGCTCCAAAATACGTAAAAGAAAAAGGCGTCTGGGTGGCCTGGTACGCGGTAGATCTTTGTGAGCGGCGGCTTTTGCTTTGAAATACTCTGATCCCGAGCCCCGCCGGCCCCAATAATCCCCCGGCCGTGGACTCTACTGGCACGGGGACGTGGGGGGTGGGCCGTGGCATGCTGGCTCAGGCAGGCAAGGCTCACAGTTGCCGGCCGGCCCGGCATTGCCAGGCGGGGGCGAACAAAGGCTGCGCCGCGGCTGTGCACGTCCCACTGCCGCGCGCACCTGGCCAAAGCGCATGGCCCCCGCCGCACCCTGCCAATGCCAGTGCGTGCATGCATGCATACACGCTCGGCGCGCGTCACGGACTCACGGGAGGGACCTCAGCAGCAGCACGCCACTGCAATGACCAGTCCGATCAAGACCAAGCACAGAGGGCAGCGGCGCGCCGGCGCATGCATGCCTGCTGCGTGCGTGCGTGCGTATGCCTGTGCAACTCTGCGCGCAGCTTGCTTGCCAGCGTGGTCTCCGATGGCGGACTGATGAACTCGCTGTGGCCAACTGCACTGCAAGCGTGTGGCCGCACGTTGCATGGCTGTTGCAGCTGCAGCAGAACTCGATCTGTTTTTAATTTGTGCTGTTTCATTTGCCGATTTATTACTGTAATGCTATCTAGCGATAATCTACATTCTACATTAGGATAGGAGCGAGTATAGTCTATAGAATCAGCTCGTCGTGTAGCTCGGGAGACAGCAAGGGGACAGGAAGAGGGAAGAGAGGAGATGGAACGATGCTAGCTAAGCCGAAGCCGAAAGCATCGCGTCAGCGCTAAGTATAATAAGATGCCGCCGAGCGAGGTGGATGTGGATAGCAAAGGCGTGGAAAGCGACCGTGTTGCCGTGGTGTTGTGCTTATAGTATTATGAAATAGTTGTGGGTTTGGATGGATCATGGGACAGCTCCAGTGATTCCCCCCTCTTTCTTAGGGATGGCGACGACTCGCTTTTGGCGAGATGAGTAATGAGTAAAGAGGACTTTCTGAGATTGCACACTTTGTTGGGCTCCTAATAGGTAAAGTACGACAGGAACCAATAATTTAGCACAGGGTATTAGCTGTGGATCCATGGATTGGGGAGCAGATCAAGCATGTCTCTTTACTTCTTTTTAGTTTGTGAATACTCGTCCAAAGTCGTACGAAAAATGTGCAGTCATCAAAAACATTAGCTTACAAAATCATTACGCTTTTTTTAAAGGTGGCAAACGTACGAAGAAATAAAGAACAGGGAGCATATAGATAACAATGTGCACCAACTCAGACTATGCAACAACCTACCTTAACAACCACACTTTTACTACATTTTCCTAATGGTGTTAAAAAAAAAACACTCCAGCAGGCTACCTATCATATTACTAAAATTTGTTGGCCTAACAAAATTTCTCTCACAATACCTACTTTTGCTGGCTAAACAAATAGCTACCAAAATTTTTTCTCCACCCACCTCGGTCTTGAAGGAACATGACTTCATCCGCTTGCAGCGAGCTCGACGCTACCCTTCTTCATCACGACAGTCGGCCCTCCGCGCTGCATTTGGGGTTTGTCATGGCCGTTGAAATCCACCCAGCAACAACCGACACATTTGTCCCTCCCCGTCAAGCCCGTCTGCCCAGAGGTCATCCCATCCTGCCCTATCCAACGGTAGCCGAGAGCTTCCCTATCCGATGCCCCACCGCCCCATCTCTGGCGTTGGTCATATGTTCCGTGTGCGACGCCGATAGCCCTGCGCAACCCCGTCCGACACACCCTTCCCCCGCCAGCGGCTCTCCCCGCCATGGGCGATTTTGTCTGCAACGGATAGACAAGGAAGATGATTACATGTAGGAACCATATGTCATTCTCTACTAGGATTAGTTTAGGTGTCCTCTTTTAGGGAGCAAAATATAAGTAGTGTGAAAACATGGGTACCAAAATAGGCAAACGGGTAGTTTGTTTTAGGTATTGCAACCCCCATCATAAGCAATAAAATTTCGGATATTTACGTGTTTTAGGGAGCAAAATTTGAGTACGGTGTTGAACTCTATGGGGCCATTCCTCATCCAACCACTTATTAATAAACTTGCACTTATGATCATATTAGACCGAGAAAAAAGAACAAGAGACAGATATGCTAATGAGACCAAGATACAGAAGTAAACCATAGAATTGAACATTATATATAAAATAATATAGCATAGAACACCCCTTTTCCTTTAGGGCAACCAAAGAAACACCATGAATATGTGCGCAACCAGCCCCTACCTAGCGCGTCCCCTGAGGACATGTGTTCTAGCTCAAACACCGAGCGGCTTGGAAACCAACCACACCGACGAGACCGCAGCGCAGCAACCAAACAACACCGTACGGTACAGACCATCACGGCTAAATCTTCACAGTACAGTACAGTACGTACTCCTTATACCTACATGTCCGTAGGGTCAAAGTAGCCTTACTGTGTTGTGACGTAATTGCAGGCAATGTCCGATATGCCCCCGGCACTAGCTAGGACGATGCATGCATCCCTATTCCCTAGCTAGCTAGCTGTACTCCTACTCCTACTAACCCCACCCTACTCCTATGTCAAGGAGTACGTGCTACTCCAGTAATGTCAGCATCGCCGGCACGGAAAACATTTATGCTCAGAGCCGGCAAACAATGCCGGCCGCCGTGACGTCTCGCGCACCAGCGGATTCCTCGGACGCGTCGAAGAAGCATCGATGATTTAGGCCATTTTTAGATTCATCCAAAAATTATAATTTTTTCACTCTCTCTTTATCACATTAATATTTAGCTGCTTGAATGGAGTATTAAATATAGGTAAAAAATAACTAATTATACAGTTTAGTTCAAAATCACGAGATGAATCTTTTGAGCCTAGTTGGTCTACGATCAGATAATATTTATTAAATAAGACAAAGTAGTACTATTTATCAGATTTATTTTTTCTCACAATCTAAACTACTCGTGGGAACAGGAGCATTTTGACTCGCCTGCCGGCCGCGGGCGGAGGCGCGAAGGGGGAGACAGGTAGCTGCCGGCACTTGCCACACTACTACTGGAGTACAGTAGTTTGTACCACTGCTAGAGAAGGCTAGGCACGGCAAGCCAGGGGAGGGGAGGCAGCCAGGGATGGCCGCCACAAAGCAAAAGCCTGGGGGCCTGGGCCGGCGCTCGATCGGCCTGGACGTGGACGGACGGACAGCCCAGTGCCCACGCCCACGTGAAATTTTTTTATAAATAAACATATTTTTTAAAAAAATTACAAAATTAGTTTCTGTTTTCAAAAATTTGCAGGAATAGGCCACCAGTCGCCCGTTGAAAAGGCGAACATAGGCCTTGTCGCCCGACTGGCGGGCTACCTGGGCCATGTCACCCGACCAACAGGCGACGTGGAGCTCGTCGCCCGGCCGATGGGCGACGTGTCCCCCACGTGTCGCGGCGGGCCCCATGTCGCCCGACCAGGGGGCGACTTAACCCTGCTCGCCCCCTAAATGGGCGACGTGGCCCCACGTCGCCCGACCAGTGGGCGACTGGCCCCTGTCGTCCGAACAGGGGGCGACGTGGCGGCTTTATATAAGGCGCCCGGCGGCTGGCGGCTGGCGCGGACGGAGAGGAGAAGAGAAGAGAAGAGAAGAGAAGAGAAGGAGAAGAGGAAGAAGGAGAAGAGAGGAAGAGGAAAATTTTCGGTAAGTAAAAGAATAATTTTATATACAATTATTTAATGTATGTTATATTAATTGTTAGATAATGTAATGAGCAGTTGAGCGATTAATATTATATTTCGGTAGTATTACTTATATTTTTATTTTATATATATTGTTAAATTAAATAGTTATAGTTGAAATAATATTAGTAATATATTAGTGAATATGTATTTTAGTTGACATTTTTAGATTACACAGATGTCGGAGAAGTTAGGATTTCAAATTTATTATGGAGAAGGAGAAATTATTCAAGGTGTACACGGGGTTGATCTGTCAGGATTTGCCTCAGTAAGTAGATGGGTGTCTAGGGCAAATGAGAGAACAATTAGTGGTGTGCAGAATTGGTTGATGCGAATATTTGGGCTTGACAGCAACCAACATGACGTTAAGGTCATGGGTATCGTTAGTCGTGCTCGGGAGGACACTTTTTGGGAGTTAGTACCGCTTAATGCAACATCAACATGGAGAAAATACGTCAATAAAGCTGTAGAACGTGGGTGGCCTCTAGTCCTTCTTGCTCAGGCATATACGAAGGAGGTTCATGAGGTACACGGTGTAGAAGAAGAAGGAGGTCCGAGCCATGACAATCACAATGATAATGAGGAAGATAATGAAGAGGGTGATCATCACCTGTCATCTATGGTACCGACGGGTGAAGCAGACGAAGGAGAGCGCATAGAGCATATAGTTCAAGAGATGGCGATGGAAGATATGGAGAATGAGAATATATCTGAAACTGACTCATCTGAAGATGAGAATGAAATTTCTGTCCCACTGGAGTGAAAGAGTAACAGTTCGAAGAATTTAATGATCAACGAAGGAAATTCTGTGCCGTGGGAATATCATGAGAATGAACTAGTAGAGGGAGCTATGTACAAAGGCAAAAATGAAGTGATGAGTGCCGTGAAGTACTGGTTTCTGTCAATGAACCGGTCTTTTGTAGTTGTTAAGTCCAACAAGAAAGTATATGATGTTAAATGTGTGTTTTCGGACTGTCCATTTAGCATACATGCTTATGAGCAAAAATAGAATACAATTTGGAAGTGCTCTATAGTAACAGAACATACATGTGAGTTACAAGAATTAGAGAAGTCTAATACTGCTCTTACATCGAGCTTCATTGCAGAGTACATGTATAATCGAATTATTGATAATTTAAGGTATGAGTCGAAATCTATAGTGACTACTATAGAGGAAGATTTTAAATACACCATCAGCTATTCGAAGGCGTGACGAGCGAAACAGAAGGTCATTGAAAAGAGATTCGGTTCGTACGAAGCATCTTATGAGAACCTATCAAGATTGTTAGAAACCGTCAGACAAAGAAATATTGGTACATATTATGATATCATGGATGTGTCTGATCTAAAAGAGGCCGAAAAGTTAATACTTCGTCGAGCCTTTTTTGCACTAGGTCAATGTATAATGGCATTTCGTCATTGCAGACCTGTTTAATGCATGGATGGTATATTTCTAATAGAAAAGTATAAAGGTCAGATTCTAAACGCTATTGGTGTTGATGGGAATAATCAAGTACTACAAGTTGCTTTTGCTTTTGTGGAAAGTGAGAACATATATAGTTGATATTGGTTTCTGGAGCGTGTGAAGTTAGCAGTGGTGCAAGGGCGACCTAATGTTTGTGTCATACATGACCGACATGCCGGTTTGTTGAAGGCGATAACGGATATGCAATATGGTTCAGTGGAGCGTGATCTTCCTCCTCGATGGTCGGACATACAATCAAGATGGTGCATGAGGCACTTGGGTGCAAATTTTTTTAGAAATTTCAAAAATAAACACCTTATGAATATGTTTAAGAGGTTGTGTAATCAGAACCAACAAAGAAAATTCAATGCAATGTGGACACGTCTTGATGAATTAACAACAAAGCAAACAGAAGAGTTAGCGACTCGTACGAATCAAGACCCGAATGATATGTCTATTCCTCTTTCGGGCCTCCCAACGGATGCCTTGAGGAACGTGATTCGGAGGTCGGGGTCATCAATCAGGTGCTTCTCAGATTGGATTGAGTATGAGCCAAAGGAGAAGTGGTCATTATTATATGACACAGATGGGATGAGGTTTGAAATAATGACAACAAATTTGGCGGAGGTGTACAATTGGGTCATTCGAGGCATGAGAGGATTACCTCTTGTAGCAATCGTAGAGGGTATTTTGCATGGAACGTGCAAGTACTTCCGTGAAAGATATATGATTGCTTTTAATGCGATGGCAGATAATACATTGATTTTTTCAACATTCATGACAAATTACATGAAAAAAAAGGTGGAGAAGGCAAGCTTGCATCATGCACGTCCTATGGGCACAGCAGAGAATCGGTTTGAAGTTCTGTGTAGGGATCGGGGCCGTCGTGGTGGCAATCGAGAGAGAATTGCACAAGAGTGTGTTATTCGTTATAACTCATGCAGCTGTTCGTGCATGAAACCGAAACTTCTACACAGGCCGTGCTCACATGTTATAGCAGCTTGTTCACTTACTAATTTGTCCCCGAAGCCGTATGTCTCACATTATTTTACGAAGGAGGTAGTCATGACAACCTGGAATGCAGAGATTTATGGTTTCGCAATATTTGATAGTTTTACAAACAATCCTGGCAGTAACTACCTGCGGGGGCCCGATAAGGACAAATTAAGACAGAAGCCTGGTCGTCGTAAGACACGGCGCATTAGAAATGATATGGATGAGTCAGAAGTGGAAAGACTGGAGTATCGGTGCACCAAGTGCAATGGCACAGGACATACTTATAAAAAGTGCACGCGTGCAACCACCACAGAGGGAGCTGCAGAAGCAGGACCTTCAGGGAATCCGCAAGACGGCCGGCGCCCTCGTGTACGTCGTGGATTGCGGAATCAAGGCGGAAATGCTCTTTAAAAATAATAGTATGTCTGCAATTTTTCGATTTGTTGTGTCATAGTATTAATTATATTTGTGTATGCTAAATGAAATTTGAACTTCTGTTTTTTAATTCAGGCCGAGTATATCCACCCTGCGGCGGATGAGGCCACTGTGTCGAGGCACTTGGAGGCCTATCTGTTGTGGTTGTTTGGTTGGATAATGTTCACATCGTCGCATGGGAACTCTGTCGCGAAGCACTTGATTCACTTCGCGCGCGAGATAGCGGACGCACCGCTCGACGCCGTGCCGCAGTATAGTTGGGCGTCCGCTATCTTGGCAGCCACGTACCGAGGTCTTTGTGATGCGTGCACAAAGACCTCTGTGGCAGAACCTCCTAAATCATATGGCCCACACGCATGATTATTGTCTAAACAGACTCCAAATAACCATGACTGTGTTCCATACGACTTAAAAAGTCTGTCGGGTAAATCCCGAATCATCCACGATTCTCCGAGCAGGATCAATCATTGTAGAGAGATATTGCAGTATTACAACAGTTTCATATAAATGAACTACCATGGAGTAAAACAGCGAAAGATTTACAATAACATACATTTACAAACTCTGAGTTTCAAAATATTTACAATGATAGGTTTAAGTTATACAAACCATAATAGTAGTGGAGTAGCCGTAGATTGTAATATTACACAAAAGCTCTGCCCAAGAGCTTAACATCTTTATTCGTCGTCGCTTTCCTCGACGACTGTCATGCAGCAGGATGCATAACACTCCTGCCCATGCAGCTCTCCTGCAACAGGGGTTCAACAAACCCTGAGTACAACAGTACTCAACAAGACTGACCCGACGAAAGAGAAGGGTAGAGACTCAAGAGATGCAGGCTAGAGGGACAAGGTAAGGCTTGTAAGAGATAAGCAATTTTTGCAGAAAAGCTTTACAAAAAGAGAAGTTGCTGGGACTATCTCCCGTTATCAACCAACTTCATTATTGAACCTTAATTTTTGTTCGAGTTGTTACTACGATGATGATTAGTGATCGAGTCTTCTTCTCCGAGAAGCAACGGCGATTCGAATCCATTTTCATACCCAGCTAGGACCTAGGCGACTGAGCATACCGGAGACTTTAACTCCGAAGCACCCCAGATACACCGATATACCGGGATAACAACCTCAGCCGTATATCACCACATGATACACGTGAGCTCTGCGGCCCAGCGTACCGAGATACATGGGAACTTAAACCCCACAGTAAAACACACTATGACAGCAGATGGGATTCTCTGACCCCACGCTAGGTCACTCCATGGCATACACGGCTCCAACCATCCGTATACCACTTCATGCATGTGGATTTCTAAATTTCTCGATTATCGACAGGTCACCATCGGACGGGACCTAGGGCATCAACAGACGAGAACACTACAGAGGGACTCCATTCCCAGTGCAAGTTCGCCGTCCGGACTCGATTTATTACTATCATCAAGATTTCAACAGAAAAACCAATCTCATCCTTTTCATTCTTTTGCCTTTGAACAATTAAATAAATAAGCAGGGCTAAGCATTACTACTTATCTTCAAAGTAGGTAACAAGGATTAAGGAAATAAGACAGGTAATGCATTTTGTGGGTTTTCACTCAACTCCTACTACTTAATGCAACATTTCAGAGCTGAAGCGGTAAAACTTTTATAAATAGAATAGGGTTTAAATGTATCCGGGGCTTGCCTTGATATTCGGTGTAGAGGTTCTCAAACTCTGGATCAGCTCCCGATTCTTGAATCTGCTCGTCCTTAGGATCTGAGCGATAACGTTAACTTTCCATTAACGGAAACTACTCGATAATTAATATGCTTTACATGATGGAATAATAAATATGATGCTCGATGGATGCATGATTAGGTTAAGGGGTTGATAAATTATTTAAACGCATTAAATAAAGACATAAAAATTATAGTTACCAAATTGATCTCAAAATTTTATTTTAGAAAACTCTTAGACTAAATAGATGGCAAAACAATTTTCAGAATTAAAAGCCAATTATTTTAATTATTAAAAATCATTGAAGGTCCATTTTTCAATTAAAAAGGCTAATTTTAACATATGCAAAAAGTACTCAATTTTGGTATTTCATATTTTTCCTATGCAGATAACATCATAAGGAACATTCACAAAAAATTTTAGAATTTTTGGAGCTATAAATGAATTACTATGAATTTTCAAAGAAAATAGCATTTAAATTATTTTCTGAAAATAGAAAAAGAAAATCGGCACAGTAACCCCGCGCTGACCGACGGCCGCGCGGCGGTTGACCGCCGATTCCTCGCCGTCGGTGAGGTCTCCGGCGACCTGGTCTGGTCCATCAGTCTCAGCACAACACGTGGAGTCTAACGAGTTAGCTAACGACGCTCGAGGGTTCGCAGGCTAAAGCATGCCGGGCTAACTCACGGATGGGCTATGACAGCTCGAAGCCAAGGCCTGCTCGAGGGTCTATCGATCGGTTAGGTACTGTACACTCGAGGTTACAATTCGGGCATCCTCTCGAAGACTGAACTTCGCTCGAGCGAATGGACCAGCCTCGAAGACGAGACTTCCCCCAGCGAACGAGCCTCCCCTCGAGGACGGAACTCTGCCCGACGAACGAGCCTCCCCTCGAGACCAGTGCACCCCTCGACTCGAACCCTTCGAGAACAGTACAACCCTCGACTACCCCTCGAGAACAGCGCACCCCTCGACTCGACACCCTCGAGAACAGTGCACCCCTCGACTCGACACCTTCGAGAACAGTGCACCCCTCGACTCGACACCTTCGAGAACAGTGCACCCCTCGACTCGACACCTTCGAGAACAGTGCACCCCTCGACTTGATCCCTCGACTCGATCCCTCGATTCGAGCCCGCACCTCGACCGTCACCCCCTCGACTTCGTCGACCGAGCCCTCGAGCAGGACTCCGACGACTTCGAACTGCACTACAACAACTCCCGATGCGAGATGGATGAAATTGATAATACGAATAGACGCAGGAGCTCACCACGGCGCTGATGCGCACGTTAGTAGAGGTCCGGAGTGGCTGGGTTGAGCTGCGGTCGATGGCGGTGATGGCGGCGGCGGCGCTCCGATGGCACAACGGCACGGTGACCTCCGGTAATGCGCTGCTCGAACCAAGGCGCACATCAGACGCAGGATAACACGGAGAGCACGATTAAGGGGTCAAAAGTAAAATATTTTCACCTCCGGCGACAGCAAACGGCGGAGATGGCGGCGGCGGCACGACTGACTGGCCGCGAGGAAGAAGACTGCGTGCAGGCAGCTCGGGCGATGAAAGAAAACACGGACTGGCCCAAAAGGACCGTGAGGAAGTTGCGGAACTTTGGGCAAGAGCAATTGGACAGAGGTTGAGCGTCGACGGCGAATTTCGGCGGCGGAGGGAGATCGTCGGCGACGGTGGTGGGAGGAAGAAAGGAAAAGAACGGCGTCGTCCGATCGGTATTTATAGCTCGGGGCCGATGAAGGAGCAGGTGACACGACGACGGTGAACCTTCGCGCGTCTGCGAGCGCGCGGGCGGCCGAGAAGGCGTGACGGTGGACGGCGGCGCGCGATGAGAAGCCGGCCATGGCGTTCGCCGATAGGGTTAGGTGCTGTTCAAGTTATTTACCGAATTGCCACTGGGTTCAAAATACAAATTACTCCAAAATTTGTATAAGAACTTGAAAATCTCCAAAAATATCATTTGCATAACTTTTCAAGAGCTACACTTTTCCTTTAATGGGCATCTTCAAATTCTGTCTAGATTTTAAAATTTGAATTCAGATTTGAAAAGGGGATTAACCCTAGAAATAAACTTTTGAAATTACTTTTGATTTTTTAAATAAAACTTGAAAATCTTCAAAACTATGAAATATTGAGTTTGTCAAACCAAACATTTTTCATGTACAAAGTTTTCCTCAAATTATGCATAATTTTTAAATTATGGTTTTAAATTCAAAAGGAGATAAATGCTAGAAACTGTATTTTCAAATTAATTTGAAATTCCTTTTGGAAACTTGAAAAACTTTCTATACCAACTTTGTATCTCTTGTCAAGATCTACAAACTATCTTTTTAGAGTATCTCCAAATTCCTTATAGAATTTGAATTAGAGAAAAGGGGATAAAACTAGGGTTGGAAATAAAGGGTTTTTGAAATGGGGTTTAAACTCAATTGGGTTTCTAACTTAATTGTTTGGTTATTAATGATCACAAACATCATCCAAGGACATTTTTAGGTCATTGACCCAATGACACCCTTGGTTGACCAAGTTGACTTTTGAAAAACTCTTTTATAGCACTTCCAATTTGAAATTAAATTTGAATTGCCAGGCTTATAAATAAGCTTTGGAATCCAAATTAAATTTCAAATATGGAAATCATTTTTAGGGTTGGACTTAGATTTATACACTATGCTTGATACTAGTGTAAACACAGTTTACACCTCAAGTACATAGAGTATAAACTAAGTATTTGCAATGACATTCAAAAATAGGGTTTTATTATTTCACGTGACAATCATTACAGAAACTCAATCAACCTATGAAATGTAAATTTATTTTAGTTGATGCACATTAAGGTTGACTTAACCATGAATGCTTTGCAATGCATATGATGACATGGCAGGTTTTTAGTTAATTTAACACCAGAGGTGTTACAACCTCTGACTTCGATATTTTTTCTGAAATTTCTGAATAAATAAATATTATTTTTAAAAAAATCCGAAATTTTTTCTGAAATTCAGGTCGCCCGTCGGCGGGGTGAACATCTGGTCGCCCTTTGGCTGGGCGAACATCTGGCCTGGTCGCCCTTTGAACGGGCGACGTGGGCCTGGTCGCCCTTTGAACGGGCGACGTGGGCCTGGTCGCTCTTTGAACGGGCGATTCTCTCACGTCGCCCTTTCAACGGGCGACTGGTGGCCTACTCCTATAATTTTTTTGAAACCGAGACTAATTTTGTAATTTTTTTAAAAATAAGTTTATTAATAAAAAAATTCCGCCCACGTTCACACGCACGGCCTCGATCAGTTCAGATCATGGAGGAATGATCGTGCCTCGATCGGGGGCCGTCCGGGGTGCCGGGGACTGACCGTGGATCTCGAAGCTTTCTTTCTTTGCTCCGGGGTCCGTGGCCCGCGTGGGTTGGCGACTGGACAAGTGAGCGAGTGCGCCGTGGGGGCCGCGTGGTGTGCGATGCGATTTTGGTGGTGTGGCTGCGGCGGCTAGTGGCAATTCCCTGCTGCTGCACCGCCCGCCTGCGGACGGACGGAGCCCCGGCCGACCCGACCGAGCGCCGCCGGACCCGTAGCCTGCCCATTTGCCCACTTGCCCTGCGGAACAAAAGGGTCTCGTCCTGGCCTTGTTTAGTTTTGCCAAATTAGCGCTGAAATTCCTGTAGCGGAATATTTATAGTATTTTATTTGTATTTAGTAAAAATTATTTAATTTTTGATTAATTAGGCTTAAAATATTCATCTCATAAAGTATAATAAAACTATACAATTAGTTTTTAATTTCATCTACATTTAGTACTTTATACATGTGTCGACATTTTAATGTGATAAGAAATAGGAATTCTACGTAGTAAATTTAATAGCTAAATTTGGTGAACTGAACGAGGCCTCGATCCCACCTCCACTTTCCACGACGGCTCGCCGTAGAAAACGCCGCGTCCGGGAGTGGAGGTCAGATTAGTTCACACTACTTGGGCACTTGGCAGACGCCGGACGTTCTAGGTACGTACTGGTACTGTAATACGGGACCAAGCTAGCTACTGGTCGGAAGTCGGAACAGTGCGGTGCGCGCGAGCTGCAGCACGTCACGCGTGCACGCGCACGGCACCCGCGGCGCGTCGGCCTCGCCGTCCGTTCGTCCTCGGGACCCAAGAGCGGGCGGCCGGAGGGACAGGTGAAATGCATCCACGCAGCTGAGAACGTAAGCGAAGTT
The DNA here is from genome assembly GCA_023333625.1 of Bothriochloa decipiens. NCBI lineage: Eukaryota > Viridiplantae > Streptophyta > Magnoliopsida > Poales > Poaceae > Bothriochloa > Bothriochloa decipiens. The sequence continues at coordinate 1,918,227 of CM041642.1, forward strand.
TATTTTAAAATGCTTATACATATCAATAGTAATGTATCAGATGAACATTGTACCAAATTTTAAGATTCAAATACATTTTATAAAAATATATATAAAATTAATAAAATTTGGCTATCATGACCTTTTATCTTCTAGTGGATAAAATTTGTTTTTTTCATATGAATTTTTACAAAGTGCGTTTGAATCTCAAAATTTTTGGGTCATCATGACCTTTTGTCCTCTAGTAGATAAAATTTATTTTTTCATATGAATTTTTACGAAGTACGTTTGAATCTTAAAATTTGGTACAATACTCATTTGGTACATTACTATTATTGTGTAAAGTTTCAAAATTTTTAGATACTTCTAAACATGATATGCAAGCATTTTAAGGTAACGTCCGCGTACGCTTTTACGTAGGTCATTTTCGGTCTTACGTACGGACAGCCTGAGCATATACAAGTCTCGCTCGCGCAGTGGCCGTCCCAGGCGTGCAGCGTCGTCACGCACGGCACGCAGACGACGCAGCTCCAGGTCGCCGGGCCCGGCCGCACGGTGGGTTGTGGTGGTCGTCGGCAGAGCGCGCTGGCCACGGGCACGCTGGCCACGGGCACCCCAAGGGCCCCGGCGCGTGGACCCTCCAGCTTTTGGCGCATCGCGCGCGGGCCCTGCCCCCAGCTAGCTCGAGCGCTGACCGTACCCGGTACCCGTACCCCAGCCCGGCGCGCCGTGGACGCCGCCGACGTCGTCCTCCTCCACCTGATGCACACCCCATCCCAACCCCGGCCCTCCGGATCTCGGAGCAGCACCAGCTTTCCTTCGCGTACGGCCAGGCGCCATGCCATGTGTAATGTGTATACGTATACTCCTACGTGCAAATGTCGCCAGGCACCAGAAAAGCTGGTTATTACGTACTTACGGGTGGGTTCACAGTTACGCTGGTATAAACGGTACCGACCTCCGTCACATCCATGGAGGATAAGTTTAGGCAAAGTCGTTTTACTGAGTTTTTAGCATTCTTGTTATAGAAAATAGTACAAGAATAATATATAAATATATATTCAATAAATAATATCTAAATAATGTTTTATATTAAATATTTAAACAAGATCATGTGCGAGGACATACGAGGCACCCAATAAAAAAAGAGAGAATTATTTCTGCTTTTGATTAATGACCGAAATAAGTAGTAGTACGCGGCCCCCGCAGGCCATATACCTCGGACATCGCGAGATGCGACGGATCGGTCGTCAATGCAAACGTCTAGTCATGGCGGCATACGGCGCTGCAGCTCTGCTGGGCCGCGGGGAGATGCACGTACATACGGCCGGCATGATCCAGGGGGCGTGTGCGTGCATATACGCATGTTTATGCCGACGACTGTTACACGTACTACGTACAATGATGCGGCTGCACATACGCATGCATTCCAAAGTATAAATGGCACCAGTGGTACGTAATAAAAAAAATGTCGTGACCGGGCTGCTGGCTGCTGGTGCCGACTAGATGGAACGTAACAGCGAAGAACTCGTAAGGCTGTTCCAAACATGTTTGGGCATATTGTCGACCTAGATTGCTAGCTCACCAAACAGACGCGACCAAAGGCGGCTCGATAGGTCTTTCAATTCGAGTCCTGTGTGAATGAGCCCTGCTGGTCCGTCGTCGTGTCCACTCTGCGCCATAGGGGCCATGCATGGGCGCATGCCGTAGAGGGAACAGGCGGCCCAAACACGTGGTGTGCTGCGTAGCGAGTACTAGTACGTGTGTGGCGATGAACTCAGGAGTCGTGAGCAGGCCGGGTACGATTGCCATGCATGCCCCGTATCTAGGGATATACTGGATATACGTACTTGGTATGTGTACTTGCCCATGTACGTGTAGAAGTAGTAGTTTTGATTGGACAAAAACTCCAAGGCGCGATCCTGTCTCGAAAAAAAAAAACAGTACTCCAGCTTGCTATCTGCCTATGTCGTCCCAGCAGAGTTTAATAAGCTATCCTATTTCTTGCCAGATAGCCAAATATATATGCCACTTAGAGACTTAGAGTATAAAGTTCGTACACCGTAGAGGCCTATACAGGGTATATATAGTGCATGCGTACGATTGTATGAACAAGACTTATACGATGTATAATATATAGGTATCAATCCTTAGATTAATTGTTGAATATATATTCTCATAGTAATCTTATCTTAGATATAAATATTGCTAACTAATGGTTTCTACAAATTTGGTCAAAGCTAGTTAGAAAAGTTTGATCGGCATGTAACGAAAATCATACTCGTAAGTAAAAATGAAGCGTTAAATAGAATTTCACAGCGTACTACGTACCAAGTGACTTGTCTGACCTGTACTTTTCAGCTGGGGCAGCTATCTAGCGCCTCTTTAATGGACCGGCCAGCCAAGTACGATCGCGAGGTTCGATCTACCCGACGCGACAAACAAATAAATAAATAAATTAAACCATGCATGGTAAAAATGGAAAGTGCCGCGCCCTGGTCGCCAGAGAGAGTAGTCACCGTATACATCGCTACCCCTCCAGTCCAGCACTTAACTAAAAACTGCATGCCTCACTGGCCACAGGGTGTGGGCGCGGTCAAAAGCACGGGTACGGATGGCACGGCGACCGCTCGTTTTGGGCTTGGGAGCACATGAACGTCCCCTTTTCCCCCGGCCCTTTGGATTTTTTTTTCCCGGTGTTGTGGCCTCGGCTTTTACCAGTTGGAGCTTCGATGCAATTATGCAAGCTGTGGGCCCGTCCCACTTGTACTGGGCTTGCTTACAATTTTTTGGTTATTGTATAGGCAATATTTCCTTTTCAAAGGTGAGTACATAGCTAGAAAGGTGCACTCCATTAGCACCGTCACCAAGATCTCGGGATGTGTTGGGAGTTTAGCGTGCATGGGAGGCTTAATAAACTATAACAAACCTCGCATTAGTCTCGGCATCGGGCTACAGAGAGACAGACGGTGACACAACAGACGCATGACCATGGAAGCTATCTGTTTCGTTGCAACTGTTTTGGCATAGTGAGTTAAACAGTGTCACATATAGAGACTACTTGTCGTAAAGTCGTGGCACTTGTTAGATACTCTGTGCACTGGGTCATTATAAGCCGATAAAGGCCTCGAAATATATTGTTGCAATAAAGCAGTACGGGTCGACCGATTGCCGGTTGTTGGGATGCACGTCATCATCGAGCGATTGTGCCACGACGCTCTAAGCAAAGCCTAGTATAGATCATCACAAAGTAATCTGTCCTAGAGAAATCCTCAACTTTCAGAGCTGTATACTACGCTTTGTGATGAACAATGAAAATATTATATTATGGCACACGAGTGATCCAACATCTTTTTTTAACCACATCCTTTAAAATCAATGATTTATCTCATTAGGAAAGATAAGTTAAATACAACCCAAATTTTATGTAATTTGTACCCCTCTATCGGTCATTTTTCCAATGCCAAATCGACAACCTATGCATATAAAAAATATAACATTTTTGGATTTGAAGAAAGAGCAAAAGGAATTCTATCAATTTTATTTTCCATTTCTTTAGTTTGGTTTTTTGGTGAGAGGTAATGCATATTGGACTCTAAACTTACCTCTACAATGCACACATATGTCACTATATGGAACATAAATTAATGTAAGCCATTAATTTTTCCCAGTTTCAGATCAGGTTCTCATTAAAAAACAGATAAAAAAACTCCTAAAATTCTATGAAGAAATACTAATGCAACCTTTCATGAAAAAAATACAATAACCACAAATACTACTAAACCCTTAGTTTTTTTGACAGGAAAACAACTTAATTATATTAGTAGTAGCGTACTGCTGCAAAATGAGTACAACGTTCAATTTTTACATCAGCGATTGCTTCTCCAATTGGACATTCAGGTAGATGGAGTGGATTTACACATGAGAAATTACATGAAGTTCAAGTCAGCGCTGAGTGATTAAAGACTTGAACTGCAAGAGATTACATCAAGTGATTAAAGACTTGAACCGCAAAATGAGTACAACGTTCTATATAAACCGTCATCATTATTTTATTATCCATTCTTTATTGACAATCTTTTTTTGTTTCCAGTCATGAAGGAAAAGATCGAGCTCGATCGATTCATGGTTCACAACCATTTTGTTTCCTACCAAAATTGATAATGTCTCATAATTAGCATGCCAAACCTATAGGAAATGTTCTTCTCCAAGTTTTAGTAACTTTTATTTGCTTTTAAAAATCTTTCATTAACATGGCAAATTTTGATAGCCAAACAAGCTTGCTCATCTCATTGCATTTCATATAATATAAATCCGTAGTTAATAATGGCTAGAGGCCGCACATATTTACATCGCCATCGAACAAAAATCTCTTCATGAAAATGTACTAGAGCGCGCAGGTGCCGTAGCAGTAGCACGTGGGTGGTAGATCCGTAGTAGTAATTCTGCGGACACGCGCGCGCGTAGGAGTACTGTACTGTATTGTACATACGTGTACATACTACTCCGTACAGGGCCGTGCCCAGGGGTGTGCGGCCGGTACGCTCGTACAGGGCCCCCAAAATTGTCGGGCCCTAAAAAATAAGAATACCGTATATATTCTGTCCGTCCGATCGACTGCTCGTCTCCCGCAAGTAGAAGTACGCAGCGCTCGCGGCGAGTTCATGCGTCTGGCGACGGCGCGACCTTTGGACTTTTCATCTCGTCTCCGATCCGCCATCCGGTCGGCGGCCTGGCGCTCGTCCGTTCATCGGAGGAAGACAGAGAGAGGGCCACAGCGGAGGCCCCTGCAGGAGTGTAGGCACATATTTTTCAATTTCCTATACGCATGCCTGGGTGTGAATTTGTGATGTATGAAAGTCTGGAACTTCTTGTATAATTTTAATTTTATTTTTTTTGTTTTTTAAGCCATGTCTTCTTCAAATCGAATTAGAAAATATGAATCTGGTTGCAAAAAGCGTAAGAGGAAACAAAGAACTGATCAGTTAACTGAATCTCAAAAAGGATCAATGGATAGATTTGTTATAAAAGAATCAAACGTAATTTCTGGTAATGAGGTAGTCGATCAAGGTCGTGTACTTGATAGTAATATTGAAATTGAGAATGATCTTAGAGATGCCGATGGTCAGACAATGACAGAAAGTAATGCTGAGACGGTTCACGAAGTTGATCATGCTATTGCCTCACTTACAAGAAGATTTGAACAATACCAGGAGTACCAAAAGAATTTTGGTTTCTTATTTACTTCTGACTCGTTGCAGTCATTGGATAGCCAGAGCTTGAAATCTTCTTGTGACAATCTTGAAGCAGCCCTTAAAAAAGATGGAAAATCTGATATTGGTGCCGATGAACTATATACAGAGTTGAGATTTCCTCAGAATTTTATTTCAAAAGAAAATATGGGTCCTCTTGAAATCCTTAAGTTTCTAAAGCGTCATGATTGTTTTCCTAGTGCTACTAGTGCTATTGCATATAGAATTTTATTGACCATTCCTATGACCGTTGTATCAGCGAAGCGAAGCTTTTCTAAGTTAAAACTATTTTAGCTACAATAAAACTTGAGAGTGAATTATTAGAGAAGATAATTATGACAATATTATTGAAGATTTTGTTTTAAAGAACACTAAGAGAATGATGTTATTCAAGTAAAGATTATAAAAACAAAGAGTTTAAAAAGTATTTTTCTTTATATATTGTATTTGCTCTGTAGTATATACATTATTTTTGCTATATTTTAATATTTCGATTCACACCTCGCTTAGAGCGTCGTACCGGGCCTATAAATCCGACGGCACGCCCTGCTCCGTAGTACGCTGCTGTAGCAGTACGTGTGCGCGCCAGCACTCTCACTGATTCACTGCATGCTGTTGGAAGTAAAAGGTGAAAGCGTTGCCGAGAATATCCCTGCTCCTCCTCTGCTACGTCCCGTCATGTACGTGCCAGTCAAACGTGTTTTCCATGTCGCCTAAAATTACCCAGCAGCCTGTCACTCCCATAGCCATTTTTTTAAAAAAAACAAATCTTAGGCCTGATTTAGATCGTGAAATTTTTAGCCCAAAAAATACTATAACATTTTATTTATATTTGATAAATATTATCTAGTCATGGCCTAACTAGGATCAAAAGATTCGTCTCGTGATTTATAACTATTCTTTATAGTTAGTTATTTATTTTTTTAATATTTAATACTTTATATATACGACACAATATTTGATGTGAACGAGAGTGAAATTTGTAGCTTTTTAGACATGTAAACAAGGCCTTAAACCGTCGACAAATAAAAAGCTCGGATGCGACTCACGTAGCCAGCGAGTAGTTGGCTGAACTGGGAGGCGTAAGAATTTCTTTAGAGTGTCGTAGTATTTTGTTAGTATTTATGAATTATTATTTAAAAAAAGATGTATTTAGTGTCATAGGCTCTCGCACTGTGGGATTTGGGGAAGGAAAAATAGCTAACAGCCATCCCTGTATAAATGTGTAGAGACTGAAGCTTGAACCCTGGACCTCTTGGTCACAGGCGGTAAGCTCTACCGTTTGCACCAGGGCCATCCTTATAATTATTATCTAAATATTAATTAATTAAGCTCAAAATATTCGTCTCACAAAGTGAAAGCAAACTGTATAATTAGTTTTTAATTTCGTCTATATTTAATACTCCATACATATACCGTAAGTTTAATGTGATAGAGAATTTTTTTTGCATAGTGTATTTTCAGTATTTTAAGAGGAACTAAACATGGCCTGGCCCGAAAAGCATTATATCATTTCGTTTGTACTTAACGAATAAACGATTTGTCGCATAATTTATAACTAATCTGTTTAATTAATTATTTATTTTATTAATATTTAATAATTTATGCATATGACACAACATTAATTTGATGTGATGGGAATCTTAAAAACATTTTAACGTTTTGCTGAAACTAAACAAGCCATATAAGCAATATCTATGATCTACAATAAAATGTATTTTACAAGATAATCAATTTATCTGGAGAATATTTTTTCTACAAGTGAATATAGTGTCGGTTTTTTTTTCCAGGATTGGTCTCGTCGGTCTCGGTCACGGCCCCGCACGCTAACCTGATGTGACAATATATCCATCTCCGTACATGTCCTTTTCCTCGTCCGTTTTTTTGGTTTAGTGGCGGCCCTGTGTCGGGTCGGTGTCACGCCCCCGGCTGGTCCCGGTATGTGATCCGGGCAGGGTTCGTGCCGTGCGTGGTGCGTGTCCGGCGCTCGCGCAGCCGGGTCGGAGGTCGGAGCTGACCGGCTGGCCGTGTGGCCGGACGTGGACCATGGGCCGTGGTGCGCGATCGTTTGGTTGTGGCAGGTGACATCAGTTAATTTTGGAGAGGGGCCGTCATGTGCGAGCCATCTAGTGCGCCGTGTCTAGCTAGTACTCGAGTCTAATCTCTTGATCGACGGATGTTTTATTAACAGAAGGATCTTTTTTACTGAGTGGGTGTATAAATAGAGAAAAATGTTACGCGGGCCAATGTGATCGGACTCCAGTTCTTCTAAGAAGGATTTTGATGGGTGCAGAAATAGAGAAAAATGTTATGCGGGCCAATGTGACCGGACTCCGGTTCTTCTAAGAAAGATTCTAGTGGTGCATAAATTGAGAAAAATGTTATCCGAGCTAATGTGGTCGGACTCCAGTGTTCTTAAGAAGGATTCTGGCACTATGTCTGCCTTCTGGGGTGGAGCTGAAGTCGTCCGGAAAACTTTAGGCAAAAACGGTTATGGTGTTAGTTTTGAGATAATCCGTTGAGGCGAAGCTAAATGAACACATTTTACGGATCCGTGTTCTTATAAAACCTTTTTTTTGGTTCATTCAGCCAAGAAGTTGGTTTTGTAGATGGCCATTTGATAATACTAAGCTGTGGAAAGCCAAAGCCTCAACAAAGAGAAGTACATAAAAGGTTGTGTGTTGGATTGCAGTATCTAAAGTTTATTATCCACTAAATTTTAGCTCCGGAGTCTCCAAATGGATTTTATTACCCCTAAAAAATACCATTAGTTTGCCAGACCACATAATCGTGTTTTTAAAATTTAGAGAGGTTTTGCAGGAGTATACCGTCAAAATGTAATGCGCAATTTGCCGATAGACACGTCAAAATTTAAGGTTCATTGTGGTAACACACCAGCAAATATTTTATTTATTTTTTATATTCGTGGAAAGAGAATGTGAGAGTTTGTCCATTACCATTATAAATCTAGCAATTGAAGTTTTTCTAAGAAAAGTTCACATATTTCTTTTAGTACAAAGTGCAGTTTTTGAAGTATCTACCACCTCGAAGAAGCCGTATCCTATTTAGGGGAGCATTTTCTTCTCCAGGTTTTGTTAAAAAAAAGAGAGGAAAAACTATCATAAGCTGGTCACCTCGCACCAGCTTCGCCACCGCACACGCTAGCCGGCACGTACGCGTAGATAGATACGAGATATGATGCCCGGGTGCTCTCGATCCAGCAAGCGGCAGGATGTTGTGAGTGCGCGGCCAAACCGAGACGCACTGGGCGCCGCTAAAGGCAACGTGAGTAGCTTGGGCGTCGTCGCTGCAAAGATGCCATTGCCCATTGATACCGTCTAGCTAGTCCGAGCGAGAGCGGCGGCGGCAGTGGTATCTCCATCCACGTCGTCGTTGTGCCCGGAATGGCTGACTCGCTAAATTACCCAGCTGGGGAGGAAAAGGCTGGATAGGCGTAGGCCGGATCCATCGGTGGTCGCAGAAAATCTACCGGGGCTCGGCTACGAGATATTTGTGGCCTGCGGAGTGCTCGGAATACACGGTGGGCGCTTTGCCGCTTCAGGGATGAGGCAAGGCGAGTTCAGGCGAACAAACCAAACCAGACGACGCAGACGATAGTGTGCCAAGAAAGCCTCACGAGATCCTGCTCCATCGGTGTCCGCACCACCAAGCATATACCCCTACTAGTCGGCTAGTAGTCCCTACACGTATACTGTAGCACACATACCAGCAGCACCAACGGAGGATCGCTCGTGGGCAGGATCTATTCCGCGCACAGTTCTCCACATGAAAGAAAAGCAGCATCAGCAGCAGCTAATCGCCCTCCTGATGCTGAAACCCACGCGAATTTGAGAGTAAATTACGTTATCTCGAAGCGCTAAACCAACGGGGGTTTTTGAACCTTTGGGCAGAATCTAGAGGGCAAAACTGGACAAACACGTAGCAGTGGCCAGCCCGAGGGGTTCGCGATGGCGCCGGGCACTGCCACTGGCACTGGCACGCAACAGAGTTGGCCCACATGGTCGCCAGTGACCAGTCAATCCATCCATCCGTCCGTCCGTGGAGGATTGGATGGAGAGGGTGGTGGACAGTGGAGTCTGCTGGTGGTGCCGTGCGTGGTGGACTGGTGCCTGGTGCTGGTGCATCTCCTCGCCCTCCATCACGGCCGGCAGGCGGCCGTGCCCGACTGCCCGTGGTCCGTCCGTGGCCCGTCCGTGGCCCGTCCGTGGCTACCCCTGACGGCAGCGGCGGACTGGGTCGGGTCGCCTGCGCCCCCGACAGCCGCTTACATGAGCCCATAAAATACGGCTTTTTTAATGCGACTCCCACGGCTCGCTTTCCAGCTTTCTTTTTTATTATTGCTGCTTGCTGCTTGCTGCGTTGCACGCCCACTCTCTCTCTACGCCACTGTACGCTTTATTCAAAACTGGGCTGCCTGGGCGCAGCGGCGGCCAGAGTCTCCAGCCACTCCGCGCGGCACTGTGGCGACCAACTCGCAGTCTCGCCGCCTCGTCGCCGGACGCACCCGCACACGCGCGCTGCGCGCACGCTGCTTCTTCGCCGCCCGCCCGCTCGCTTAAATGCCCCAGACCTAATCATTCCGACCCCTCCTCCTCCTACTACCAGTTCAGTTCCCCCCACCCAGCCTCCTTCCCCATCTCTCTCTCCGGGGTGCCCCCTCTCCCTTCCCAGCCCCACCACCTCTCTCTCTCTCTCTCTCTCTCTCTCTGTCTCTCTCTCTCTATCACCGCACACAGAGGCACCATGGCGATCTCCGAGCTCGGGTGAGCTGACGAGGTAGGCGTCCCGTCCCGGCCCGTACCTGGTACCGTTGCCTGCCTCTGGTGAATAAGCGTCGGCTCGGCTCGGTGCAGAATGCGGCCGATTTGAGGAAGGCGAGATGAAGGGCGCGATGGATGCGGGTTCGGGAGGATTTGCGAGGAGGCTGTAGAGGTTAGGTTTCGGTGTGCCCCCGGCCGGGTCGTGGGAGATGAGCTCCTCGTCCGCGGCCAGCATCGGGCAGCCGCCTCCGCCGCCGCCCGCGCCGCCCCCGGAGGAAGGTGCGTCGCGTCGGTGCCTGGCTAGGTTTCGCTCCCCTGTGCTGTTGGTTTCGGAATCGATTCGGTTCTGCTTGCTTACGGTGGCCGCGCTGTGAACTGTGATGTGCAGAGAAGAAGTGCCTCAACTCGGAGCTGTGGCACGCGTGCGCCGGCCCGCTCGTCTGCCTCCCCACCGTCGGCACGCGCGTCGTCTACTTTCCGCAGGGCCACAGCGAGCAGGTGAGTCAAAACTCCTCGTGCCGTCTCGCTCGCCCTCCCTCGCTGTTGCTGCTGGTGATGGGCTACCAGCAGCCCTACTACCACCTGCATACGCATACGCTGGGGAGTTGCCTTGCGTTGCGTGCGAGGTGTTGTTTGCTTTGCCTCGCCTCACCTCGTCTTCGGGTGCGGTTGCTTTGATGCGAGGTGTTGTTTGCTTTGCCTCACTTCGTCGGCTGCGCTTGCTTTGATCGCTCTCGCTTGCGTTTCTCTGCCTAAGCTAATGCGTGTGGACGCGTGTGAAGGTGGCGGCGTCGACGAACAAGGAGGTGGACGGGCACATCCCCAACTACCCCAACCTGCCGCCGCAGCTGGTCTGCCAGCTCCATGATGTCACAATGCATGTGCGCGATTTTCTCTCCCTCAAAAATTCCTTAGATGCGGCGATTCGTCGTCTGCTCCGTTCCTCTACCTCATGCGGGTGCTAAGCTGAGCTCAAATATACATGCAGGCGGATGTGGAGACGGATGAAGTGTACGCCCAGATGACGCTGCAGCCGCTCAACCCAGTAAGGCACCGGGGCTTGATGGTGCTCCGTCGCTGTGCTGTGCTTCTGATGTATGTCTATTGGCTTTGTCGAGTTCTTATATATGGTGTGTCGGCTGTGTTCGTCTGTGCAGCAAGAGCAGAACGACGCGTACCTGCCGGCGGAGATGGGAATCATGAGCAAGCAGCCGACGAATTACTTCTGCAAGACGCTAACTGCGAGCGACACCAGCACGCATGGCGGGTTCTCTGTGCCCCGTCGTGCGGCCGAGCGCGTCTTCCCCCCACTGGTGTGATGAGTGTGTATTTTGGGTGGTGTTCCTTTTCTTCGCCTGCATGGATTGTTTGGTTTGCTGTTGCCAATAACAGGTGGTATAGTGTGGTTTGTAGGATTTCACACAGCAGCCTCCAGCACAGGAGCTTATTGCACGGGATATTCATGATGTCGAGTGGAAGTTCAGGCATATCTTCCGAGGCAAGTTCGACAAAATCCATAAACGTCACACTTTAAACTTCTTTTTATTTTTCCCTTTCCTTTTTTTTTTTTGAAAATATTGATTTTATATGTTATCAGTTGTTAGCCATTTTATTTTTTGATTGGTTGTTAAAACGTATTCTAGTGTAACTATTTTCGAGCAGTTTAAGTGAAAAATGCCACTTCATGTGACTGTGTAGTACCATCAAGGGCATACAAACTATAGAAATGAAGACATTACTTTGGATAGTACATTGAAACCTTTTCAGTTTCAATATGCCCGGTTAGTGCAGTACTGGATTACCAAGTTTCAAATGACAAGAAAATTTCCTCAGATGTTTCTGACTCCGTAGGAGTTAGGTTCTCTAAAATTGCACATGGGCCTCTAGATGTACTGATGTGCATTACTTCTCATTATAGTACAAGTGTACCACACCTTGATTCTTTTCATATTCTTATGTATTAAAAGACCTAACCTTCCACAGTGTTAGTTTGTTTGGGATTGATTTGTCTGTCTAGAACATACTTAGTATCTCAGTAAATGCTAAAGTTTGATTACAAGCGTCAGTGGCATTCATGAATGAGGACCCATGTGCTATACTGATTGTCAACTGGGGATGCCATCTCTTGAGTCGTTGCTGACAGATTGAATGATTTAACATCAATGTTGCTATCTTTTCACTAAATAGGCTTCTTTTCACAGGCCAGCCCAAAAGACACCTGCTGACTACTGGCTGGAGTGTGTTTGTCAGTGCTAAGAGACTTGTTGCTGGAGATTCTGTGCTATTTATATGGTTTGTTCCATTGTTTCAATGCCCACCACTAAAAACTTTCTGATGAGTAGGACTAACTGTTTCCCCACAAATCTAGGAATGAGAAAAACCAGCTTTTGCTTGGAATCAGACGCGCCAGCCGTCCACAGACTGTCATGCCCTCTTCGGTTCTTTCGAGTGACAGCATGCACATTGGGCTCCTTGCAGCAGCAGCTCATGCTGCTGCAACAAACAGCCGCTTCACAATTTTCTATAATCCTAGGTAATTTAAACTGTTTGATTAGCAAATGGCAATTATATGTTTCCTATGTTCCACTTGATTCCGAAAATGTGCTTGCAGGGCAAGTCCATCAGAATTTGTTATACCCTTTTCAAAATATCTCAAGGCTGTTTATCATACGCGGATATCAGTTGGGATGCGATTCAGGATGTTGTTTGAGACTGAGGAATCTAGTGTCCGCAGGTGAGGCAGTACTACCAAAATTTCCTTCTGATTCTTGGCAAAAGAATGAATGTCCATGAGACTTGCAATTTTATGCTCAAGAATTACGAAATAAACTCATAAATAAGGTATTAAATAATTGCAGGTACATGGGTACAATAACAGAAGTGAGTGATGCTGACCCAGTGCGTTGGCCTAGTTCCTATTGGAGATCAGTGAAGGTAAGAGTTTTTTCTTCTTTATTTTTCTTGTCAGCTGTCTCCTTGGTTCCCTCTACGAGTTTACTCTTATTTTGCATGGCGTTTCATACTCTTCGTTTCGAATTGGTAATAACTGCTGTCTTAAATCTTGTTTCATGTTTTTGTTGTCATTTTCTTCTGATCTGCTCTTCTGGTTCTCAACCAATTAATTTTGTGACTTTTATCACTTTTGGTATTTTGCACTACCCATATTTTCATTCTTTGGCAAGACAATAAATTTTTATTGAGAAATCTTTGTTCTTTTTTCCCCAATAGAACTCTTTGTTCTCCTTTATGTCATAAGCTCAGTCATAATGACTGTCTTACATATTTGGTTGCCCCCCGCCATTCCACCAGACAGAATAATTTTGGTACCGCAAATATTCCCTAACATCTATGTCACTGATATTATTAACACAGGTTGGTTGGGATGAATCAACCGCAGGAGAAAGGCCACCTAGAGTTTCTCTGTGGGAAATTGAGCCACTGACAACCTTTCCTATGTATCCATCTCTGTTCCCACTGCGAGTTAAGCATCCTTGGTATTCAGGAGTCGCTCCTCTTCATGGTACACTTCAAATACTCATGCTTGTTACTATCATGCTGAGCCCAGCATCTCTGTGTCGGGGCTATTTTCTTACATTGTTGCTGTTAGTGCTACAAATTAGTATTCAGAGGGCACTGCCAGATTACACTGGAAAGCAGCCAGCAAGAGTTTTTTAAGAGTAGAAGCTTGTTCATATCAGCTAGAATAAAGTTCCATAGATGCTTTTATATCCAACAATTGGCTCAGGAAACTTGACATAACGATGAGTTGTTGACCTTAGCTTAAGTAATCTGGCAGTTCAGTGACTGAGGTTTTCTTATTCTCCATCTTGCTTCAGTGGAAACTAGAAGTAGAACTGTGGTACAACTTAAATTTAGATATCTTAGCACCTATGCCAAATTGGCAGCATTGAGGCACCATGATAGAACATGCTATTTCATTCATTTGATGCTTTTCATTTGTGTATTAGACATTGTGTCATTATTTTCATTGTCTTTTATTCTTGTTATTATATCTTTATTGATTGTAATATTACACTTAAGATGACAGCAATGCTTTGATGTGGCTGAGAGGAGTTGCTGGGGAAGGGGGCTTTCAGTCTTTGAACTTCCAGTCACATGGTATAGGTTCCTGGGGACAACAGAGACTCCATCCATCCTTACTTAACAATGACCATGATCAGTATCAAGCAGCAGTTGCTGCCGCAGCTGCCTCCCAGTCGGGTGGTTATCTGAAGCAGCAATTCCTACACCTTCAACAGCCTATGCGGTCCGCACAGGAGCAGTGCAATCTCAACCCGCTGTTGCAACAACAAATACTACAGCAAGCTAGCCAACAGCAGATGGTTAGTCCTGATGGTCAAAATATTCAGTCTGTGCTCAACCCAAGTGCTATTCAGCAGCAGCTCCACCAACTCCAGCAGATGCAGCATGCTCATAATGACCAGAAGCAGAAGATTCAACCAGATCAACCGTATCAAGTTCCTAGCATTGCGGTTCTCCCGAGTCCAACATCATTACCAAGCCATTTGCGTGAAAAATTTGGCTTTTCTGATCCTAATGTCAACTCTTCCAGCTTCATCAGTGCTAGCAGCAATGAAAACATGCTGGAATCAAACTTCCTTCAGGGAAGTTCAAAATCTGTGGATTTGTCGAGATTCAACCAACCTGTAGTTAGCGAGCAGCAGCAGCAGCAGGAGCAACAGGCATGGAAGCAAAAGTTTATGGGCTCACAATCCATGTCTTTTGGGGGCTCGGTTTCACTTAACTCACCCACTAGCAAAGATGGTTCTGTTGACAACAAAATTGGTCGTGATGTGCAGAACCAATCCCTTTTTAGCCCTCAAGTTGACTCTTCCTCCCTACTGTACAATATGGTACCTAATCTGACCTCAAATGCTGCGGATAATAATATATCTGCGATTCCCTCTGGATCGACATATCTGCAAAGTCCAATGTATGGTTGTCTGGATGACTCTTCTGGATTATTTCAAAATACAGGAGAGAATGATCCGACAACTAGAACTTTCGTTAAGGTGAGTTTAATTGAGTCTACTAAAAACAAATGTAAGCACATCCTCATGTAAACATTTTATTGAATTCAGGTTTACAAGTCAGGATCAGTGGGGAGATCCTTGGACATCACCCGGTTCTCTAATTATGCTGAACTTCGAGAGGAACTGGGTCAGATGTTCGGTATTAAGGGTCAGTTGGACGACCCTGATAGATCAGGCTGGCAGCTTGTATTTGTCGACAGGGAGAACGATGTGCTTCTCCTTGGAGACGACCCATGGGAGTAAGAAACCATCACTAGAACTCTGGTTTCAATTTGTGATTTCTCAGTAGTATACACATTTGAATGTTATAAATCTTTACTTCTTATTAGGAAAAAAAATCACACAGCATGGTTTAAGCTTTCATACTAAGTTGACATTTTTAGCTTCATTTGCATAGGCAGTATTTTTTTCTCAATTGCCCATTAGTCTCCTCGTCAAAATTTGTTGTGCCTTGCATTTGAATGCACCTACAAGTTTTTTTTAAACTGCTCAATGGCTCATGATTTAACAGATCTACATGTGCTTGTTTCTGCCATACATCTATTATATGCA